>CM069917.1:24650820-25213320 GCA_036172215.1 Camellia granthamiana | reverse complement strand
GGCAAATATATGATGCCTTACTATGTTATAATTGCTTATAACAGTCATTGACAGGTCCCAATACTTTAACTCTCAATTTGCCAAAAACCAGAATGTTATATGAAGATTGATTTCAAATCAAGGATGACAACATAATATTTAGTATCCTCCTGACCTAGATAAACGAATAGCCAAATGACATCCAAAGTTATTTATGTCATCTGGATGATTAGCTGATAAGCAAAGCGATAGCCTATGAGGACCTACAGGCCTGGATAGAGCTTATACTTTAAAAGACGGTGTCATACTAATACAGTTAATACATACGACTTATACAAGTAGGCATACCTCCTTTTCCCCTTTTTTCCACTCTTCTATCTTTGTTCTTTGTTTTTTTAAGCGGATCCAAAGCATATAAAGGTGAAGCTTACCAGTTCTTCACAACTTTCTGAGCACCAAAATCGTAAATTGTGAAGGATGATGGCACTGCAACCCAGGTAACTATTGCAATTCCCACGGTCATTAGAGCAGTGGAGATAATGAGCTGCTTTTTCAATGCTGGTTCAATTTCCTTGACAGCCTTGATTTCAAAGAAATCAGTTGCAAAGAGGGTGGTTATCAAACAAACAAGGATGCCCATAGAACTAATAAGTAAGGGATAACACATTGCCGTGAACTCATGATTAATTCCAAAGGAGGAGATAGACGCCACAACAAGTGCAGCACAAGACGATTCAGCATATGAACCAAAAAGATCAGACCCCATGCCAGCAATGTCTCCCACATTGTCACCAACATTGTCTGCAATCACCTGCACGAATAAAGACATCCCTGATTTCAACAAGCACCAAAATAAACTAAGTAACAATTTGAATTCAAAAGAGTAAAGATGCTCACAGCTGGGTTCCTCGGGTCATCTTCTGGAATGTTCCTCTCGACCTTCCCCACAAGGTCAGCACCAACATCAGCAGCCTTAGTGTAGATACCTCCACCAACTCTCCCAAAAAGAGCCATGGAGGATCCACCGAGACCATAACCAGTAATAGCCTCAAAAAGTCCTTCCCAGTCATCGCCATAATACAGTTTGAAGAGATTGATGACAATATACAGGACCAAGAGGCCATTAGCAGCAAGAAGAAAACCCATAACTGCACCAGACCTAAATGCGGTGATAAAAGCTTTCCCAACACCTTTTCTTGCTTCTAAAGTTGTCCTTGCATTTGCATAGGTTGCAATTTTCATCCCAAGGAAACCAGACACAACTGAGGTGACAGCACCAAGCACAAAGGAGATAGTGCTGAATAGAGCAGTGGCAAGTGCTGGCTTGCACATCTTATGAGGGTTATAGGTGCAAGGCTGGCTCTTTGTGCTAAAACTCTCAACAGAGCCCAAGAAAAGGAATATTAATATTGCAAAAGCAACCATGAAAATACCCACATACTGATATTCAGTAAATAGAAAGGATGTTGCACCTGTTAGATTCAGGCATAATAATTTTAACAAATTAGCAAATGACAAGCTATAAAGATTCAAAAAGCCAAAATAAGGGTAACATTTGTGTGGCAGCATAAATAATAAAACCAAACCACAGGAATCACAAAAGATGCCATAACATGACTTTGAACAGCAATAGTGCAAGTTAGTGATAGCACAAAAAACAATCAACAAACCCAGGGTATACCAATATAAAGATTATAACCTAGAGCTTAAATTAGAAGATAATAGAAAGGGCAACACAAAATAATAAAGTAAAAGAAAAAAAAGTAGAAAAAACGAACATAAAGATTTTGAAAATTTAGTGGATCAAATCTGACAATCAGAAACAAAATACATACACCGTTTGGACCCCATGCAAATTCATTAAAATATCCCTAAAAATAAAATCCAAGTCAGAACAAATCGCTTGTCCAGATGGTCTAGTAGGAATAAACCACCCAACTTTGGGTACGATGTGTTCCTTGGACATTATTCTTTATTAACAATTGGATCCACAGTACCAAGTAATGCCAATCATGGTGAGGGGCTGTGATACCCCCACACATCCGAACCCCCACCCCCCGGGAAAAAAATGGTTCTAGTTATATAATTGTGCAAGGTAGATCCTTAAATTGACATCCCCACGGTGCGTGCAGCCCAGGGGTGAGTATTGCAGCATATTTTAAAAAATCCCATACAAACAAAATGTCACAATTGTAATCAATGTGGAGGTGGACCGTGTAGTTTTTAGCACTATAAATAATAAGAAATTTCATGCAACAGATCTTGTCTTACATTAACCCCTTAGTCACGTGTTTCTACCACTACTAATAGCATCAACCAACCCGCTGCTCTTCATTGATATATAACAAGATAATTAATCCATCATCCCAGTGATATATCAGCTTAGTTAATAGCCTAATACAAACCTTTTTTTTTTTTTTGTAATAATATATACTCCACCCATAAACAGTAAAAACAAATAAGCTAAGGATCCTTGGAATTGACTAGTAAGCATGGCCATATGTTAGATTACTCTTCACAAGCAATACACGTGCTTGGCACACCCTAGCTTCAATATAATTAATCAAATGCATAAAATAATTACCTCCACCAGTAATTCTAATGAGGCTGCATAACATATGTCAACCCCACAAATAATAAACTAAAAAACAATTAAAAAGCGCTGAACAAAAAACAAATAAGTGCAGATCTGAGCCAACTCATGTACATGAGCTCAACGCAATCAACGCTGTAAAATAAAGTTCTAGTATATAACAGAAAATTTAACATCTCCAATCCTTACCCTTTACCCGTATCAAATTTAAATTTGAGTAAAAATGCTCAAAATCTCTCTCCACTCCTTCACTTAAACTCATGCCAAGATGAAGTTTTCTCAAATTTTGACCCAAATCAAAGGGAAACCCATTTTTTGACTCAAATTTCTAAAGACAATTTGGGTTGATATATTAGCTTCTACATTTACAATTGCGCCACTTATCAGATTTGCGTTTGGCCATTGGAGTAAACTCAAATCCGAGTAAACTGAAGATAGAAAGTTGACTACCACTACAAAAACAAAATGATTGGTTGAATTTAAACACAAAACTAAAAATTTCACTCATCTTTATCTTTCTATCTATTCAAACTTAAACCTAAAGGTTCGATCTTTCATCCACGCACACTACATCTATAGAAAGATCCAGACTTTCACCTTCCATTACCAAACTACAAAACTATAATCCGAATAAAAAACGCAGCTAGATCTGGCACAAATCACAAGAGATCTAGGGTTCCAGACTCACCTTCGGATATGGCATTTTGGATTTCGGCGCACTTAACGACGACGCTGTGGTCATTGACACCCTCCTCTTCTTCAATCAAGTAATCATTGTAGCCATTCTTGTTGTTCGCTGGAGCCAAACCGTTCCGATCAACGGAGACCTTGACGCGAGAGACCAAGAACCACTGGACCAGTGAGAATACGATTCCGACCACCGCACATACCGGAATCACAATCTCCGTCGCCAGATCTGGCAGCAACGACGACCCCATCGTTAATATACTCGCCGGAACCCTAGACTCGCCGGAATTTAAGCTAGAGAGAGAGAGAGAGAGAGAATCGAAAACACAGAGAGTCACAGAATTGAAATGGGGTTTGGGTGCGTTGAGAGAGAAAGAGCGATAGTTTATATAGACGAGAGAAAATATAACAGAGAAAAGAGAAAATATAACAGAGAAAATCAGGGGATAAGATGGAGAGTTTGGGTCTGATTGGGTGCTTGCAATTTATAGTAGGGTCTCACTTTTGGTCCGTTGATCTGTTGTAATTTAAATAGGATCATGATTTGGATTTATCTGACGGTGAGGATTTTAGGAGTATGATTGGTGACCAATTTGGTGTGGTGGGATAGTCTTCCATATGCGAGTTCTCGTTAGGAAAATGATAGAGCGGGAATACTATGAAGAATCGAGCGCGTATTTTTGACGCATCAATGTTGGCATCGATTTTTTATTATTTATTGTTTCGAATTTTACGTGGAAAAGGATCAAATACTAATTTTTAAAAACTGAAATTTTAATACACATTTAATATATGAAAATTAATTATATATTTATGGGTCTATTTCATTTTTTACCTTTGTATGAAAGGGTTCAAGAACGCTATTAGAATATTCGAAGATCTTTGAAGAAGACTCGAATTCTTTTAGAAATTGTGAGAGACTTAGATTCTTCAATAGTCTCAACTCAAGAACACAAGAGTAAAAGAGTTGATGGAGATAAGAGATTGGGTGAAGAATAAGGCAAAATGGCTAGAGAGAGAATAATGGCAAGGCTCTCCCATGGATCTCCCACTTTCACTCTCAAGGTTGATAATGGAGAAGGGAAATTAGTTCTTTCCCAAAAGTTAAATCTCCAAAATCCATCCCTTGTAAAGTTATGGGTGAGTGCTATTTATAAGCACCTCATGATATATGATGGAGCCCATGTGCAAGGCACATGGGGAATATTCTCTCTAACCACTTTGTCCAAGGAGGTGACCTCTCCGAGGATGAGAAAAACCCCGAAGAGGAGATCAATCTCTCGGCAAACCCTTCTTCTTAGCCACACCTAACCAACGATCCCCAATCATCCCAAATGGTCAGGGGTAGTCCCAGAGGACGTCCTGCTGCATAAGAGTCAGGGATAGTTCAAGAGAATGCCTTGCTGCAAATATTGCCGAGTCTCAAGAACTCCCTAGATCGTGCCACCTCAACCCGGGTATAGGCTAGTTTAATCGAAGAGTGAATTTATCTCCACTCACCGTCCTCGGGATCGGGTCCTTTGTTCGAACTCCATTACGCCCATGGTTCTGGTGCGTAGATCCCGGAAAGCTCCAAGCCCGCAAGTGTTCTGGGACTCATTAACGGAGCGACTTCTAGATTGCGTCTGAATCCGTTCGAAGCCAAGTGCTTCGGACCTCTAGGTTCGTGGATCCGAACCCTTTCGAGTCCGAGTGCCTCAGATCTCTAAGCTTGCTTAATACCCTTTCGAGTCCGGGCCCGAGTAAGTCTCTAAGTTCGTAAATCCGAACCCTTTTGAGTCCGAGTGCCACGGATCTCTAGGCTTGCTTAATACCCTTTCGAGTCCGGACCCGAGTAAGTCTCTAGGTTCGTGGATCCGAACCCTTTCGAGACTTAGAGCCATTCAGCCCATTTGACAGCGATAAATCTGGGCCCACCAATCTTGGACTCGCGATAAATTTGAGCCCACTAATATTGCGTTATTGGGCCTAAATAATTTAGTGGGCTCAGATTAGCCCCTCTTACAACCTTTTAATTATTGTCAAATTATTTAAATTATTAAACTATTTTTGTGTTTATTAAATCCTTAAAATATATATAAATCAAAATCTATTTAGGCCAAGTTTCGAAAGTCTCAAAAAAGTTAAAAAACTAAAAAGTTATTCAAAAAGTTTAAAAGTTATCACTATTCATCAAAAGTTAACAATTACGGCTGCACAACTCCCAATACTAATTTTCTTCTACACATTAATTTATACAATTTTTTAATACACATTTTTCTATAAAAAGTCAAAAAGTTAACCAAAACATTCATATTTTCAACCTCAACTTTTTAGTCTAAAAAGACAAAAAGTACATTTATTTAGGACACCCCAAACAACTCCCATGAACTATCGATTAAATTTATTAATTTTTTAAAATATTTAATTCAAACTTATTTAATTTTTAAGAATATTATGAAATAAAATATAAACTCATAAATATTTTAAATTATTAAACGACTTTACCTAGCTAAAATTTTATTATAGAAAAATCTTAAATTGCTATTTTGTCTCGAGAAAGTGAGCATCAATTCTTAAATTTCATTTAGGCCAAGTTTAGCAAGACACTTTGGGAAGATGTGTAAAAAGTCAGCTTTTGACTTTGTAGGTTTTTTAGTCAAAAAAAGTCAATTTTTTTTTTTATCCAAAATAACCTAATTTTTTGTCAAAAAAGTCACCAAAAAAGTTACACAATCAAAAAGTCAGCTTTTTACCAACTTCCCAAAACACCACAGCATCTCCCCAAAAAGATAAAAAGTCAAAAAGTTACTAAAAAAGTTATCACTATTCACTAAAAAAAATATTAAAAAATTAATTTTCCATACATCCATACAAGTGGCGCTGTACAGCCTTTGTTAAGAAAAATTGCACAGTTTGGGTGCAATTTTCACACACTGTTGTTGGGCTCGTGGGGGCTCATCATGGGTCCCGTTTTGATAATCTGAACCGTCAATGTGTATAACTCGTCGAGTACTATATGTCTGTTAAAAATCACATTAATCGAACATCAATAACTACATAATCAAATCAGTTTTGTATAAAAAAATAGATGGTGTTATAATTAATGATTGAAAAAAAAACCAAATCTAATCAGATAGCTATCGATATCTGATCAACGTGATTTTTTATAGACATATAGTACTCGACGAGTTCTACGGTTCAGATTATTAAAATGGGACCCGTGATGACCCCCACGAGCCAAACAAAACCATCAAGTGCAATGCCAGAAATGTAGCCAATAATTTCTTACCATCAATTCGGCTGTTCAGATTGTACGACTGTGGCCCACACATCTCTAATCTTCTCCTACACACTTCTTTATACAATTTTTTAATACAGATTTTTTCATAAAAAGTCAAAAAATTACTCAAACATTCATATTTTTTTCCTCAACTTTTTAGTTCAAAAAGACAAAAAATACACTTATTTTAGGACACCCCAAACAACCAAGCTAATATTAATAATTTGTCTTTAGATTAATAACTTTTTATTTTTAATAGTGTATTAATTTATCTTGAGTTTAGTAACATTCTATTTTTAACCTATTAATTAAATCAGAAGCATTTAATAACTTTATATTTCTAACATATTATTTAAGGGCAAATTACGAGTCCGGATCCTCGGCCATACATTCCTGCAATACATTCCTGCCATGCCCCAAAACGACGTCGTTTTGGGGCAGAATTTCAAAAAAAAAAAAAAAAAAAAAAAAAAAACAGATCAGCGACAAACAAAGGACGAGAAGAAGAAATGAGGGAGAAGAAGGAACCAGAGGGAGAAGAAAAAATGAGGGAGAAGAAGGAAGGCTTCGGTCTCTTCTCACCATCTTGATCTAGATCTAGGGTTTGGCCTCTTCCATTCCCTAGCCGCTGCCGTCTCCCAATCAACACAATCATCTCTGTTCACATACAATACAATCATCTCTGCCAATGCCCCTCCCAAACAAAGAAAATAATCAAATTTTTGAATCTCAGATTTCTGAAAATCATAGCTGGAAAACAGGGAAAATAAAAGAAAAGAAGAAAAAAAAAAACAACAACAACAACAAAATTAGAGTGTGCTTGGTTGCCGAGAAAACTGATGATGAGAAAGTTTCTCATATACAAGACTTGCCCGATATGATTTTGGAGGGTTTCCAGAGCGATCGACAAGGGCGAAGAAGGTCCGATGGAGTGATCGATTTCTGATTTTGCTTGTGCGAAGACCTGCGAAGTGTGAATGAAGGAAAGTTAGGGTTTCGAGTTGGGGTTTTGAGAAGAAGAGAGAGAAGTGAGCTTACCTGAAGGGGAGAGAAGATCGAGAGGGCGAGGACGATGAAGACTTTACTGATCCTCGGCAATGGTATCTCTCTCTTCTCCTGATCTGTTTTTTTTTTTTTTTTTTTTTTGAAATTCTGCCCCAAAACGACGTCGTTTTGGGGCATGGCAGGAATGTATTGTAGGAAAGTATGGCAGGGGATCCGGACTCGGCAAATTACCAACACTTTTTCGAGATTTGACTAAAATACAGATTCTAAATTACGTCCCGCCTCCTAAGGTTTATATTTGCATTGCAAATTGCCCCCTCATTTGTTATGTAAATATAAATCTTACGGAGTAATTTATAATTTTTTAAATTTCAAGAAGAATTCGTATTTTAATCAAATATCGAAAGGTGTTAATAATTTGCCATTTATTTAAAATTCAAGATTCATTAATGAAATAAAATATTATTAATTACTCGGCATTAGGGCTGCAAACGAATCGAGCCGAGCCGAGCTCGGCTCGTTTATTAAAGGCTCGTTTACTTTATCGAGCTCGTTTATTGAGCTCGAGCCCGGCTCGATAAGGATTCGAGCTCGAGCTCGGCTCGGCTCGTTAATTTGAATTGGGCTCGAGCTCGGCTCGGCTCGACTCGATAATTTTTTTTTAATATTATTTATATTATTTAAATATAAATATTTAAATTAAAAATATTATTTATTTTATTTAATATATAAAAAATATATTTATATTATTATTTATATTTATATTTATATATATTTAATATATAAATAATATATTTATTATATAATTTAAATAAAGATAAACGAGCCGAGCCTAACGAGCCGAGCCTATGCGTGCTCGAGCTCGGCTCGTTTATTAAACGAGCCTAATATTCGAGCTCGAGCTCGGCTCGTTTACTAAACGAGCCGAGCCGAGCCGAGCCCTTAACGAGCCGAGCCGAGCTTGTTCACGAACAGCTCAGTTCGTTTGCAGCCCTACTCGGCATAACACTTTCATCTATAGGAGTAAGGATAATTAATTATATTATTATTATTATTTATCTTCTATAATAATTACTCGATCACCTTTATCTATTCTTATATGTCAGATTTTGTTTATAATTTATTATCTTTAAGTTTTTTGTTAATAAATTAATTAATATATTATTTTGTTCGGTTATTATTTAAATTATCTTATTCAACTTATTCAATATATCTAATACTCATATAATTTTATTGACAAAACTAAGAAATCAAGTTTTGATACTAATTTAAACACACATCGAAACAAAAATACTTTTAAAGGCATAATAGAAATTTAAAATTTTTCTATAATAAAATTTTAACTATGTAAGATTTTTTACTAATTTATAAGACTTATAGACTAAATATACTTGAATTAAATATTTTAAAAAATTAATAAATTCAATTGATATTTCAACGACTAAATAGACATTGATTTATATATTTTAAAGATTTCATAAATTTAATCGATAATTTAATAACTAAGTAAAAAATTTGATAATAGCTCAGGAATAAAATGTGAAATTAATTAATTTATTACTTTTACATATTTTAATATATATTTTTATCATTTATCGATATTTTTACCGTTCAAATGGTCTTTAACATTTATAAAAATAGGTGAGTGGTTTAAATTGAAAATAAATCAAAAAATAATAATTTAAATTGATAAAATTAAAAATTCAAGATTTATTTTAATAGAAGGTTCAATCATGAATTTTTTTGGAGGTGATTGACTCTTAAATCCCAAAAGATGAACTTAAGAATCAATCAGTCCCAACTTTATTTTAATACATACGAAAGTCCCATTGAATGGAAATTAACACATTTGCTCATGTGACTTACTGTATTAGTCACGTTTGAAAAATACATTAGTCACATTTGAAAAAAGTATTTTAAGACTTTTTTTATTTGTTCTGTATTAGCTTTGTTTGGAAAACACACCAAGGGCCACATGTAGAAAATACAATAGCCACGTTTGGAAAAAGTACACTAAAAATTATTTTTATTTGTTTTGTATTATCCATGTTTGGAAGGGCTACGTTTGAAAAATACACTCGTCGCGTTTGAAAAAAGTATACCGAGGGCCTTTTATTTGTTTTGTATTAGTCACATTTGGAAGGGCTACATTTGAAAAATACACTAGTCACATTTGAAAAAAGTACATTAAGAGTTTTTTATTTGTTTTGCATTAGTCACATTTAGAAGGGTCACATTTGAAAATTACATTAATCACATTTAAAAAAAAATACACTAAAAACTTTTTTATTTGCTTTGTATTAGTTACGTTTAAAGAATACACTAGGCCATTATTAGCCACAGTTGAAAATGTAACACATTTCAAAAAAATAAATAAATAAATAAAATCAGCCCAACAATCAATAGAGGTAAAAATATCTTCACATGATAAAATAATATATTAGGATCTCATTAAAAAAAAATTTAAATGGACAAGACCTACAGATCTATAAAAACAATAGTAAAAAAAATCTATGGTATATAGATTTTTAAAGTGGGATTTTTAAGGTTTTTTTTTTTTTTTTTGGGGGGGGGGGGGGGGGGGGGGGGGGTGGGTGGGTTGGTGATTATCCCATTTTTCTATTTTGAGGATGCAGGAAATTTGGAAACCAATCTGCCCGTTCCCACAAGGAAAAGTGAAGGACGTGGACTAATCAAGACCGTCAAATTTGTCGGTCACCATGATTTGCACTGTCAGCACGAAAGTGGCATTGTCGTTTTGTGCTGCGAGGAGCACGCGATAGTTGCTTGTTTATCTTTTAGAGAGGATAACGAGAGGTTATTGGAACGGGCTGGGTTGGGTTGGTGACGTTGCTCTCCTACGTCGCGTGTGTATTGAATCGCGTGCACACCTCTTATCCTATCCGGTAGATTCAACATAAATACAAGAGTTTGGTTCTCCCCAATCTAGAATGGGATTAGGGTGTAATTTTGGCCGGGCTCGATCCGTATCGAATCTTGTGGGTTCTTGTTAAAAATTGAGCCAGGTCGGTTCACGGATCAGAAAATTAGGTCCAAGTCCAAACCCAGGGGTATTTGGCTTTTGGACGGACCAGTGGGCCGGGCATCGAGCCGAGCCCCTAGGCTCGGGCTTTGGGTGGGCCTAAATAATTTTTTTTATTTTTTTATTTTATTTTTTTCACCAAAAATTTATTATTTTCTATTAAAAATAACACTAGGCCTCGGATGGGCCGGGCGAGCTGGGCCTCAAGCCGGGTTTTTGGGCGGGCCTTCAGCAGGCCGATGGGTCGGGTCACTGGTCGGCTTCAAAACGATAGCCTAGGCCTAAGGCCTCAGGTTGGGCTTGGCCTAAACGGGCCGGGGCCACCTTGGGCGGCGGCGCGAGCTTTGGGCCGCCCGCGGACCACGGGCCAAAATTACATCCCTAAATAGGACTAGAGGATGATGTTGGCTCATGGTAGCTTCTACTCCAGACTCATCTTAATGATCCAAATTGCTTAATGTATAAGGTTTATTAAGTGCATTATTTTTTAAAAAAATTATATTAATTTGATGTCAATAATTACTCACCCTTCAATCCATAAGTGAATTAAAGAGAAGTCTCGGTCGAAATATAAATACTTGATCTAAAATACGAGGATAAATACAAAAAATTGGATTATGTTTTGTGTGATTTTTATTTATCTTTAAAAAAAAATTATAATATTTTAGTTATTTTTTTTAACTTTTTAGGTGTATCTAAAAGATAAAATAAATTAACTAAAATATGAGAAAAAAAATTTATTAAAGATACATGAAAACCCATTTTAAAGCATTTTCTAAAAAATTAAACTAACAAGGTTATTTGACTTTCTAATTTTAAAAGCAGTGCCGTTACGTAGCCCCAAATGTACTAGGGCTCGACTGTCTTGAAATTCAAAACGACGTCATTTGAAATTTTTTTTTTTCCTCCCCTCTCTTCTTTCTTCCCCCTCTCTGCTCTGCTCTGCTCTACTCTTCAAAAAAATGAAAAATGAAAATGAAAATCTAAATCTAAATCAACAAAAACAAAAACAAAAAGGTGTTTTGCACCAACAAATGATGTTTTTAGTTACCAAATGAAATCAAAATCAAAGAGTGTCACGACCCAAACCCGCTCCTATGGGTTTAGCACCGTAACCGGCCAGTAATCCTAGATTACCGAAGGCCTGCTTAACAGTAATACAGTAAAACAGAGTACAGGAGCATGGCGGAAGCCAAAACAGTAGATAAACTATGTCCAATGAGCTGTGACAGTCTGTATGCCAAAAGATTTTTCATACATACATGCATACACTGTGCAGAACAGTACATACAACATTTACAAACATACAGTGTAGGGACTTAACCCCTATTAAACGGTACAGTAACAGTCTATACAGTATTATAAAAACAGTCCAAGACAGACGGGGGAAATAAAAACACCCCTAAGCCTAAGCTTGACAGGCTCGGAACCTCACAGTGAGGCACATTGGTTGGCTTAACAAAACTGGGACTCTACCCTGACGCTTCTAGCTTTGATCCGGTGCCTGTACACTTACATATATATATATATATGAGCAGTGAGCTAAAACCCAGTGAATAACATAAAGTATAAAGGGGTTTAGAATGAATGTCCTTACGGTAATGAAAACAGTTTATTAAATCAATGTATCAGTTGTTCAGTACAGTAAACAGTCATATGTGGTACATCCATTAGCATAACAGTACAGTAAGCAGTAGGTCTTAAAGACTGAACAGTAATGATGGCCACCAATCAGTAAACAATAGTGGTTCCAACGAGGAAACCGACAGAGATCTCTGTAACAATAACAGTGAACAGTAGGTGCTAAGGATGCCACAGTACAGTTCAGAAATAAAGGACCTACATTCATTCAGTAATCAATATCAGTTCAGTAAACAGTTCAGTTCAGTGTTCAGAAAATAATCATTTGAACATATCTTTACACAATTGTTACTCACAGAGTTCTGGGCTACAGTAGGCTAGAGCGTCTCCTCGAAATGCCAACCCTATATAGTTAACAGATTGAACACACACTAAGTCACACAGTTGGGAAAGGTAATAACTTAATCCCTAATTTGCCTCGGTGTGGTTCTACATCTATATCCTCTTTAAGATGCCTTAAATATGCCCTAGGAATGCCTAGGATGGAAAGAGGATACAAAGATGCACTTTTGAACACTTTACAAAATTTGCTGAAACATGGGTCTCGCTCGAGCATGGCTTTTTACGCTCGAGCGGACATGCAGACAAAGGAGCTCCGCTCGAGCGTCAATTCCGTCGCTCGAGCGGACTGTGTGCTACAGTAAAAATGCTGGATGCTCCAAATTTACGCTCGATGGACGCTCGACACTTGCTCGAGCGTAAGACACAAGTCCTCACTCGAGCGTGAATTTCCTGGCTCGAGCGGACTGTGAACTCATGCAAAGTACTGGATGCTCGCATTTCACGCTCGAGCATAACTTTTCTCGCTCGAGCGGAAGGCAGAATCACAGAGTGTACGCTCGAGCGTGGACTTCCTCGCTCGAGCGTAGGCTCAAAATCTGGAAATTCCAGATTTGAGTCCCAAGCTCAAAATCAAGTTTAAAAGCCAAATTTTTTATCCTCTTGGGCTAAAAACCTGGAAAAACACTTGTAAACACATAACATTATGTATTTCAAATATCAATTTGGTAAATCAAAGCCCAAGGGTGTCTAATTCAAACCCAATTTCAAATCAATTTTCATGAACATGAAGAACATGCAAACATGCATGGATTTAAATCATTTTACATCTTCAAAACATGCTCTAATGAGCTCATTCTTTTCAAAACAAGTTGAAAACATGGACTTAAGCTTAATTATGAACATGCATGTGACAATTTGCCATGAAATCAACTCAAAATTCATCAATACACACATGCATACATGAAATGAGTCCTAACCCAACATGCTAGAACTAATTCATGGCTCAACTTTCAAATTTGGCATGAATCATGCAAGAACAATGTTAAATACAACAATAAGAGGTTCAATGGTCTACCTCAAGTCTTTTATTCAAGGTTTAGAAGCTCAATTGGCAACTACACTTTAATTTCCTCAAGATCACCAAGCAATGTCAAGCAAAAGGAGATGAAATCAACTCTCCTAATCTCTCTCTCTCTCTCTCTAAGGTCGGCTGTTCTCAAGAAATGAGCTGATATAAATGTTGAATCTAAGTGTATCAAGCTTCAAAATATTGGTGTAGTAGCCCACTAACAATGGCAAAGTTGTAAATAACCCCAACTCTTGCAATTTAACTTATTTTAATCTAATTTAATCTTCCGAAATCACATTTTAGGTAAATATACCATTAAATCACAAAAATTATGATGGTCCTAAAACACCAATCAATTTCTGGTTCGGCCGCCGATAAGGCCTTCAATTAGCGGTTTAAACACAAAAAAAATACAGACAGATAATTAAACGACAACAGATAGATATGCAATTTAACTAACATATACCCAGTCAATCAGTTTCAGATTTCAGTCGGTCAGTTCAGTATCTCGATCAATTCAGTTATCAGTCATATTCAATCTTAGTTTAACAGTAATCGGTGGTTAATCGATAATCAGTGACGAGGGTTGTTACAAAGAGGCAAACCCACAACAAACCCAAAAAAAATTAGTTACCAATAGAAATGATAGTTCGTAAATTCAAACCTACAACAAACTCAACAACTCAAAATCTTACATGAAAATCAAAACTAAACAGACAAACCCACATAAAAATCTAAATCTAAATAAAAAAACTCAAAAAAATCTCACAAATCACCAAATCTACACAAATTAAAAAAATCAAAATCAAAATAATAAA
The DNA here is from genome assembly GCA_036172215.1 of Camellia granthamiana. Lineage (NCBI taxonomy): Eukaryota > Viridiplantae > Streptophyta > Magnoliopsida > Ericales > Theaceae > Camellia > Camellia granthamiana. The sequence goes on along the minus strand of CM069917.1, from coordinate 25,198,941 downwards.
AAAAACAAGGAGAAAAGAGAAGAACAGAGGAAGGAGGAGAGAAGGAAGAAGCCACAATCGCTATCACCGTTGCTCTTCGTCGCCATCACTCCATCACGCCGTTGCTCTCCTGCCTCTTCTCTCTTCCTCCCCCTTTTTTCTCTCTTCTACCTTCTCCTTTCTCTCTTTTCTCTTTTTCCTGTTTAAAAAGAGGAAAAAAAAAATCAAAACGATGTCGTTTTGAATTTCGGGCCAATCAAGCCTTTAACTTTTCAAGCTCTCAAGCTTTATTGTTTTAAAAGGACATGTTGGGGGTGTACATGAATTGAATTGGTCCAGTTTTAGAATAAATTAGAAATCGAATCATAGGAATTAGTTTCAGAAAATTTTGGATTATTTTGGGAAGTGACTTATAAGTTGACTTTTTGATTTATTACAAAAAAAAAAAAAAAAACGTATAAAAAGTAGAGAGATGATGTTTCTTAAACTTGAAACATAAGTTATTGTGACATTTTCTATCTAATATAATAATATATTTTTTATATTATGCGACAGTTATTGTGACATTTTCTGTCTAATTTTGAATAGAAGTTAGTTTTAGGAGTAACGTGGAAAAAACTTGAAACATGAAAAGCTAAAATTAGAAGGGAAAAAAAAAACTTGACGTACAAATAGACCCCAAAGCCTTCATATGATCTTGCCCGTATTTTATTTTTTTACATTTTTTGAAAGAAGAAAAAAATGGAAAGTTTTAAAACACTCTTTCAAAATATACGTATGTATATGAGCATTATTATTTAAGTTTAAAAATTAGACTCAATTTTTAAATTCAATGATACGACAATCAATTAACATATTCAAAACAATTTTCTCTCTCATATTTTCTCTGATTATTAACATCTCTCTAACACATTATTGAGTCTAAAATTTAAAAAGTGGGCTTCACGCAAATCTGAGGACATTATCACGAACGAGATCAATTGGTAGACATGATGATCGAAGCAATAGCAACAGAGAAATTCTCCCAATTGCCACCTCTTCAAAACTTCAAAGAACCTTGCTATCTAATTTCTTCCAATTACATCTTGAAGCCTGTATAGGCAATTCCCTATTTTGATCCCTCCAAAGCTATAGCTATGCTTCGCTTTTATGCAATTATGAACTCTACTTGATCGATTCAATTCGTAATGATCATCTAGATTGACTTGGGACCAGTATTGAAGAAAGAATAGAAATGAGAATAATGAGGAAAGACAGTCAGGCAGAATACAAGAGCATTCTCACTGAACTCCAAGTTAGTATATCATAGAGTAAATCTTTGGTATCCGAGTCGGGAGCTGTGGAGTTTGCAAAACGCTGCATGATAGCAGATGCGTCCTGTTGGAGCTTGTTTAAAGGCGTGTTCAGGTTTTTTGGATATAAATCAATCACCCTTGTTACATTTTTCTGATCATGCATTTGAAGAGTTTTGTCTGGGTGTCAGAAGGTGTCAAAAGGAGATCCTGGTCCTATCTTGTTTGTTGCTATGCCAGGGAGAGTTGATATCGGGCCATCTTTTGTAGTTCTACTTGGACTAAGATGTACATATGTAGGAAAGAGCGAAATTTGTGTGAAAATAGGAAATTAAGAAATTCAAAGGAATTAGATTATATTTGATTTGTACGGGATCTGAAATGAATCCTGTCTATTCTTATCCTAAAACCCCTCTAGACTAGACTTTCAAACCCTTACAGAACTGGTACACTAGTACATATATAGATGAAAAGCCATGTCTATTTTAAATAACAAAAATGCTTGAGACCACTAAAAGTGGTGCTCTAAAAGCACCATTAGTAATGTGACAGTGGACGGGGCCCAACTCATTAATGGTGCTTTAGAGCATCACTTTTAGTGGGATGTATCATTATCGTTTAAATAAAAGCTTGGTTTCTCAAACACGGGAATTTGCCTCACATGGTGATTTCCCTTCTCTTTAAGGCACTTCAACAGGAACAAGTCAACACACTTCCCACACTGCATACCTGCCCTTCCTCCTAAGGCTTTCCTTTAGTTTTCAATATATATTATTTTCTTATACCTATATATATTTTGGTGTGTGTAAAATAGAACATTCTAGAATTAATGTGAATTCATACATAATTCAATAGATCTATGAAAAATGCTTGGGAGTATTAAAAAGGGATCACTAGAGAGAGCACTAATGATGTGGCAGTGGGCCCCGTCCACTTTCTATGTCTTATTTTTATTTATTTATTTATTTTTTTTGCCATTCTCAATGTATTAGTGCTATTAATGGTGTATTTTTTAGTGGTCTAAATCATTGTTACAGATCTATTATGATTTTGGTTTAATAATTTTATTGTAATTTTTATCATAAGAACACGTGTATAAATGAAAGAAATATATAATTAAATGTTTCAAATTTAAAATTATAATAAAATGACATTAAAATACAAAATTTAATATTACTTTTTGTTTTTCTTTTAAGTTTAATCCACGTGGATCCAAAATTAGGAGGCTTGTATTTTGCATGTGAGTTCAATGAAAGCAATTGAGACCCTTTTAGTTTGAAGTGATTTCTCAATTGAAGAGTAGAAGAGTGCATCACTATAGAAGTCCGTCCCTACTACCCTTTCACGATGGCTATAACATACACATCATCAGAGCAACTATAATGCTAAAAGGCAAAGGCTTGTCAAAACTCAAAAAATAATTAAATTTTAATGGTGAGCTAAATTTTTATTGTTAAAAAAAAGTGTTAAATTTAACTCAAAATTTGACAACATAAATTTTGCCCACTATATTTAGCCAAAACTTACAACCTTAAATTCTACAGATTACAAAAACTTAATATTACTAAAAATATAATTACAGAAGTTAAATTAGACTAAGGGTAAATTTCACTTTACGCTTTTGTGGTTTAACCCAGTGTTATCAGAGGCTCGCCTAAGCGCTCGCCTAAGCGCTAAGCGAGGCGAGGCAAGGCTTTAGCGCTTCACACACACTGAGGCGAGGCGAAATGGTGAGGCGATGGAGAAGCGCCTGAAGCGAGGCTTAGGCGATGAAGCTCGAGGCGAAGAGAAGCGACGCTTCATCAGATTTTGGCCTGATTTAAGATCCTGCGAAGTCGAATCGACATCTGGGTCTTCTGGACTTTGAATCGACATCAGATTTTGTCGAATCGACTTCATTTGTCGACATCTGGGTCTTCTTCCGAAGTCGAATCATCTGGGTCTTCGTTCGTCGACTTCGTTCCTTCTTCGGACATCGTTCCGAGGTGAGTTCCTACTTCTTCCTTCTTCTTCCTTTCTCCTTTGTTCACTGTCGACTTCACCTGTTCTTCCCGCCTGTTCTTCCCTTCGACTTCTCTTGTTCTTCTTTGTTCAATTTTTTCAATTAATTGAAGAACACTGTCGAAGATGTGAACAACGGCAACCTGTGCTAAAATTAATTGAACAACCTGTGTTAAAATTAATTTTTAATTCGTAAAAATTAATTCAATTATTTTAAAATTAATTTTTTTTAATTAATTCAATTATTTTTTTTTCTTATGTGTTAAAATTTCAATTAATTCAATTAATTTCCTGATTATTTAATTAATTATTTTAATTCAATTAATTCAATTAATTTGTTTAATTCAATTAATTCAATTGATTTGTTTATTTTAATTCAATTAATTTAATTCAATTAATTTGTTTAATTCAATTAATTTGTTTATTTTAATTCAATTAATTTCCTAGTTATTCAATTAATTATTTTAATTCAATTAATTTCAACTATTTAGTATTTGGAATGATAACTGCATGATGATTCTTGAAAATATTTATATTTTTGTCTATACAATTTATTTAAAAAAAAAATATCTTTTCTGGTCGCCTCGCTTCGATGAAGCCCTCGCCTCGCCTCGTCGCCTCGCGCTTAGGCGTTAGGTGACCTTATCGCCTCGGTTCGCTTTTCGCCTTAAAAAACACTGGTTTAACCAATGTACGGATTAACCTTATTTTATTTGGAAATAATCACATAGTCTCATTGTAGTTTGTGGACTGAAGTGAGCCGTTAGATATTGTTGGAAAAATTGGTTTTATAAGGCTTATTTTGGGCCAAAATTGAGTGGGCCCAAAACATTTTTTGGGATGGGTCCGAAAATGTGACACGTTCATTGCCGCATGGCAAGTCACATGGTGAAGACGATTCGTCAAAACCATTTATGAGTGAATGGAAATTTGACGTCGTTTTCGGATTCATGAAATGGACATTTAAAGAAGTAAAATGTGGGTTCCTTGATATGGTTATTCCACATTGAAACTTTAAGAGAGCTTGTGTGAGTATATAATCTCTAGAATGCAATACTTGGGTTGGGCCCCAAGGAGTACCCCAAGTTTGTAGAATGGAGGAGTTATGGACAAATGAAACCTTAGCCCAAACCACCACACATGCATCACCGCCGTCCGACCAGCCGAACCAGGCACGAGTGTGGGTCGGTTCTAATATTAATTTTTTAGACAAAATTTATTTGAATTTTTTTCAAATTTCTTACGGGAAAAATTAATTTAAATTTTGCACTTTTGAATTTGAATTCAAATTTGTTGTCCAAAATTTTGTACCTCTTTTCAGATCCAAATTCCACAACAGGTTTAAACAGTCCAAACAAGTTGCCAATCTGTTGAACCTCGGACAAATTCAGTTTCTGCCCAAATAGATTCAAATCTATTGCAGTTTTTCCAACAGATATAAACTGTCCAGCAGTTATCTATTTAAACTATTATGCACTTGTTGGATTCAAATTCCACCTGTTCAGTTTGAATAATTGAACCTGTTCAGGTCTATAAATAGCAGGCCATTTTCCAACAGTCACTCATTCTGAAAATTCATTTTCCTTACTTTCATTTTGCTCTCTTGCATCATTTATTCTTCATATTATTTTAGAGAAGAATTCAGAGAGTTATAGAACACAAGGTTCTAGTTCACAAGACAAATTTGTTTGGAGTGCTACTACAAATTTGTGAAGATCATTGTATCCTCGGAGATAGACGCCACATAATCGTAAGCACCGTAGCAGGGCGAATCTGTTTTTAGGACAGAGTGTCACACACTTGACTTGGTCTTTAAATATTCATTCAGTTCAGCAAAAATAAATTCGGTGTGTAATTTATTTTATTTGTTTGATTTGTTTCAATTTATTTATTGTACACAGAAGATTATTCCAACAAATATTCTGTCTAATTTAACAGTAAGTGTAAAACATGTGCCAGACATAAACGGTTATATACTCATTTTCAAATTTCAATGCGGTAAATTATACATGACATAGGGTTAAAGTGCATTTTGCTTCCTAAAACAAAAGGTGAAAATAGGTGTAATTCACATACTTATGTTACTTATACACATGAATATTTTAATCTTTTTTATTAAATCATTAATGGGTCAAACTGCGTATTTCAATCCACAAATTACAAGAGAGCTATGTAATTATTTTTAAATGAGAGAGGTAATTCATACATGTGCCAACTACAAAAGGATAAAGTGAAATTTGCCCTTATGCTAATAATCACAATGCATCTATATTTAAAAAATATAAAATAAAAAAATTTGATGCTCAAAAGGGTGTTTGGCATCCACCTAAAAAAATTTAAAAAAATAATAAGCTTGTTTGGTTCCATTTTTTCAAAAATATTTTTCAGAAAATTATATTTTCTTATTTTTTGCGTTTTTTTGTTTTTACTGAATTTTTTAAACATTTTAAGCGATTTTTTTACTTTTTAGACACACCTAACATAAATACACCTAAAAAGTAAAAAAAATGTAAAAAAAATCTTTTAAAAATTCACTAACTATCAAAAATACAAAAAAAAAAAAAAAAAAACAAGAATTTAGTACATGTTTTGTATTTTTACGTATTTATTAATTTTTAAAAATATTTTTTACAAATTTTTTACTTTTTAGGTATATCTAAGTAAGGTGTATCTAAAAAAGTAAAAAAAATGTTTAAAATTTTAAAAATATTCACTACAAACAAAAAAACACGAAAATCAAAAAATTCAGTTTTCAAAAAACTTAATTCAGAAAACTCAAACTAAATACAGTGAATAATTTTTTTGTCCTTAATGATATTTTGTAAAAATTATGTTTATTTTTTAAAAAAAATTCCAGGTCTATCTTGTAAAATGTCAATTGTTTTTAATTTTTATGTTTTCTTTGATTTTTTTTTTAAATTTAAAAGATTTTAACTTTTCCAATTTGTCTAGTGGAGCAAAATTTAAGAATATAATTTTATTTTTTTTAAAAAAGTACGTTACAGATTAAAAAAGAAAGTTAACCCTAAAATTCAGTCATTTGATCAATGAGATAGAAAAGATTCAACATGTAAAACTTAATTGAATAATAATGATTGAAAATTGGAAAAATTACAGCACAATTAGACAATAGAAAAATATAAATTAGTAGACAAATTTATACGTTTTAATAATAAAAATATTACACCTTTTTATGATTTTATAATTTTTTTTTACTGTAAGCACTCAGTCATTTCCCGTTGAAAATTGCACCGGTGTGGACAAATGTAAACAAAGTAAAAGTTGAAGTGAACATAGCAATTATTTTGGGAGGCGTTTGGTTGCTTTGTCTTGAAGGATGGTTGAGAGAGAGTGGGGTTCTGATCCGAAGATGGTGTGAGGTGTGTCGTGTGGTCCATTATCATCAATGAAGGATCGTCATGATCATGAGCCAAAAAAGAGACTAGGAGCCAAACTTGGAAAGTTGGGACTCGCCTCTCAAGTATGGGCCTGGTCGTCCCTTGGGACCCACAACCTTCCACCGATTTGATTTCCTCACCAATTCCACGTCTTCCATTGATTAAACATTTAAAAAACAAAAATGTTTGGTAATTCAAATTGAGTTGTTTTGAATGACTAGAATCACTGTTTATTAATTAACTAGTTGAATGATTATTTGGGGGATCAGATGAAATACTTATCTATTATGATTGGTACTTCGTCAATAGTTATTATCAGTTTTTTCACTGGACAATCGGCCGATCGAATGGACAGATAACTGACAATATAAAATTTGAGTAATTCGGACCAAGCTTAAATTCGAGTTACGCAGCAAAATTTTTAAAAAGATACTACTGTTGGGAATAAAGAACTAAATATAGAGTGTGAAACAAATGTATAATTCTATGTCTTTCACTGTTTGGTTTATGGTTGTTTGCGATAATTTAAATAAGTATATTTTTAATCTTTTATAAAAATATATGCATAAAAGTAAAGAGATGATCTAATTCAAAAAAGATAAAAAGATAAAAAAAATATATATATTTTTGTAATACACCCCGAACAAACATTGTTTTAAGGGTAAATTACACTTACACTCATTGAGGTTTGGGTTTAATACATATCACTCCTTAACGTTTGGGAAATTACACTAATCCCTTATCATTGTAATTATTTAGACGGAATGAAGAGATTGAACTCATGCGCTCTCTCTTTTCTTTCTTTGCTTTATTTCTTTATTTTCCCCCCCTTCCTTTGCTTTATTTATTTATTTTTCTAATGTAATGTTTTCTGTTTTGTTAGTAGGAGTTTTTACTTTTTATGTAAGTAGGAGGTTTGTGAAATAAGACTATTAATCACATGAGTGGAAATGTAATTTTCCAAAATGTCAAAAAATGGGACGTAATTGGATCAAATTTTAAAAGGTGTCAGTGTAATTTACCCTTATTTTAAACAAAGTCGAAACTAATTCAAATTTACAAATTTGAATTTAAAATTGTAAATAACAAAAATAACGTCAAAATAAATTAATAATACTACAAATGACAATAATGACTCAACATTTTGGGATGAACTAAATAGGTCTCGTTTGGGAATTATATATTTTAGTCAAAAAATTATTATCAGTTGTCACATTACCCTCTCTACTTTTTTGTATATATTTTCATAAAAAGTCAAAAAGTTATTAAAATAGTCAGTTCTTTAACTTTTTACCAAAAAATATGCAGAAAGATAGAGAGATGATGCGATCTAAAAAAGATAAAAGATAATGCACTTTTGTAGTGCATTCAAATACTCTTTATTGTTTTAAACAAAGTCAAAACTAATTCAAATTTACAAATTTGAATTTAAAATTATAAATAACAAAAATAACATTAAAATAAATTAATAGTATCACAAATGACAATGACGACTTAACATTCTAAAAAAATTATTGATAGAACTTTACTAAACGTCAAGAGGACTCTTAGAAAGAAGACCATCCGGTGTGTCTAATAGGTTTGTTTTGCAAGAGTCAACAAAGAAGGAGATGACCATACCATCCAGCCTACCATCACATAAGTCCATATACCATCCATTTACTGATATGATGAAGATCAAATAATTAGAATCAAAGTTGTTTGTTTTCATTTTCAAAATATGTTTTTATTTTTTGTTTTTTTAAATAGATACTAGTTTAACAAATATGAACATAAAAAATAATTTTTAAAATTTTAAGGAAATAATAAGGAAAATCTTGTGAAAATGATGAATTTTCTAAACTTTTTTTCATTTTATTTATCAAATTAAATTTTTATGTTTTCCAAAAAAAAAAAAATAAATAAATAAATTTTAAATACAAAACCAAACAAAGGCAGCAAGTGACATCCATATCTCAATAATACCAAAGCTGGTCAAACAAGCAACTTATCCCCACCTCTTTTTTTTTCTGTGCTCATCGATACTATATCAGCATATAGATAAAATAATATATTATTTAATATAAATATGATAATTATATTTAATTTTTTATATTATATAAAATAAAAGTTAGTTAATCGAAATTTTTTTAATTGTTTAAAATTTAAAAAATTTAAAAAATTAGTATGAGATATTGATCATAAAGTTTCTTACTAAAAATCTCATTTTGCTTATATAAATGAAAATATAAGATTCGTTTTATATAAGTAAAACAATTCACTTTTCTCTCGATGTGGAATTATAAAATAAATGTTAAATGAAAGCACGTTAATGGATTTTATTAATTATTTAAAAGTTAACAATTGTTTGGACGGAAAACTTATTTCGAATAAAGCAATCTTACTCGTTTAATCTTTAATTAGGTCAATCTTTAATTTATTTCGAATAAAACAGATTTAACCAATATATTTTGATAAAACCACTAAAATTGCAGTTAAACCAACGAATCAGTCAAACCGAAAATAGTTCACCCTATCGGCTAGGTCAAAGAATCAATCAATTTATATAAAAATTAATTAATTAAAACTTTTAAATTTTATTTTAATTTTAATATTTAAACTGTTTTGAACTGAAACATACATAATACTACAATATTAAATGGGAGCATAAGGTTTATATAGTGAAATAATTCATTTTTTTCTCATTTTCTTGATGTGGGATTATAAAATACAAGTTAACAGTTGTTTAGACAGGAAATTCATTTCTAATCAAGCAATTTCAATCGTTCAATTTTTAATAAGATCAACCTTAGTTTATTTCAAGTCAAACAAATTTAAGCAATATATTTGATAAAACAGTTAAAATCGTGGTTAAACCAATAAATCAGTCAAACAAAAAACGATTCAGCCTAATCGGCTAAGTTAAAAGGCCAACTAATTTATAACAAAAATAATTGATTAAAATCTTTAAATTTTATTTTAAAATTTAAGCCATCCTGAACTGAAACATGCACAATACTATAATATTAAATGAGACTATGAGATTCACTTTATATAAGTGAAACAACTCACTTTTTATTTATTTTCTCAATGTAGGATTGTAATTATTTTAAAGTTAAATATTATGAAAGTTTTAAAATCGGGAAAAGGGTGCCTGCGGTGTGGTAAAACGACATAATTTTGTGCGTTTTGGGTTGGTTTGGGAAGTGGGTTGGTTTTTGGGCTTTTTGATTTTTTTGGCTATTTTAGCTTGGGCTAAAAATCTTGGTTTGGGAAGGACTTTTTGACTTTTTGACTTTTTTGACTTTTTTTTATGAAAGAAGAGTGTAATGATTATGAGTTAGATGTAATGTTTTGTTTGTTGTAGCTAAAATAGCCTATTGAGCCTATTTTGTCTTTTGTGGCTATTTTAGCCACAAACCATCTTGCCAAACAAAATTGTTTTTTTTTTTTTTTTAACATAATATTTCTTTGTTTTCTTTTTTTGTTGGTGTGTGTACTGCTATTTGTTAATTTCTGGTTTGAGCACACCTGTCAACATTAAATTACTTTAAGAAAATTTAACAAAAATCATAAGGGAAAATTAAAAAAAAAAAATTCTCAAAATTTGGCCTTTGTAGCAAAATAAATTATGAGTTTTTAATTTTATTAATTTAAACTTTAATTTTTTATTTGTTTTTAATTTGAACAATTGACCTATTTTTGTTAGGTAAATTGATAGAAAATGATATTTTAGTCATTTTATGTATATCTATATTGAGTTTAATGACTATAAAAAAAAATTTGTGAGTTTTTCCTAACAAAAATAGATGAATTGTTGAGATTAAAAACAAATCAAAATTTTAAAATTTAAATTGATAAAATTAAAAATTAAAAATTTATTTTATTACAAAGATCACTCTCTGAGATTTTTTTTATTTTATAATTTCTTCAAATAATAATAATAGTAACAACAACAACAACAACAATAATATTGTACTCTTTAAGACAAATCAATAAATAAAAAAATCATAAAACCCTTAAAAAAATTACTGTTAAATTTACTGGCAACGATGTGCATTATTACATATTATTTATTGATTTGTTGAAAAATTAACCAATATACTCTAATAAATATCAATGTCAAATAAAATATAACTAGTCTCATTTAATTTTTAAAAGCATTCAAAATATAATACTCAATAAATAATAAATTTCAATTCATGTGGATTTTCAAAAATAAAATAAAAAATATGCTAGTAGATATTTCTCTTTTTTACAATAAATGTATATAAAGATTTGTAAAGTTTTATTTTGTTTTGTTTCAAACCAAAAAAAAAAAAAAAAATTGGAAGAAGAAGAATCCATGTCGTTTGGCACGCACAACACACCCTGCTACGCTCAGAGCACAGTAGGTACCTCTTGTCCTTCAAAATCTCATATAAAATTATTTTTAAAATTAAAACATCTATGTGAGATTGTAAAATAAAAGTAAAAAAAAATTAGTATTGATTATAGGGTTTCTCACTAAAAATTTTCTTTTGCTTATATAAATGGGAGCATAAGATTCACTTTATATAAGTGAAACAATTTTTTTTTTCTTTTTTCCCGATGTGGGATCATAAAATAAAAGTTAAATAGAAGCTAACTAATCAGAAGTTTTTTAATTTTTTAAAAATTAAGAAATTTCAATAATTTATATAAATTGGAGTATAAGATTCACTTCATGTAAATGAAACAATTAACTTTTTTTCCCCCGATTTGGGATTGTAACATAAAAGGTAAATGAAAACTAACCAATAACAATTTTCTTAATTTTTTAGAATTAAGAAAATTCAATAATTTTAGAATGAACGTTTGGAGCTTCTAGAAGGTTTCTCCCTTAAAACTCACTTTATAAGATTCATTTTATATGAGTGAAACAACTCATTTTTTCTTTCTTTTCTCGATGTGGAAGTATAACACTTTATATAAGTGAAACAACTCACTTTTTCTTTCTTTTCTCGACGTGAGATTGTAATTATTTTAGAGTTAAATATTATGAGAGTTTCAAAATCTCATACAAAATTATTTTTAAAATCAAAATTATGTGTGATTGTAAAATAAAAGTTAAATGGAAGCTAACCAATGGGGATTTTCTTAATTGTTTAAAATTTAGAAAATTTAAAAAATGAATATGAGATATTGATTATAGGCTTCTCACTAAAAATTCCCTTTTACTTATGTAAATGAGAGTATAAGATTCACTTGATGTTAGTGAAACAATTCACTTTTTTTTTTTCCTGATGTGAGATTATAAAATAAAAGGTAAATGGAAGCTAGTCAATGGAAATTTTCTTAATTGTTTAAAATTAAGAAAAATTAATAATTTTATAAAAGAGAGTATAAGATTCACTTTATGTAAGTGAAACAATTCACTTTTTCTTTCATTTTTTGATATAGGATTGTACAATTAAAGGTAAATGGAAGCTAGCTAACAGGAATTTTCTTAATTTTTTAAAATTAAGAAAATTTAATACTTTTAGAATAAGAGTTTGGAGCTCCTAGAAGGTTTTTCCTAAAAGTCTCATTTTTCCTATATAATATATAGATAGATTAATAATGAAACAAGTTTTGCTTTTTCTTCTTCTCCCGATGTGAGAGTATAAAATAAATCATAAACTAATTATATTTTTATTTTTATATAGTTAAATGAAAGTTAACCAATGAAATTTTTTTTTATTGTTTAAAATTAATAAAATCACTATGAGAAATCGCGATTAAACCGGCGAATCGATCAAACCTAAAATGGTTTAGCTTACTCGGTTAGGTTAAATGACCAACCAACTTATAAAGAAATTAATTAATTAAAACTTTAAAATGTTATTTTAATTTTAAAATTTAAACTATCTTGAATTGAAGTATATACAATATTACACTATTAAGATTTACTTTATATAAGTGAAACAACTTTTTTTTTTTTTTCTTTTTCCGATGTGAGATTATAAAATAAAAGTTAACAATTATTTGGACGGAAAGTTTATTTCTAATCAAGCATCTCAGTCTTTCAATCTTTAATTAGATCAATTTTTAGTTTATTTCGAATCAAACAAATCTAATCAATATATTTTGATAAAATCGCTAAAATCGCGGTTAAACCAACAAATCAATTAAATAAAAAATGATTTAGCCTCATTTGCTAGGTCATAATTAATTAATTAAAATTTTTAAAATTTAAACTATATTGAATTGAAACATGTACAACACTATAATATTAAATGAGATGGGAGTATAAGATTCACTTTATAGGAGTAAAACAACTAATTTTTTTTTTTCCTTTTCCCAATGTGGGATTATCAAATAAAAGCTTGCCAATGGAGATTTTCTTAATTGTCTAAAATTAATAAAATTAGCAAGAGATATTGAAACTCTCACAAGACTCCTCACTATATATGATGGGAGTATAAGATTCTCTTTATATGAGTAAAACAACTTATTTTTTTTCTTGTTTTCTTGATATGGGATTATCAAATAAAAGTTAACCAATGAAATTTTTTTTAATTATTTAAATTTAAGAAAATCAATAAAATTACAATAATGGTTTGGAGCTCCTAAAAGGCTTTTCACTGAAAAGTCAATTTTCCTTATATATATACTAGTGGTAACTCATGCTATGCACGAGACTTTATAAATTAAAAAATATATATATTATAATTGTCTTAAAATAATTTAATATTTTGTCTTATAATATAAATGAAATTTATAAGTTAACTTTTATATTGTTAAAATTTTAAATTATTAGTTTAAATTTTATTTTAAAAAATATATATAAATCTATTTAGTTCAATTTTGATAATTTGTATTAAAAAAAAGTTAAACCTGATTAAATGAGTTATGACATACCCCTTTTATTTATGAAAATATACAAATTTAAAAGTTATAATTAAGACAAATATACAATTTTATTATTAAATGTGAAGTGAAGTGATATTTTTCAATAATTAATATGATATTTCTATTATTAATCCAATAACTTAAATTACATTTCTTTTCATTTCAGTTTCATGACTAAAAATACAATATGTATATAATACACACACGGATTTTCAGTTTTTAAAAATAAGAAGGTTTCAAAATATTTTCAAACTTTCATATTTTTCTTTTAATTTTTTTATTATCTAATTTGATTTTAAATTTGAATAAAAATTTTGATTTGATATGAGTTTACTTTAACTTTTTCAATAATTTTTTTTATCAATTTTTAAAAAAACTTTCATTCTTATTTCAAATTTTTTTTCTTTTTACCAATTTTGATGGTAAAAACTATAATTTTCAACGTTTCATCTTTTTAAATTTTTATCAAATTATAATTTGATAAAAAAAATATTAAGAGTTGAAGATTCTCTTGATTAGAATTATAGTGAAATAACATCTTGAAATAGTCAAAATTTGAGTATGTGGTTGGTTGAAATGTATAATTTAATTAATTTTCTTCTCATATTTGTATAAAAATTGTCACTTATGACTATATCATCATAAGTCGGATTATGGAAAAAAGATTTGAGGTGTCAAACATTTTCCATTTGTAAATATCCTACATATTAAAAAAAGAAAAAAAATGTATTGCTCTTGAATATGTGTTTATCAGTTTTGTTTTATGGACATAAACAATTGATGTTTCAATTTTAAAAATTAAAAAGTAAAAAAAAAAGAGATTAGGTTTTTTAGAGATAAAAGAAGCCATCTATATACTATTTAAGATGGACTATTTAGTCACATAAAAAAATAAAAATTATATTTAGAAATTATCCATATGTATTATGATATTATATACAACTATAGCTGTAACAAATTAACTATAATATATATGAAAATTATATTAAGCTTTCATTTTCAATTAATTGAATTATAATTAAAAAATTAACAAATAGCAGTAATGATATAATGGGATAGAAAAAGGATAAACATAAAGAACACAATGATATTTAAAAGTTTTAAATTTATCTAGTTATACAAAAATCTAATGTTATAGTAAAATCTTGAATTTTCAATAAAATTCCATATTTTCTATAAAATAAAATGACAATACAAAATAAAAAATTTGACAATCATTTTTTTTTACTTCAATTCTATGGTCTTCATTGAAGAAAACAAAATTCGATCAAAATCCATGGCACAGAACAGACATAGATACTTTGATTGCAACCATAATCACCAATAATTCTTCTCCACCATGCAAACTTGTAAACAAACACATAAACCTCACTAAAACTGAAACCAAAACCAAACCAACGGCAAAGAAAGAGAATCACACAGGAAAAAAAAATAAAATTAAAAAACAAATAAATTTATGGACTGAGAGAATGTTACCTCCAACAACTTAGACCTCACTTAACCCAATCCGTTAGCTCCTCCGCCAGTGCCCACAAAATCTAAGAGTTGGGATGACTAATCAGATTATTCTTTAAATAAGACTTGAAAATTGATTAATTTGTCTTATTGAGTGATTTAAAATTTTGATAGATATATATTAGAAAAATAGATAGTTATATTATTAAATCATAATTCAAATTTAGATATCGTCATTTTTTTTTAGATCCATATCTAATTTCTTATCTTTTTTTTTTTTTTTATATTTTTGTGTGGTTTATATTTTTTTTTTCAATTTATTTAAGATGGAGTTGTGGATTTCTATTTTTTTTTTATAAAAAATTTAATTTATCTATGGTTTCTATTTGTTTTTAATTATTATTATTTAGGTAAGTTATGATGTGAGCTAGATATGTGATAGATATGTGAATTTTATTGATTTAAAGTATGATGGTGAGAGATATTTTCATATTAGATTTGTTTAGATGAACTTTAAAGATTTTTACAATTTAAAATTGGATATTGAGAGGTAAAAGAAATATTTTAACTGAATAAATAAAAATCAAATTTATTAATTTTATCTGTTTGTATATCTGATTTTTAATTTTTTTTGGGTTATGTTATATTATCTGATTTTTTGGAGAAGAGAAAATGAATGCAAGTTTTAATATTTTTTTTTTTGAAAATTGGTGAGAGAGATTATGATGGGGAGATTATTAAATATTTTTGTTATCTTCTCATTTGAAATCCATAAATTAAATGATAATTATCATTTCTAAAATAATTAAATAAATAAATCAACCAATAGGTTTTTTTAATCTATTTTATAAATTGAAAAATCAATAATTTCAGAATAAGAGTTTAGAACTCTTAGGAGACTTCGCATTAGAAATCTCATTTTCCTTATATAATATATTGATAGATATAGATATTTCTATTTTTTAGATATTTTTTTAATATACAAATTATTTTTTAGATTTTTTTATAAAAATAATTTAACAATCTCATCACAAATCATAGTGTATGGAAGAAGTTGAAAATGGTGTTTCTGTAACTATGAGAGATGTCAAAAAGGCTTGTAGGTTGAGAGAAGCCAATAAATGCTAAGGTTAATTTTTTTTTTTAACTGAAAAAATTTGAAAATTAAAATTGAGATATTGGAGCTCCCACAAAGCATGTGGGTTAGAAATTCCCTTTTTCTTATATAATAGTAGTGGTAACCCGTGCTACGCACGGCATGTAAAAAAGTTAATAATATATTTTTATGCAAAATAATATAAATAGTTAAATTTTTGTATGCAAATTATGCAAACAAAAAAGATTGAAATTTACAATTTCTCACAATTTTATCACAATTCATTTATTATTTTTTTAATTTGTCACAAATTAAATCATGTAACTTTCAATCTCTCTTTCTAGAATTGCAAACTTAGGTGGGTTCAACCCAAACAATTTGAGTCGAGCTTAAATTTTTTTAATGATTGAACTATATAGTTTTTAATTAAGTGAAGACCTATGCAGAAATTTAAAAATTCAAATTAAATTGGAGTGAACTTGAGCAGAAACACCAATTATTAACCTGAGCAACCAAAACAAAATTACATATATAAATATATAAATTATTTGCTAATTTATTTTTTAAAATAATAAATAAAATTAATTAAAAATTTAATACTAATTAACAAAAGAACAAGCAATATACTTAAAATTTCCAATAGAATTTTTCTTGAAAATATTTTAAAAATACACTTTTTAGAAGGGGATCATCAAATAAAGGGTTGTTTGAAAAGTGCCATATTAGCTCACTTTTTTTCTTTTTTCTTTTTTTTTTTTTATATTTTTTGGTCACATCTTATCTCTACTTTTCTACACATTTTTTCGTAAAAAATAAAAAAATATACTTAATTGTCTTTTTTTGAGTCACATCAGATCTCTATTTTTCTATACATATTTTTGTAAAAAGTAACTTATTTGGCACTTCCCAAACTACCATTAAGTTGATATTAAAAAAATTTATTTTTTATAATGGCATAAATAATTTAAATATGATTTTCTTGAAATTATTTTTAATTTAAAAATTACAATAAAATATTAAATAGAATAAAAACAAATTTCTTAGAAAATAAAAGTATTTGAATAAAAAAAGGTGAGAAATTTAAAATTTAAATATGGTATTTTCATTTAATCTAAAAATAATTCTAGATGAACAATAACTTATCATTATTTAAAACTTATATATTATGGGATAAATCATTATAATTTTAAATTTAAATTAATGACATGTTTTTCATATTTAGTGTCCCTCAAATTTGAATTTTGAAATGGATTGGTATACTTTCTATTTTTTATTTTATATATTTGTTATATTTTCCATTTAAAAGTTATAAATAAAGAGATATTAATTAATTAATATTATTATTATTATTTATTTATTTATTTGCTTGAATGAGAGCTATAGAGGATTTTTTTAATTATTTAAAATCAAAAAATTAGAAATTTTAGTTTGAGATATTGAAGCTTCCACAGAACTTGTGGTTAGAAACTCCCTTTTACTTATATAATATATAGATAGATAGATTTAATAAGAATTTATATTTGTTTTAGATATTTTTTTAATATACAAATTATTTTTTTAAAGATTTTTTTATAAAAATAATTTAACAATTCCATTACTAGCATAGTGTATGAGAGAAGTTGAAAAGGTTGTAGGGGTAGGTATGAGAGAAATCAAAAAGTAGGTTAGGAGAAGTCAATAAATGTTCAGTTTTTTTTTTAAATAAAAAATTTAGAAAATTAAAATTGGGATATTGGAGGGCCTGCAAAGCTTGTGAGTTAAAAATCCATTTTCGTTATCAGTAGTGCTAGAGCCCTCGAATTTGCCTCGAATGCGTTTTTTTTTTTTTTTTTTTGGGCTGTGTTAGTTTTTTTGTTTTGTTTTGTTTTGTTTTTTTTTTTAAAGATTGGTTATGTGTAGGGATGTAGGGATGTGCCAAAAAAATTAGACATTCGTATCAACTCGTTGTATAAAATTATATGAAATTAACAAAATTTAATCAATTGCTTAACTGATCAATCAATTTTATCACTCAACCAGCCCAACCTAATTGACTGATCAGTTAGACTGTTAGTTAAAATTCGTTAATTCCATGTAATTTTGTACGATGAGTTGGTGTGGGATGTCTAGTTTTTTGGCACACCCCTACACATAATCACCTTTAAAAAAAATAAATAAACAAACAAACAAACCAACACAGCCCAACAAATAAAATAAAATAAAATTAAAAAAAAAAACTAATCAGTCAATTTTATTATCCAATCAGTCCAGTCTAACTCACTTGCGGAATGTCTAATTTTTTAGCACATTCCTATATATAACCACTCTTGCAAAAAAAAAAAGAAAAGAAAAGAAAAGAAAAGAGGGAAAAAAAAATTAACCAAAAAAAAAAACAAACTAACACAGCCTTAGAAGAAAAGTAAAGAAAAGAAAAGAAAAAAAAGAAAAAAAATGAAATTCAAGGCCTCAAGCATTATTCTTTCCGTATATAATATATATATCGATAGGCAAGCAGATGGTGACCAATAATTTGAAGCTGTGATAGAGTGTTTCGAAGAGAAAATCTGCAGCAAGATTGGGTGGCGGTTTAACACTAAAACCGAGCCAAGTCGACCCGTGAACGTGTGTGTGTGTGAAAAGCCAATTCCAATTTTGACATCCCATGTTGGCCCCCCACTAGAAAACGCAGGTCACGAAACTCAACCAGAGTGGTGACCATTACATCAGCACAGACGCAACTTCGGTTCCAAAATTCAAAAGAATCAAACAATCTGAATTTCGGCCAGAGGCAACAACAAAGTAACAATGCAAAAAAGGCAGGAGTCAAGAAGAGTTGCCAAAAAAATTTCTAATGCTGTGTTTGGCAAGCTATGGTGGTTCTTCTGTATCCTACTGTGTCCCCAAATTTATATCAATTGGTTCATCAGATCAATCCTTGCAATTACAAGAAATTCAATTCCCTTCTAGTGATGATGATGACTGCTTCGGGATGAGTTTTGGAGTTGTTGGGTCAAATTTATATGTTCTTGGTTGCCAAAGGAGAGAGAAGGAATCTTCCTATTTAGGCAGCAAAGGCAAACATGATTTTAAATTTTGTATAACAATTTTCTTTCTAAATCATTTTCTTTTTTTGATAGACATACCTGGAGCTGCATGTTTGCCTTTGGTGCCTAAATAGGAAGATTCCTTCTCTCTCCTTTGGCCACCAAGAACATATAAATTTGACCCAACAACTCCAAAACCCATCCCGAAGCAGTCACCATCATCACTAGAAGGGAATTGAATTTCTTGTAATTGCAAGGATTGATCTGATGAACCAATTGATATGAATTTGAGGACAGAGTAGGATACAGAAGAACCACCATAGCTTGCCAAACACAGCATTAGAAATTTGTTTGGCAACTCTTCTTGACTCCTGTCTTTTTCGCATTGTTCCTTTGTTGTTGCCTCTGGCCGAAATTCAGATTATCCTCTTCTCACAACACCACATAAACACTCCTAAATCCTCTCATCTTCCCCTGTTTTTCCTCCTCATTTTCTCTCTCAAAAAGGTGTGATTACAAAATCTGCAATTTCACATCAGATAGTGTCGAATTTTGCAAGGAATATATGTGGTGGTGAGTGGAGCTTTCCTGATTTTGCTAAGCTTTGCTGTCAATGTTTTCCATCTTTCTTCGAGGATAGTTAGGTTGATGAAAAGACGGAATGACGAGTAATTAAGTCATTTTGATTTTGTGTTCGGATTATTAAGTGGTAATATATATACCTCCAGACCTTGTTTCTTGAGATTGGTTTTTTTTTTTTTTGGTGACAGGATTGTAAGGTTAAAATGTAACAACATTTTGAACAAAGTTAATGATGTGGCTTCTTTTTCGTTTAAAAACATTGAAATTGCTATTTTTTTTTTTCTTTAAATCCATAAGCCGTCATATATTCTTGGAGAATGAATGAGGTTTACTTGCAGGTTTTGAAGTTGTCAATTAGTTAAAATGAGGCCATGAATCTGGATCAACAGTAACGAACGAACGAGGACAACCGGCGATGGATGGACGACCGGCGACAAAATCAAAGTTTCCAAATCTCTTGACCCACTTGACCATTGGTTTATTAAAAAAATCATTCATTTTGTTGTTTGACAAATCAATGTGATTCAATGAGTGAAGAACCAAAATGGGTTTTGAATTTCCTTCAATTTTGCTGCTTGAGATGGCTAGCAATCAGCAATACCAGGTGAGAATGAATATTGCAAGACCTCGCCGCCGCCTCAGCCGTAGCCGACTCACCGTGCTTGCGCCTACTACTCTGTTTCACCTCTGCTTCCCTCAACGGGTTAGGGTTCAAGCAAATGAAAGAGAAAGAAAAGGGCAAAAAAAATAAATCAAAACGACCTCGTTTTGAATACCACGTCAGAGGATATGAGAATTGGAGTTGGCTTCACGCACACACACGGTGGGGTGTTGATGGGTCGACTTGGCTTGGTTTGGTTTTAGTGTCAAACCGCCACCCAATCTTGCTGCAGAGATTTTCTCTTTGAAACTCTCTCACATCTTCAAATTATTAGTTCACCATCTGCTTGTCTATTTGTGAATAAAGAAAAGGGTTGCGAAGAGAGAGAACAAATGCTCTATGACATATCATCCGTTTTATGTACGAAATTAAATTTAAAAAAATTATTTATAATTATGTTAAACATATTTTAAAATTGTTAGCAATTGTATAATTAAAATAATAAAAATAACAATTTATTACATTTGTTTAAAATTTACTGAATAAGTGAAACAAAGTATAATTAAAATTTAAATTGTTATGAGTCTTCCATCAACATTCTTGCATTGCCAATATGATAGTTAGTATTATAATTGATAAACAACACATATATTATATATTTATAAAATGTTATTCTTGCATATGGGAGTATAAGATTCTCCTTTTGATTATTTAAATGGGAGTATAAAATTCACTTAATGTAAGTGAAACAATTTATTTTTTGTTTATTTTTTCGATGTGAGATTGTAAAATAAAAGGTAAATGAAAGTTAGTGAACATGAATTTCTTAATTGTTTAAAATTAATAAAATTCAATAATTTTAGAAAAAAAGGTTTGGTGCTCATAGAAGGTTTCTCTCTAAAAAATTTCATTTTCCTTATATAATATACTAGCATAATTACTCGTGCTATGTACGGGTATAAATAAATAATCAAAAATTAATTTTTAAAATTAAATAATAATCTAAAATATTTATCTACAATATTTAGCAAAAATGATTTAGAATCAATTAAATTCTTTTCATTTTTATCACAGTTACATAAAAGAGATTTTTTTTTTATTCTTATGTCATTAATTGTGTACTCTAAGTTCTTAATAACAAATATATGTCATAATTTAAGTGGTAAAACTTAAAAAATAAATCACAAAAATTATATTTATGATAAAATATAACTACATTTTGTCTTATGAGTATTGTAAATTTAATTTATCATATGATAATGGTAAATTACATCTGTCAATATAGTAATTTTTTCTTATTTTGTGAAGTCTAAAAATTATAATTTGTCCTATGTTATAAGATTTACGTAAAAATAAATTAGGATTCACTTGTGATATTAAATTTGGACTTAACATTAAATTTACGCCAACTTGTCCTTCACCTAATCATTAAAAATTGTCTTGTTCTGTTTCCAACTTATATGAATCATTTGACCTATCTATTTATTGAATTAGTAAATAAATATTTGTAAATATTTTTTTATAATAAAAATAAGAAATATGGACTTATTTTATGCATACTTATTACAAAGTTTGAACTATAGTTTAAAAAAAAAAACTATATATTTATGTTTAAAACAATTAAATGAATAGTTATATATATTCATGTATAAAAAAAATTATTTAAGATAAAGCCACCCTAAATTGTAGGTCATATTCTAGTTCTAATAAATTTAAAATTTATATTTAAATTATATTATAATTTATCATTTCGTGATTGATATGAACTAATTTGGAGGTTCTAATATTGCATTAAACACTAAAAAGTAACTAAGAAAATTTAGATCAAGTCGATTTTTTTTTTTTTGCCAATAATTCTTGATTTGAGCCTAGTCCTTCGAAAATTGTTTAGTTCATGTTCAATCCATGAGTTAGTAGACCTATCTATTTATTTAATTTTTCATTAGTAAATATATATATTTTAAAAATTTATAACAAAAATAGGAAATATGTACATATTTGTTTGATATATTTATTAAAATTTTATTTATTGATGAGCAAGTCAATTAAATGTTTTTAATTTTTTACAAATAAAAAATTTGAAAATTTTGTTTAAAAATTTTTTAAAATGGCCAAAATAAAAAATAACAATATAAGACACCCTATTCTATATATATATATATAAAAAACACATAACTATATTAGCAATTTACATATATAAAAAAAAATAATAACAACAATATAAAAAATACACAAACATCCACCCAAAAAAAAAAAAAAAAAAGTTCAAATCAACTCCCAAAACAAAAATAGTTAACAGATATATATTTATTATCAATTTAGTTGGAAAAAAAATAAATTGGAAAAAAAAAGTCATATAGAGAAAAAAAAAATACTCACATGAAAATATAAATTTACAAAAAAAAAAAAAAAATACAAACAAACAAACTTGAAATAAGTTTGGACTATTGACAAAGAGAGAGAACAACCATTTCATCATTACATTTGGGAAGGAGTTGGCTGGGCTGTAAAAAAAAATCAAATATTGAGTATTTTAAAGAGAGAATTGTATTGAATTTTTAATTTGATTAGATTTTTAAAATTTTGGATTTATATTATTGTCAAAAAAGGTGAGAATGAGATGAAGGTGACTTACCATATTATTTTGAATTTTGAAATTCAAAATCATAGATAATTAGTGTCTTTATTTTTTTTTTTATTTGAATTGTTTTGATCAATATTATTTTTGGAAAGAGTGAGGATGACTTATCATATTGTTTTGAATTTTAAAATTCAAAATTGTAGAAAATTATAACTTTTTTTGTTTTTGGATTTTTGACTTAAGGAACTAGCCAATAGATTTTTTTTTTATTGCTTTAAAAATTAACAAATTAACAAAATTAGTTTGAGAGTTTGGAGCTTCCACAATCATTGTTTTTAAGAGAGAGAGGGGGTCAAAGGGGGTGCTTCCTTGAGGGGGTCCAACTCATTTTCCTTTTAAAAATAACATTTTTCCTAAAAATAACATTTTTCCTTATATATATAGATATATAGATAGATAGATAGTGAAACAAACTTTATTTTTTTCTTTTTCTCCTGATCTGAGATTATAAAATAAATCATAAACTAATTAAAGTTTTATTTTTATATAGTTAAATGGAAGTTAGCCAATGATTTTTTTTTATTGTTTAACTTAATAAAATCAGTATGAAAAATTGCGATTAAACCGGCAAATCGGTCAAACCTAAATTGATTCAGCCTAATCGGTTAGGTCAAATGACCAACCAACTTATACAAAAATTAATTAATTAAATTTTTTAAATGTTATTTTAATTTTAAAATTTAACTGTCTTAAATTAAAGTATACACAATACTATACTATTAAGATTCACTTTATAAAAGTGAAACGACTCACTTTTTTTTTTCTTTTTTCGATGTGGGATTATACAATAAAAGTTAACAATTATTTGGACGGAAAGTTTATTTCTAATCAAGCAATCTCAGTATTTTAATCTTTAATCAGATCAATCTTCAGTTTATTTCAAATCAAACAAATCTAATCAATATATTTTGATAAAATCGCTAAAATTGCGGTTAAATCAACAAATTAAAAATGATTCAGCCGAATCAGCTAGGTCATAATTAATTAATTAAATCTTTTAAAATTTAAACTATATTAAATTGAAACATGTACAACAATATAATATTAAATGGGATGGGAATATAAGATTCACTATGTATGAGTAAAATAACTCATTGTTTTTTGGGATAATTATTGGGAAATCCCCTTTGGAAGGGTTTTGGACAGAGTGATACTCGATTAATTTTAATACTTGTAGAAGTCCCGTTTGTTTGGTAATGTTATCCAAAAGATCCTGTTGGGTGATTTTGGGTTGATTTCATGACTGTTTTGCCCTGTTGTTTTGTGTGGTAACGTTGTTTTTTTTTTTTTTTGGCAATTCCACTGATTACGGTTCTGTTTGGTGAAGCACGATTTTTGTGTGGGGCGCAATCTTCTATGTGTATTTGAAGGTTGCATGTGTGGGTGGTTATAGTGTATCAGAATTTAAAGATTATTTGTGCGTGGGTTTTTGGCTGAGAGACTGTAAATGGAAGGATTTTGTGATCGTAATTGCACACAGGTAATTTTTTTGGTGTTATGGTTGCTTGTTTTGTTATAACAGTGGCGTGTGTGCGTGATGGGGATATGCTATGTGGTCAGATGTGGTGTGAATGTGGGGGGAACTGGATGGATTGGTGAGATTATATTTGGTTTTCTATAAGGCAATGACATTTGTATTTGTTTTTCAAAGGTTTAATCGCATATGTCGTTTTCAGTTGCAGGTATGGAGGATAATTTAATGTTGTTGTGTTCGTATGGTGGTAATAACGTTGCTGTAATAGTTGACGCGGCATTCACATATGGTATACTTGTTAATCATCTTTGTGAACGATTCGGGGGGCTGTGTTCACGTTTGGTGTCTATGTTTTTCAAGATTGCCGGGTACAATAAATTCAACATGGAAAACGAATTGGATTTCCAAAACATGATGTGCCTTGCTAGGTCTTTCTGAATGGACCACGTTGACATCGTTTTGGAGTTGTGCAAGGAGTTATCGGGGGACAAACGTAGTAGGGTCGTCAGTGACAATGAGCAACTCGGACGTATATCTGGGGGGGTAGGTGATGCGACAGATGATGTTGATGAACATGCTAACTTGCTACCCAATTTTTGCATGCACACACGGAAGTTGTTGTTGTCGGAATCATGGGCATTTGGCATCAACAATGTGGGGCAGTGTTTTCAAGGGGGGAGGCGGAATTTCAGAAAGTTCTCAGCAAATATGCTATTGAATGTGGGTTCCAATTTAAGTTTAAGAAGAATGACTCGGTTAGAATTACCGCAGTGTGCATTTTTAATGAGTCAAGGGGATGCCCATGGTCTGTCTATGCTAAAGGGATGAATGTGAATGGTTTTTTACATTTGAAGAAATGGAACAGTGGGCACACATATGGGGTTGCTATACGGACTGCAAGGATGGGTTCCGAATTGGTTGCTGATGTCATGCAGAATGTGTATGCGAAAAGCCATTGACTCGCTCAACGGATGTCAAGTACCATTTTCAGAAAGATTATGGTTTGCAAGTTAGTTATCGCGTAGCTTGGTTAGGTGTTAAGAAAGTGAGAGGCAAACTTTTCGGTGATCATTCCGCTTCGTTTGACCAATTGCGGTGGTATAGCAATGCCGTTATAGAATACAATCTGGGAAGTTATGTAAATCTAGAGTTCGATGCGACCAACAAACGTCGGTTCAATAGGCTTTTTATATCATTCAAAGCATGTATTGACGGGTTCAATTATTATTGTCCGTTACTATTTTTGGATGGTACTTTCCTTAAAGGAAGATTCAAGGGCAACTTGCTCGCCGCTATCGCTAAAGATGGCAATAAAGGTTATGTATTGTTACCATTTTAATTACCATGCTGTAATGTTCCCATTTTTTTACAACACAGGGGCTACTGTGGAGTGACATGCATGTGTCTTGAGTTATATGGGTTGATAACGTATGGAAAAACTCACACCAGGGGTGCCACATACACACTTTTTATTATTTTGATTTTGTGTCTTGCAGGGTTATTTCCGGTGGCGTTTGCGATTGTTGATTCGGAGAATGCATCAAATTGGAAATGGTTCCTACAAAATCTTGCCAACATAGTTGATGGGTCTTGGTCGTTAACGTTTGTTTCAGACCATCATGTTGGCCTTTTGGAATCCATACCGGTTATATTCCCCACATCACACTACATATTTTGTATGCAACATTTACAAAGAAATTTGAAAGACAGAATGAAGTATGTCAACTACCCATACCGTCTAGGGTTGGTTAGTAAATTCTGTTAATGCGCGTACGCACCAACGGTGGCTGACTTCAACCCAAAGTTGGAAGAATTTACACATTCTGGCTGCTATTTTGCAATAAATTTTTTAAAGGATTTGGACCTACGTCATTGGGCCAATGCATATTTCAGGTATTAATTGATCGGTTTTTGGTTTGTTTTGTTCATCCACATCACTGGTTACAAATTAGTTCGTGTACCTAACGTTTTCACACGACTACGTAGAGGTAATTGGTACGGAGAGATGTCATCCAACGCAGCTAAATCATTCAACAATTGGATAAAGGAAGCACGACATTTACCGATCACTAGGTTGGTTGACGAGATCAGAATACAAATAATGAATCAACTGGCGGATCGTCGAGGTGCATCTAACACATGGACTGGAATAATATGTCCGAAAATGGAGTCTAAGTTGGATAAGGCATACAAGAGGGGTAGATCGCGGACAGTCATCCAATCAAACAATGACGTGTACGAGGTTCACTCACACCTATTTGTCTTGGTAAATATTGGGAAGCGTACATGTTCATGTTTTCAATGGTAGATAAACGGTTGCCTTGTGAACACGCAATAGTTGCTATTCGAAACAGCAGTACAGATCTGAATGGGTTAGTTGACCCCTATCTCCATGTTTTCAACTACTGGGCCTCATATCCTCACACAATATACCCAATCCCAACAGTTGAGAAACCAGAAATCACCCCCGATAAAATTGTCATACTTTCTCCCGCTGTTCGCCGACCACCTAGGAGGCCAAAGAAAAAGAGGATACCGTCGCAGGGGAAAGAAGTACAACAAATCTGATGTGGGAGATACGGTCTGATGGGGAATCATAACAAGACGACGTGCACGGAACCAATGTAGCTTCACTTTCTAAGATGGAGTTGTCACGTAATTATGGATAGTTTCTTATTTTTTATATTTTGGATAATAAAACATTTGATGTTTGGTGTAGTTCCACCAACAGTTGCTTATCTCGTTTATATAATAATTATGGGGACTCCTTTCGGGTTTGGTCCAAAGTCACCCCGGGTTCAGTTACCACATCGCACTTATACAATCTATGTCCCATAGCACGATCATTTTATGAATATTTTCTTCGTTTCCGTCCAAAAACTCATTACATTAAACAAGTGTTAAAAACAGTGCATCATCTCGTGTTCGAACCTGGACGCAACACATCCACACCCAACATGTAGTAAATTAATTTTTACGATACCGTGCATACGCATGAAACTCTTCGCATTTTTATTTAACTCCACACTGTCACATCACCCATACCAAAAACAACACAACCTCGCCGAATATCATTAGTCACGTTTGTGACCATTACGTTCAACAAGTTTCATGCAGCCATATAAAATTAATCCATACAATGACCAAACATAATTGAGTATATACATACACCTGCTTGCAACCATGTCCGTCCGTTTTAGATTACATAAACATGCACAAGCTTTTTCCATAGAATATAAACATGTACAAGCATTTATATGTGTAATATGTATGCAACGCACAAAAAACAGTGAACCCATAATGCTTCATGTATTCACAAAGGACGCGTATGGTTGTTAACAACATCACGTGCCACACATGGACACACTTCAACTTTTGCAATTTGCAAAACGCTGCAACATCGCCCATAATAACCAGTTTCGCTCCAACACAACTTTGGGGAAGCACAAATGGACACAGTATCTAACCTTCATATCAAATTAACAGTCACGATACGCGCATATTGACTCTACAAAAATCCACACTAAATAACACATATCGCACACCAATATACGAACAACGTGTATGCAACCTATAGTATGTAATCTTTTTATCATGACACGGACAACAATAAACACCACACTAACATATTCACAACTACATTGTCTTAAACCCAATCAATTTCATTATATGGTCGGTTCATACCAAAATGAAATGCAACGTAAATGCAAAATCCCAAAAACACTACCGTTAAATTATCACATCAAAATTATGCATAACCAAATATAAGAAAGCGAAACATGTGTCATTACTGAAACAAAATATATCAAATGTCAGCCTCGAGTTTCGTCTGAACCATCTTTCAGCCCACGAACATGGTCACCCATAAAAGCCCTCACCATTGCAGCATGTGCACTACTGCAGTTAATGTCTTTCATTGTACGTTTGATTGGAATGTGGTGTACATAATATTGCACAATGTAGCACACAATGATTGCGCAGTCTGGACTGTGAATAACAACAAAACAGATTTAGACATGCAACATAGCAAATATGGTATCTAATAATGAAAATGGTGAATAAATGTCATAACAAAAAGACATGTCAACGTACAAATTTGGACGCTGTTGGCAGCAATCCACGATAGATTCAATAGTTCCATCTTCATCCTGTGTACCAACCACGTTTCCATGTGATGATGCCTGACATGTCCGCCGCACGTAGTTCAACACTTGCTCTTTCTGCAGCACATACAATAAAGAAAATGGGAAACCTATCACCAATAAAAACATGTCACCATGCCATAACAAATGGCTGATCAAGAGCTTCAGTCAACCTTGCTAACCCTATAATTACTTTCAAAATTACACAAACGTACCAAAAGTAGCGCCTCTTTGTAGTGTATGTCTTTGCCCCTGTTGCATGGCCTCAAAGAATTGTAATGTTTCCAAATGCCATCTTCGGTGTCGTAAACAACTAGTGTCCAATGTGATTTGAAACAAATTGGGAAATAGATATACCTAAACTCACCAGCGGCCCGCATGTGTGTCTCAATATACTTATTCCTCGACATTATGCTTGTATGTTTCGCCATGTCCTACACAACATAAAAACATTCCAAACCAACCACATAAATGGGACAGTACATACCACAAACATAACACGAATCACGTACTCTCCTTACCAAACATATGCTTATGAAGAAGTACAACTTCTCTGGGAATTCTATCCCTGCTGCTAACACATCTTGTTCGCTCAATAATAGCTTCGCACAAGCGTTAATAACCTGTCATTAATCAGCATACATATTAGCATTTGCATAATGCTACATTTGTGGAGATACGCACATGTTACATTTCTGGGCACTTTGGGAAGAAGCTAAAAAAGTCAGCTTTTTGGCTTTTTAGCTTTTTTTCCAAAAAAGCCAAAAAGTCAGCTTTTTACCAACTTCCCAAAACACCACTTCATTAAGTAGTTGACAATATTTTGAAGGCACCTACATTTCCTCTAACTCCAGCAGGGCGGACCAGATTTCTAATGTCGGAAAAATACACAAAAACATCTTCTTTCATGCCAGCCCATACAATTGCCCTGCACGGGGAAACCACGTTTAGTTTTACATACACAAAAAAACATAACTTCAACAAATAACGATGTCATACTTACCTGTCACCATGGCTCTCGTAAGTGGTAGTCAATTGGCGTTTCATTTCCTTTGGTATTAATTTCCATACAACCAGATGGTGGTTCAAACCGAAACCCATACGACATTTGACCACTTCGCTAACCTCACCTACGACTACATCATCATCGCAGTCAATGAGCCCAAAACTGAACTCACCATCTTCTACTACAGCCCCCCTTAATTCTATACCGACATTCCTCAAACGTCCACCTGCCAGTGGGTACTCATACTCTGGTAACTTCCGTTTGCATCTAACCTTCTGCTTAATATTTCTAACAAATGAATTCTAACGATCTAACCCCTCGTTCACTGCCAAATACCTTTCACCAGTTACCTGCATTTTTGGTTAGAGCACGTTGATGTCAACCCCTGTCTCTCTATGCACAATTTGGTCATGCAGACCAATGCAAGTAACTGTTAGCGACTCCACGCTAACCATATGGCTTATCACACGCTGCTTGACATCATGTATCGGCAAACTCAAATGAATCATCATACATGACTCATTCGCCGCATTGCCAAACTCAAATGAATCCAAACCAGCATCGGCATCACAGTCACGGGGCGCATCTGTCGTTGCTTGATTAGGTCGAGCGACAAACTGATCTTTAAGCTTGGCTATCGTCCTTCTCAATTCCCCAATAACGATGCCCAATCGTGCGATTTCATCTTCTTTCACTTTTAAACATCCATTGAATCCAACAAACAAGTTCGATGCTTGCACCTTAAGTGTTTTTGTCAAATTCCCAATTTGGTCCTCTAACTTGGCAATCAAAAAGTCTTTGCTTTTGTTTTCGGCCTCTAGTCCAGTTATTATTTTGTATGCATGTTCAATGTTTGGGGGTACACAGGGGCCATTACCAACTGTCTGCTGTGTATTTTTCACATCTGACACCTTACTTACACCATTTGATCCATTTTTCCTATGACCGCTTGCATTGGGGTCGTTAACAGAATGTCCTTCCCCATTGTCATCAATATGTCCCCCATCACACCCTTTCTCATTACCATCAGATTCGACATCCACATTACCACACACACGTCCAACACCACATGCAACAACTTCCTCGAAATCATCGCCCAACTCAGGATCCAATACATTGTAATCACCAAGTAATTGTGCCCGCTCATATGACGAAACCCGCAGTCGATCCGAAAGCACCTACACAAATACAAAACATAAATAAACGTACCCGAAATCAACAAATGCCACACAAAGCACATCATAACCAACACTATACATGCTGCCAAAAATAAAATCACAACATCCACTAACTGTTACACCATGACACCAATTTTGTTTACCTCAAATTTATCACCGTCTGACAGTGTAACGGTTCGCATTTTTGCCATGAGACTGCTCACATTCCATTTCAAAATCTTGGAAACACACCAGTACTTTGCGCATCCACAACATTTGTGTGTTCACATAACCAATACTGCATACATTACAACAACATCAATAATTGACCAACTATAAACCAATTTCAAAACAACGTACCGATAATAAAGCTAAATTCTAGTCGAGACACTTACCAAAAGGACGACCACATGACCAGTCACTTTTTCTGGGGTCTGAAAAAACTCCTTCACTGATCCCATTAGTACGTTCCGTATTGACGAACTCCAATTGTATAATTTCATTGTGTCTAGTTTGTTTATTATTCGAATGAAATTCCAACTCACAAATTCAGCAGATGTTGAGAAAAACAACTTCACACATACATACAATGTTAACAACTTAGCTGCGTCTTCAACGTCTTCCTTACGAGTATCGGTGACCGCTTCTAGAAACAGTGTTCTGACAAGAGTCGAGCTAATGCGTGTCACATTCGTATACCTCCGTTGAATAAAATTAGACGGTGGACACGGCCCGTTTGAGAGTTGTTGTCGCGAAGTTTCAACGTCCTATTCCCGATATGAAATACATCATCATTCGCATCATATGTTTGGACAATTTTGTAAACCAAGCTATCGCACTTCCTGAACTCCTGATGGTTCAGATCATTACGGACGATTGCGTCAAACAACATCCACAATGGTGTTTTCATCAGGTGGGTTTGGTGTGCTGCTGTCAATCCAGAAGTGGACACAATATTCACTATGCCCGTGATGTTTGACCAGTAATTCAACCTCATTTTACCGACTTTGGAGGTTGCTGGGATATTTCTCAATGGTTTTACTTGCTTGAACAAGATACGCCCTTGCATCCCCGTGCCACGTTTCTTTGTGGGAGACCCACTAACGGAAGTCAACCTCAACATATCCCTTGAACGCATGCATGGGCTAGATGTTGTCACATATTCTGCATCATCAAAACAAAAATCAATAACAGTTCTATTACATTCTTTGCCAAAAAAAATAAATACAATAACAACATAGAAAAAAGTCACTTTAATGTTAAATACACCCAACAAGTAGATCCAAAAAATTTAAACATTCCAAACCAGCACACAAACAAACACATTATGCTCATTTTATGGAACACATTACACCATCCCGCATCCCACTGCAACATTACGTGCGTTCAGCCCATGATTCAATTGAATTATAATAATGCACAAACACCACCATTCTGATTAGGAAAAAAAACCAAACAACAAACCCTTTTTACAGTCAAATGCCCCCCGGATTATGTGATTTTAATCCCCCAATCTCCTCATTATTACGCATGGTACACAACAATTGTCGTTCTGTAACACACTATCAGGAACAGTTTAAAATTTACAAAAACAAACACACACTTCACAGCGGACAAGTTAAACACTAGCCCAAATTACCAAGCTACACTCAACCAAATTTTCATATCCCCCACAAACTATAAACAAACATGATTACATATTAACACGCCCCCATGTATCCAAAATTAATTCTGTAATTTTCACAATTGCGTACAACGCGCCACCAACCAACCACTAACAACAACATAACCACCACATCCCTCAAACAACCAACACAAAACCCCCCCAACATGCTCATCATCACCACACCACCACCAACTCCCATCTTACCCCACGCCCACACAAATACGTACCACAACAAGCAACATTTCCACGCCCATTACAACCCCAACTGTCACACAAATTCCACCATACAGATACCCCCGAGAACGTCACCCATTATCACACAACGTTCAACAATACGCACTCCTGCCACACAAATGACCAAACAAATGCCAAACCTAAATGATGCACTACCATACCCTACATACCACACCCGGCTACATCACACATTGCCATGACACAACTATGCATACATCCCGCATATCACTCACCCATCAACACATTATAACCGAACCAAACATCAACACAAAAAAACATCAAACACCACATTCAAAACCCCATCAATCACAATTTATACAAGCTGAAAACACTGATACGCTAACCCCAACAACAATTGGATGCAGCCCACATTATTTTCTTCCTAATCCCCCATGA
This sequence comes from Camellia granthamiana, assembly GCA_036172215.1. NCBI lineage: Eukaryota > Viridiplantae > Streptophyta > Magnoliopsida > Ericales > Theaceae > Camellia > Camellia granthamiana. The sequence goes on along the minus strand of CM069917.1, from coordinate 25,165,967 downwards.
CCCTACTCAATATGCACGCTACATGGCAAACGTTGTAACATAACACACCAGCATGCACAATTTATAATTGTCAAAAAATAACACACACACGCCAGACACGTTATTCCTATGCCCAAATTACTACGATTCAATCAATCCATCCTACCAAACTACCCCCTTTACGTCAACACCCCCTTCATAACCCCCACAAAATCCAAAAAAAACATAAATAAATACCATCACACACCTACGACTCAAAACTGAATTTCTCACGCCATAAATGTGTGCAACGCGTGGTCAAACCGCCATTACCAACATCATAACCACCTCATCACTCCATGCCCAATACAACCACACACACTCCTTCCCCCAAGAAACATGCACATCCCACCACATCACTCCGATGCTAAACACAACCACATAACCAATTATTATCCTACCCCACCACCACCCCACATCATACCCCACAACCACACCAGAACATACCACAAAGGGCACCAACCCCACAACTCTATCAGTCACATAACCCACACCAACCAATACCCCTGAGAACCTCACCCATCAACACACTACATTCAACGATACGTACTACTAACCGACAAATTACCAACCACACGCCAATCCCAAATGACGTACACTCCTATCCTACATCCCATACCCGACAACTGCATACATTCCACACGACACTCAACCACCAACACATTACAACCAAACCAACATCAACACAAACTACACCAAATCCTACATCCACAACCCTATCAATCACAATCTCAGCAAACTGAAAACACTGGTACATTACCAACACACACACCAAAACATATTTAAATAATAAGCTGCAAAACATATAACAATATAGACATGGATACTTACTCTCGCGCGCCACCGTCATCCTGGAAGTGGTGGTTCGTACTTTCACACAGCAACACTAGCAGAACTGTTTCATTGGGTTGGAAAGCAAATGTCGTGTCCTCCCAAATATGTCACACACGCTTCAAAAAACAGGACCACCGCCCAATGAAAGTTGATTTGGTGGGATTTAATGCGATTTCCTTTTTCTCAAACTAGGATACGCCTCCGATAACACTGTGATCCACCAAACTTAAATCCCTGAAAATCCATTATAGATTTATAACAATTTTGAAAATATGGTTCCCTTATGTGGTCACCACATAACTCATCGCATCGGCAATTTCTGTTCAAATCGGAGGCAACGTAGTTCTACAGAAACCCTAAAACTTGCACGTTTCAAATCACAATGAAATTAGATGTTCAACTTTGTGTGTCCCTGGTCCGACTGAAGGTTGATCAATGTGAACTCCAACAGGGGGATGTGTAATTTGATGCTACACCCTGGCTTGGAATGTGCGCACCGTTGGATCGTTGACGGGAGTACAATATCGTCTTAACTCCTTTTGGACGTCACCCATGACCTACGACGGTGTGGTTATCCAGACTGGTTTTTTTAAGTCCTAGTGTAGGCTTGACCCGATGTGGAATTGGGCTGAAACGTTTATTTACGTTGACATTTCATAGCCACATCTTCTTAGTTTAGTGATGTGTGCAAGCCCATATAACGTATCAGCCCATACAAGACTATAGTGCATTTTTGCCCAATGTGGCATGCTGTAGCATACGCCAACTTGTTAATTCATCATTAAACCTCATACCTTATGGGCAGAATCGTAATTCACCACAGATTGGGACTTGTGAGAGAGTCGATACACAACTGCAACAACCCATCCTTCTTCTTTGCAAAGAGAGTCGACCCTCCTCAAGGTGACGTACTAAGGCGAATGAAGCCCTTGTCTAAAAGCTCTTGGAGTTGAATCTTCAACTCATGCAACTCCTCAGGTGCAAACCTATACGGCGCCATAGAAATTGGTGCCGTTCCAGGCACTGAGTCGATGGTGAACTCAATCTCCTAGTGGGGTGGCAAACTAGTAAGTTCCTCAGGAAAAACGTTCGGGTATTCACACACTACCCTTGGTAACTCAACTCGAGTTCTGCAACTCTCACTATCCAAGAGAGTAGCAAGAAGACCACTAAGCTCGTTTCTACTACGAGGATCAAACACTGGCGATAAGACCCGATCAACCTTGTCTCCCAGAAAGTAAAAACAATCACCACCTGGGGTGCACACTGTAACCCTCTAATGAAAAAAATCAATCACTGCCCGATAAGAAGACAACCAATCCATGCCTAGAATGACGTCAAAACTCGACATGTCTAGCAACACAACGGCAAACAGAAGTCTACGCCCGACAACCTCTATCTCACAATCGCTACATCCCCAATCTAAGTCAACTGTACCCCCAACCGGTGACTCTACTCTGAGTGGAGATGCTAGTTGTGCATATGAATGAATGAGACGCACCCGTATCTATCAACACACTAGCTAAAGAATTACACACAATAAAAATACCTCTCACTACCAAGGATCCTGGCAACTGCTCTGGCACGGTAACTGCATACACGCGCCCCTATGGCCTCTGCTCAATCTGCTCATCCCTCGAAGCATAGGCTTGCTGGACTGATTGAGTCGAAGCGGCTTCCTGATGAACTCATGAAGTTTGAGCTGAGTGAGTCTGTTAATGGCTTTGAGTCTACCTCGACCCCGATGCGCCAAATGCGCCTCCCAACTACGGACAAGCTCTCTTCATATGCCCTAACTAACCGCACTGATAGCAAGTAGGCTCCTGACCCCTACTCTGAGACTGACTTTGGGATTGGTTAGGTGGTGGTGGTGGCAACATCTGCTGTCCTCCTCCATTCTGTGGACAAGCAAAGGCCTTGTGACCCAGTTGGCCACACTTGAAGTAAGAAAACCCACTCGGTGCACTCTTTTTCGGGCCTGTACTTGGCAAAGGGAAGGTAAATCTAGACTGTTGCGGCTGAGACTGGGATGTAAAAGTGTTTCTGCTCTTCTTGTTGAGCCTATAGTCTCCCTGTGACCCTTGGTCCCTAGACCTCGAATTCCGAAGTCTCTCCTTCTTGGCCTCCACGATAGTCTCTACATGTGCGGCCGCCTCCACAAGGCGATCATAATTTCGGATCATATTCCCGGTAACTTTGAACAAGATCTTGGTTCTAAGCTTCTTCTCAAACTCAATACAATGGCGTTCCTCCGTTGCTACCAATTCCGGTGCAAATCGGGACAAACTAGAAAAGGCCGCTTCGAACTCGGCCACAGACATATTAAGCTGCTTAAGGTCCTAGAACTCCTGCCTCAACCTCTCTCTAGCCGTGGGAGGAAGATACTTGTCTTGGAAGGCCACTACAAATGCCTCCTATATTGGTTCAATTTGGCCCTTGGCATACTTCCACCATTGGCCTGCGTCACCTTTGAGATAGTAACTCGCAAGAGTCACTTTAAGCTCACTGTCTTCTATGTGAAGCATCTCGAATGTCTTCACTGTCTGTTCAAGCCATTCGTCCGCTTTCTTTGGCTCGGGGCCACCATGGAATTCATCCGGCTTGGCCTGCAAAAACTCCCTCGTGAGGAAGCTTGCCCTTGTCTCCACGGTGTTCTCCCTAGCTTGGCTCTCCGCCCTCAAAATGTTCATGGACTCCCTTAAAGCCCCTGCCATCTCCCGAGCTAGGGCCCCCATTGCGGTTTGACCCACTTGCCCCACTTGTTCGGCCACGTTAGCTTGGCCTACTCCTTCTTTTTGCACTAGTACCTCATGGACTGGTACCCCATGCACACCCCGGCGGCCCCTACCATGTCTTCCACCTCGACTTTGAACCCTTCCTAACATCCTAATTAAGGAACAAGATAGATAATTTAGCACATAATTTCAAATGTGCTCGTAACTTGTCTCACACGTTAAACTATAACAACTATATACATTCTAACACAAACAATTCAATTCACTCTATATAAGCACGTAGCCATGTAAACACATACGAATTATCCTTTAGTGATGAGATTCGTCCCATGAGAAACCAAGAATTCTTAGTAGAATGAGTATTGATTAAGTACCCTTCTAATAAGACCTCAAGGAATCTAATAGGCGCAAATAACATCCCAAAAGTCCAATCCCATACCCATATAACCATATAAGCATGCTATTACATAGTCACGAATAAACAAAATATTTCCTAATCATGTGAAATGAACCCATTGTGGTATAACAACCACTTCCCGCGAGCTCCAAGTATTCAAACCCTGTAGCTCTGATACCAAGTTGTAACGCCCCCAAAATAATCAAACACAACCCAACCATATTAACCAACATTCATCGAATAATAATGACATAACTCCAACCTTTACATCATATATCAACAACGTTTATACAAAGTTTCACATGCAAGTTATAAATTCATTGGTAAGAAAAACACATGAATCTATAGCATGTGAAACATATAGTTCTCAAAATGAATAAATGCCCTTATGGGCTACAACTTCCAAGGCTTAAGCCTGGTTACACAAAAGTGGCCTCTCAGACCCATACAAAAATAGCCCTTGGCTAGCAATCAAATCTCAACAAAATAGAGATATGTACTCTTCACAATTATCTACGCCCTCAACTTGGCGGGATCACCACGTCTTTACCTGCACCAATGTCCCATAGGGGTGAGTATAAAGCCCAGTAGAGAATTCTCACAAAGTATATACAGTTATGCAAATTCCCTCAACAATTAAAAATGCAAAGGAAAAGCCATGCAAATGCCAAAATAAAGGGGAATTTCATTTCAATGCACTATTTGAAAATCACCATGTTCTCAATAATATTTTTCAATCTCATCAATTTCAAAACTTCCAATATTTAAATCAATAGGGGCGGTAAATACGACACTGATAATCCCTAAGTTGGTGTCTGCAAATAGGCTCTACGAGCTCTACCAATACTCCACTTTACCAGTTGCTAACCAGAAGGGAAGTAGTACCTGCTCCGCGTGTATTTTCGATCTTTCACCCCTGACACTCAGGCCAACTTATCAATCTCATCTACACTGCCTAACTGGACTTACCAACGTATTTACCCCTTTAACATAACTATAGATTCCATTTCAATATAACCTTTCTCAATGTGAATGTTTTCTAACCCATGACAAGATGTAGAAAATTAACAAAAATTTAAATGAGAATATGATACAACAATCAACATTTCATAACATTTCTTCATTTTTTTCCGTCTTCCAATGCCATCTCACAAAATAATTACATGCTCAATCGATGCTATCAACACATAGCAAAACTTCTCACTGTACACATTTCTTAACATTCTAGCCATTCCAAGACTATATGAATTTTTCAAACATCAACTTCTAAGATTTCAATTCTCAAAATCCATGGTGCTCAACAATTATCATCTCATAGCATTACAAGTTCAAGTGTTAGCAATAATGTTAAAATAACATCTCATTTCTCATCTATCAAGTATATTGCTATTTTGCTAAACATTTGATGAAACTTACTCTTATTCATCCTCTTGACACAAGAAAATAAGAATTTCAAAAGCATATTTTCTATTTTTCCAAAATCCCCAATTTCTAGGGTTTTCGTCAAAACAAATGTCTCTCATTTCCTAAGAGAACTCCATCAAACCATTTTTCATGACTCAAATAGAGGGAAACCCTCAAGTAGTAGTAGAGGGGTTGAGATACAAACCTACCTTCAAAACTCTCTACATTTTTGAATCACAAAATCGAAATCAACACAATAACTTCAAGAAAACTTTCAAATCAACAACCTCAATGCAAAACATGTATATATGACTCAAGAAATCCCTACCTCAAGGCCTTGACGATAAAGAAAAAAAAGCCCTAGCTTTAATGGAGGATTCTTCAACGCCCACTATACCAACAGGAGCCCTAGCTTGATCTTCAAGATTAGAGGAAGATGATGATAATCTTGACCCAAAAATTTGGAAAATCAAAAGGTCTTAGTGTGTGAGGAGATTTTCTTGAGAGAATGAGGAGGAAAATAGGGTTTAGAGTGAGAGAGAAATGTCTAAAATGAGAGATACATTTGGACAAAAAAGGGAAAAAAAATAGGGCTTCGGACTGCCCAGTTGGTCGCACATGCGGTGCCTCTCCCCGCATGTGCGATGTGCCTCTTCCGCACGTGCGGCGTGCCTCTTCCGCACGTGCGGCCTTCATTACCGCACGTGCGGTGCCCACTTTCCGCACCTCACTCCACACGAGCTTTTTAGACAGAATTCAAACCCCTGCTACTCAACCTTCACTACACGTACGACCTCACTCTCCGCACGTGCAGCCCTACCCCGCACGTGCAGCCTAGGGCCTCGCACGTGCGGCCCTGGCCCAGCAGCCTAGAAATTTCTGTCTTGCCTCTCGAGTGCTCCGGACTTGGCCTCGCACTTCCCGGAAGAAAGAAACTTCAACACCGAATAAAAACGAGAATATGAATTACATTGAGATACACCCACTCCGAACAACACAACCCAAAACACTCAACATGGCTCTAAATTAACTCGACACTCCATTAGGTTAAATCTAATGGTTAAGCAAGGAAGAGCGAAACTAAAGACATACTCGGTCATCACAAGTTTCGTCACTTTTGAAGTTCCTCCACTTCTCTTTGGGCTTCTATACTTGAGGTAGGGATATTCTATATCTTAATATGGGTTTTAACCTAGTTATTTGTTATTATGTATAAATGGTGAGATTTTGGGTGCTTTGAGAAAACTTAGGGTTTGAGTTCAATCTTAAAAGAGGGGTTCCTATGTAGTGTCGTATAGTTGACCATGGGGTTTGGATATGAGGCTATCTTGTGTTTAAACAGTTGATTTTGGCCTTTGGGAAATATTTGGAAAATGGGGAATTTTGCCCTAAAATGTTTGAATTAATCATTTTATATGAAAAATGTGAAATTGGTATGAAAAATATGAAATTGGAAGGATATATGAACAAAAAGTGTAGTTGGATTTATTTAGTCACTCATTTAGGGAAATTTGATAAATGATCTATTATAATGATTGTATATCTGTTTAGAAATATCTGTATTGGGCTATCGGTGGAGGATAACAATGATTGTTGTAGAAATTGCATTAAGATTAGGTGAATTGAAACTAATCATTTAAACTGTGTCATTGAATATGACGGTGTGTTAAGACATTGAATATGTATAATTGATAGTCATTGAATACGACTGCACGTTTAAATACATTGTATATGTATAATGTTTTGGGAGGAGAAAGGGGATGTACTCCATGTTTTGGGAGGAGAAAGGGGATGGACTCCATTGAAAATTAAATTGGTTGGAGTGTCTAGGGTGAAAGTCTTGAAATCTTATGTTTACATGGGTACTGATCCCACGGACAAAATTTCCGTAAAATAGCAAAATTGAAGTCTTTATGTGATAGTTATATTGATTGAAAACTACTGGGTTGTAGTTTCAATTGGGTTATTCTAAAAAGTATAAATGTGGTCTATGAGTTGAAATGAAATGAACTAGTCTGAAATGAATAAATGGAATGGATCAAGATGTGAATGTCGGTATCGTGTAATTATGAGAAAAATGTGAATCTGTCATAAACATGGAATATATCTGACACTTATATCTTAGTTAAATCTCATATATTGTGTTAGACTGTTTCTACTGGGTTTTGGCTCACCCTACTTGGAAAATCATTTTTAGGTACCGGTGACATACTTCCTCCAAGGACGTAGCATGGGAGGACTTAGGAGCTAGGAGCTTTATTTTGTTGTTTTGTGTTTAAATATTTATTCAAGACTAGGGCTTTATATGTACAGAGCTTATGACTATCTTTTGTTGTAACCAAATAATGTCTTAGAAAGATGTAAGTCTGTAGGGTATTATTTTGTTGTTATTAACTAGTATTACATGCTATAGATTTAGGAGGAACATTTATGAATGTATGATGCCTGTAATATCTTTTGTAATACGAACTCTGATAAATGAAAATACCTTAAGGCTATGTTTGTTTGGGTGGACTGGATTAGGTTGGATTAACATTCCCATGACTAATAGTCCTAGGACTACGAATCCTTTGGATTGTGTATCCTATTCTATGTTTGGATTGAGTTATGATTATAAGGAGGGATTAACAAAATATTATCCAATCCGATATTTATTTAAGGGAATTGAAATGGATAGGATATGATAGGACATGAGACATCCAATATATTGACCATAATGCCTCTATTATGGTCATTTGATAAGTTAGTCCAAACTTTGACTTAATTCTCCAATTTATATCACACCCCCTATATAGGATTGAATAGTCCATCCTATGTGGAATACCATATCCAGATGAATTGTTAGTCCATACTTCAATTTTTTAACCAAACATCGGATTAATAATTTTATTGGACTATTAGTCCAATCCCAAGCACATGTCTGCCCAAACAAACATAGCCTAACTTTATTATATTCGTTTCTCTTATGAGTTAGATTATTTGTATTTTTTTGGGGCGTTACACTTTATTTAATACACTACTATATCACCCGTGCTATGCACGAGATAAAATAATATATTATTTAATAAAAATATGATAATTATATTTACTTTTTTTTATATTATATAAAATAAAAGTTAAATAGAAGCTAGTCAATCGAGATTTTCTTAATTGTTTAAAATTAAGAAAATAAAAAATAAATAGTTTGAGATATTGATCATAAGAATTCTCATTAAAAATCTCATTTTGTTTATATAAATGAGAGTATAAGATTCACTTTATGTAAATGAAATAATTCACTTTTTCTTTCTTTTCTTGATGTTGGATTATAAAATTAAAATAAATGAATGCTAAACAATAGGGATTTTTTTAATTGTTTAAAAGTTAACAATTGTTTGAGCTGGAAGTTTATTTCGAATTAAGCAATCTTAACTGTTTAATCTTTAATTGGGTCAATTTTTAATTTATTTCGAATCAAACAAATTTAAAAAGTCCATTTTCCTAAAAAGTCCATTTTCCTTATATATATATATATATGTATATACTATCTATCTATCTATCTATCTATCTATCTATACTATATATATAAGCAAATGTAGTTATTATGTCAAAAGTCTCCAAATGTTTATTATTAAATTCTCATAATTTTAGAATAAATAAATAAATAAATATGTGGCACCTCCTTTCACTTATCTTCTCACTATTCAGATATAGCGACCCCGGTCTTTTTCCCATTTGATTATTGTATCCGGACTTACGTTCCGTGGATTCCGCTGTTATATTTGTTGTTGTTGCCCTTTAATTCCTTATTCTTGGGTTATAGGATGTGTTTAGCAGGTTGGTTGCAGATTGGTTGGGTTTAGAAACCAAGTCTGCATGTTCAGTTTTTGGCTTGGTCGCTCGAGCGAGGTCTTCGTTTTTGGTTCTTCGCTCGAGCGAGCCTTTCTTGGCTCGAGCGAGAATTGCGTCCAGTGCTAGACCTGAGAGCAGTGTTAGCTGGTTCGAGCGAGCCTTTCTTGGCTCGAGCGAGTTTTGTCTGTGTCTGGTCGCTCGAGCGACCAGGTCTTCGCTCGAGCGAGCCTGTCAGACTTAAATACGCAGCAGCGTGTTTTAATTCAGTTTTTGAGCCCCTTTCATATTCTAAACCCTAGGTTACGAGTTCTCTCTCTCCCAACTCACCTTCTTCCCTAGGATTGATCTATCTAGAGTGGATTTCTACCCTAGTTCCTTCACAAATAAGATAGAGGAGAGTGAGGGCTTTCATTTAATCTGAGCAATTGTTGGTTTGGAGCACTTTGAAGTTTGGGCATCATCTTCATCTTCTTCTTCTTGAGTTATTTCTTCGAGGTAGGGATTTCCTACTCCATTTATACGCTTTAATCCTAAGTGTTGGTATTTTGGTATGTGGGGGGGGTAGTTTGGTAATTTTGGTATGTGGGGGTAGTTTGGTAATTTTGGAAGAAACCTTAGGGTTTTGGTTTAGATTAAATTGTATAATTAATTTAAAGGAATAATGTGGAATTTGGTTTAATTCATGGAATTGGGAATGTTAAATTTACATTCATTGATGTATTTATTTCTTGTTTAGAAATAACTGTTTTGGGCTATCGGTGGAGGGTAGCCATTGATTGTTGTAGACCTTGCATGTGGCTTAGGTATAACTGGAATTAAGTCATTTATGTTGACTGTTGAATTAATACAGAACATTACTTGTATTGATTATGTGTTGTATATGGCAATTGCGTGTTTCATTGCATATGCATGTTGTTTGGAGAAGATAGGGGATGAACTCCACGGTTTAGGGGAAGATAGGGGATGGACCTCTAAACCGGATTTATTGGGAGGAGATAGGGGATGGACTCCAGTAGCATCACTCTTACGTGTGCTTATTGATTAATAGACATATGTCTATTTATTGTTGATATGATACATCACTAAAATGTGTATCAGTTGGGAAGTATGGAAGTGAATTGATTATGATTGATACAATACCAATATGTGTATTTGTTATGATTATGTCTAACTTGAATTGTTATTCCTGTTGAATTGGAAGTAATGGTAATAAAAGATGAAACCCTGTTAAGTTATTTGGCCAGGTTCTGAGCCATAAGTGGAAAGTAAAATGCGCCATAGACAATGTGTCATAGGCAGTGTAGACATTCGTGTCATGTATATTGTAACTCGATTATAGTGTGTTAACCATGTATCAGATGCTAATACTTTAGTTAATTCTTATGCTTGGTTTAGTATTTCTCTACTGGGCCGTGGCTCACCCTATATGGGAACTTTATTTTCAGGTTCAGGCGGTTCACTACCTCCAAAGACTTAGCTTGTGAGGATTTGGACTTGAAGATTTGTTTTATTTGTTTTAGTTGTTTTATTTAAATTATGTAAACATTCAAGCCTAGGGCTTTATTTGTTTTGAGTTAGAACTCATGGATTTGTGTCCAAGTGTTGGCTTGGCAAGATGTAAGCCCGTAGGGCATTTATTTTGATGTTTTATTTCATATTATCCTGATGATTTAAATAAGATAATGGTTTTCTTTTAATAATGCATGCTGTGTTTTATGTTTAATGGGTTAAATTTTGAGGGCGTTACAACTTGGTATCAGAGCGTATCGGGTTTGAATACTTTGGATACGTGGGAAGTGATTAGTATCACAATGGGTTCGTCTCGTTTGATAGAGACTTAGTGTAATAATTACATGATTATATGATAACATGTTTATGTGACTATGTGGGTATGGAATGTAGTTTCTGGATATTGATTGGATCCATGAGTTTCTAGTAGTCTTGTTGGAAAGGCACTTGATCAATGCTGCTTCCAATCGGAACTATAGTAACCCTTTGGGACTATCATTATCCAGGAATGAAATTCGTAGGTGCTTATGTGATTATGTGCTTACGTGGTGTGATTTATTGTTGTCCAATGCATTAGGACGTGAGTGTTTAGCTTCGGCACATTTATTAAGGTGCTAACGTCTTTGTTTCCTTTAATAGGATGTCAGGACGAGGACGAGGTCGCGGTAGGCGCGGTAGGCAGGAAGTGCCTATACCGGAGGAAATTCCGGCAGTTCAGGAGGGTGTTGGCCAGGCCAATGTGGCCGAGCCAGTAGGACAGCAGTTCATGGGCACTTTGGCCCAAGAGATAGCAGGGGCATTTCAGGCGTCAGTGGACATTCTGAGGGCTGCGAATCCAGCCTAGGTAGTTCCAGCCCCGGTAGTTGCTGCAGATGCAGGGCCTTCTTTTCTGAAGAGGGAGTTTTTCCGGTCTCAACCGGACGTGTTTGTAGGTGATCCTAGCGAGCCGCTTAAGGCAGACGAATGGCTCGAACAGACAACGAAAACGTTTGAGATGCTTGGCATCGAAGACGAGGGGTTGAAGGTGACCTTGGCATCTTTCCAGCTGAAAGGGGATGCGGGTCAGTGGTGGAAGTTCACCAAGGGTCGTATTGGAGGTACTTGGAAGGAGTTTGTTGATGCTTTTCAGGAGAAGTACCTGTCTCCAGCTGTTCAGGAGACGTTGAGAGATCAGTTCTGCCAGCTGAAGCAGAATAGTTCATCAGTGGCTGAGTTTGAGGCCTTATTTACTAGTTTGTCCAGGTTCGCACCTGAGTTAGTGGTGTCCGAGGAGCGCCGGTGTATAGAGTTCGAGAAGAAGTTGAGACGCGGCCTCAAATTGAGAGTTGTGCCGACTATGATTAGGGATTTTGGGCGTTTGGTTGATGCAGCAGCCCATACTGAGATTGCGATGCGGGAGGAGGAGGAAGGGCAGAAAGGCTCCAAGAGGAGTCAGGATGGTCAGGGCGATGGCAGGAGGCAGAGAGGTTTCACTCCTCAGTAGCCTCAGAGTAGCTTCTCTAGGTCTACTTTTCCTGTACCGAGTGCTAGTTCGGGGAAAAGCAGTCAGGGAGACATCACTTGCTTCAAGTGTGGTCAGCTGGGCCACAAGTCTCCAGTTTGTCCTCAGAAGGGAGGAGCTCAGAGAGCAGCATCTTCTTCGGCTCGATCTCAGAGCCAGAGTCAGAGTAGAGGTCAGTCGCTCTCTTGTTTTCAGTGCGGTCAGCCAGGGCACATGAAGAGGTTTTGCCCACAGTTGGGTGGCACATCTAGTGCTACTGGTTCGAGGCAGACTCAGAGTCAGCTGCCTACTCAGTCAGTTCAGGCCTCGAGGGCCAACCAGGGGGCTTCTTCGTCCCAGTCAGTGCAGCAGTCTAGTGCTCCGAGGGGTGAGCAGGTTGATCAGAGGTCATCTGGGCGCGTGTATGCTGTTACCGCGCAGGATCTGGTGCCGGCTCCATCTGTTGTGAGAGGTACCTTCTTGTTTTGCAATTCAGTTGCTAGTGTTTTGATCGATACGGGTGCATCTCATTCCTTTGTGTCTGCTGCATTTGCATCTATTTTGGAGTTGGAGTTAGCTCAGTTAGCATCTCCTATTTGTGTAGTGTCGCCTCTTGGAGGTGAGTTGATTTTGAAACAAGGTGTTAGGGGTTGTGATATAGAGGTCGATGATCATAGAATCCCTTTCTCTTTTGTAGTTATGCCCATGAAGGACTTCGATGTTATTTTAGGTATGGACTGGTTATCGTCATACCGGGCAGTTATTGATTGCTACCGTCAGAGGGTCACTTGTTGTACCGTGGACGGGGAGTGCTTCCGTTTTCTGGGGGACCGGGTTGGTAGTGTTTTGCCACCGGGGTATGATCCGCGAGGGCGGAGTGAGCTTAGTAGTCTACTTGCTAGTCTTTCAATTAGTGAGGGTGATGAGACTCAGATTGTGTTGCTGAGGGTGGTTTGTGAGTATTCGGACGTTTTTCCCGAGGATCTTGTTAGCTTGCCACCTCAGCGAGAGATCGAATTCTCTATTGATTTAGTGCCCGGCACGGCACCGATTTCTATGGCACCTTACCGTTTTGCCCCAGCCGAGTTAGTTGAGTTGAAGGTTCAACTCCAGGAGTTGTTGGATAAGGGCTATATCCGTCCTAGTGTTTCACCTTGGGGAGCACCGGCCCTCTTTGCTAAGAAGAAAGGTGGTGCTTTGAGGTTGTGTATAGATTACCGTAAGTTGAATCGGGCTACAGTTAAGAATAAGTATCCTATGCCCCGTATTGATGATTTGTTTGACCAGCTGAAGGGTTCCCGTTGTTTCTCTAAGATAGATTTGAGATCGGGTTATCACCAGTTGAGAGTCAGGGAGGAGGATATTCCTAAGACGGCATTCCGTACGCGGTATGGCCACTATGAGTTTCTGGTGATGCCGTTTGGGCTCACCAATGCACCGGCAGTGTTTATGGATTTGATGAACCGGATCTTCCGGGAATTCTTGGATCGTTTTGTGGTCGTCTTCGTGGACGACATTCTGATTTATTCACCTTCGAGGGAGGAGCACGAGGAACACTTGAGAGTGGTGCTTGAGTTACTTAGAGCCCATAAGCTGTATGCTAAGTTTGAGAAGTGTGAGTTTTGGCTAGAAGAGGTGAAGTTCTTAGGCCATGTAGTTTCTGGGGAAGGGGTGTCCGTTGATACATCCAAGACTGAGGCAGTGCAAGATTGGGCACAACCTAAGAGTGTGTTTGAGATCCGCAGTTTTCTGGGATTAGCTGGGTATTACCGTCGGTTTGTGAAGGATTTCTCCAGGTTAGCTTCACCGTTGACTAGGTTGACTCGGAAGGGAGTCAAATTTGTATGGAGTGAGACTTGTGAAAAGTCGTTTCAGGAGTTGAAGGTTAGACTGACCACCGTTCCGGTCTTGATTATTCCGGAGAGAGGGTTGGGTTATGCAGTCTATTGTGATGCCTCACGAGAGGGTCTGGGTTGTGTGTTGATGCAAGAGGGGAAAGTGGTTGCCTATGGCTCACGTCAGTTGAAAATTCACAAGAAGAATTACCCTACGCATGATTTAGAATTAGCAGCTGTGATATTTGCCTTGAAGATTTGGAGGCATTATCTTTAGGGTGAGAGGTTCGAGGTATTCTCGGATCATAAGAGTCTGAAATATCTGTTCACACAGAAAGACTTGAATTTGAGGCAGAGGAGGTGGATGGAGTTCATTGAGGATTATGACTTCGAGTTGCACTATCATCCGGGGAAGGCCAATGTTGTGGCCGATGCCCTTAGCAGGAAATCTGTTGGTAACTTAGCTAGTATAGCCATCCGGGAGTGGGAGATGTTGGGTACAGTTGGGGAGTTTGATTTGCATCTGGGCGAATCCGTTGAGGCTGCGGCCTTGTTTTCTGTTGTTGCACAGCCTACACTTGTGACTCGAGTGTTAGAGGCTCAGAGGGGTGATCTTGAGGTAGAATCTCTCCGAAAGAAGATTTCTAATGGGAAGGTTGAGAAGGGTTTGACGGTGTATCCCGACCTGAGTGTGAGATACCGAGACCGTTTGTTTGTGCCGGAGTCTTGTCGAGAGGAGGTACTCCGAGAGTTTCATCATTCGCGCCTTGCGGTGCATCCGGGAGGTACTAAGATGTATCAGGATTTGAGTCGCCAGTTCTGGTGGCGGGGTATGAAGAGAGATGTGGCAGCTTTTGTATCTAGGTGCCTTACTTGTCAGCAAGTGAAGGCCGAGCATCAGAGGCCAGCGGGTTTGTTACAACCCTTGCCTATTGCCGAGTGGAAGTGGGAGCATGTCACTATGGACTTCGTTGTGGGTCTTCCGAGGACTCAGCGGGGTAGTGATGCCATTTGGGTGGTGGTAGACCGGTTGACGAAGTCAGCGCACTTCATTCCTATGCGCGTTAGAGATTCAGTAGATCATCTTGCTGAGTTGTATGTTCGGGACATAGTGAGGTTGCACGGGGTCCCAGTGACGATCGTCTCAGATAGAGATCCTCGTTTTACTGCCAGGTTGTGGCAGAGTTTGCAGAGTGCTTTAGGCACTAAGTTGACTTTTAGTACGGCTTATCATCCTCAGACTGACGGGCAGTCCGAGCGTACTATTCAGATCCTTGAGGATATGCTTCGGGGTTGTGTTCTCGACTTTAGTGGGTCATGGGAGAGGCACTTGCCATTAGTGGAGTTTGCCTACAACAATAGCTTTCAGTCTAGTACCGGTATGGCACCGTTTGAGGCCTTGTATGGCTGACCGTGTAGATCTCCAGTTTGTTGGGCCGAGGTGGGTGATGCACCTTTGTTGGGTCCGGAGTTGGTGAGGGAAACAACGGAGAAAGTTGAGCTTATCCGTAAGAGGCTGGTTACAGCACAGAGTCGTCAGAAATCTTATGCCGACCGTAGGAGGAGACCTTTGGTGTTTGAGGTAGGTGATCATGTCTTTCTGAAGATATCACCTAAACGAGGGTTGATGAGGTTTGGGAAGAGCGGGAAGTTGTCCCCTCGGTTCATTGGGCCTTTTGAGATCCTTGAGAGGATTGGCGAGGCTGCTTATCGTTTAGCTTTGCCACCGCAGTTATCCGGAGTTCATGACGTGTTTCATGTGAGTATGCTTCGGAAGTATGAGCCAGATCCGTCACATGTATTGGATTGGACTGATTTAGTTATTGATGAGGATGTCTCATATGAGGAGAGACCGGTTCGAGTCTTGGATAGGCGGGATCAAGTTTTGCGTGGCAAAACCATCCCTTTGGTGAAAGTTTTGTGGAAGCATCACGGAGTGGAGGAGGCCACTTAGGAACGTGAGTTGGAAGTCCGTGAGAAATATCCGGAATTGTTTACTGATTTGTAATCTTGTATTTAGATTATGTAATATTGTTGAACTTAAGAGTTTTATATATATCTTAAGTTAGGAAAACATGGAGAATGTTTTGGTTTAATGTTAACATTTTGAAACTTGCCTTTTTATGGAAGTGGAGTATAACATTTATATATTGAATGTGTTATTTATATCATGAGATTGAATATGATATGGAAATTGTTAACATTGAAAAGATTAATGCATAATATTGATGCAGGTTGAAATATACGTTGGTTTATACATATTGTGAGATGCCTCTTGATAAGAGATGAAGTGACCAATATTGGTCAAGTTGTTGATTATTGTTTTATATATCATTGGGAATTAAGAAAAAACTTGTTTTTACAAACTCATGCTTAATTTTGGGGACGAAATTCTTTTAAGGGGGGGAGGTTATAGCGACCCCGGTCTTTTTCCCATTTGATTATTGTATCCGGACTTACGTTCCGTGGATTCTGCTGTTATATTTGTTGTTGTTGCCCTTTAATTCCTTATTCTTGGGTTATAGGATGTGTTTAGCAGGTTGGTTGCAGATTGGTTGGGTTTAGAAACCAAGTCTGCATGTTCAGTTTTTGGCTTGGTCGCTCGAGCGAGATTCTCTTCGCTTGAGCGAGGTCTTCGTTTTTGGTTCTTCGCTCGAGCGAGCCTTTCTTGGCTCGAGCGAGAATTGCGTCCAGTGCTAGACCTGAGAGCAGTGTTAGCTGGTTCGAGCGAGCCTTTCTTGGCTCGAGCGAGTTTTGTCTGTGTCTGGTCGCTCGAGCGACCAGGTCTTCGCTCGAGCGAGCCTGTCAGACTTAAATACGCAGCAGCGTGTTTTAATTCAGTTTTTGAGCCCCTTTTATATTCTAAACCCTAGGTTACGAGTTCTCTCTCTCCCAACTCACCTTCTTCCCTAGGATTGATCTATCTATAGTGGATTTCTACCCTAGTTCCTTCACAAATAAGATAGAGGAGAGTGAGGGCTTTCATTTAATCTGAGCAATTGTTGGTTTGGAGCACTTTGAAGTTTGGGCATCATCTTCATCTTCTTCTTCTTGAGTTATTTCTTCGAGGTAGGGATTTCCTACTCCATTTATACGCTTTAATCCTAAGTGTTGGTATTTTGGTATGTGGGGGGGGTAGTTTGGTAATTTTGGTATGTGGGGGTAGTTTGGTAATTTTGGAAGAAACCTTAGGGTTTTGGTTTAGATTAAATTGTATAATTAATTTAAAGGAATAATGTGGAATTTGGTTTAATTCATGGAATTGGGAATGTTAAATTTACATTCATTGATGTATTTATTTCTTGTTTAGAAATAACTGTTTTGGGCTATCGGTGGAGGGTAGCCATTAATTGTTGTAGACCTTGCATGTGGCTTAGGTATAACTGGAATTAAGTCATTTATGTTGACTGTTGAATTAATACAGAACATTACTTGTATTGATTATGTGTTGTATATGGCAATTGCGTGTTTCATTGCATATGCATGTTGTTTGGAGAAGATAGGGGATGAACTCCACGGTTTAGGGGAAGATAGGGGATGGACCTCTAAATCGGATTTATTGGGAGGAGATAGGGGATGGACTCCAGTAGCATCACTCTTACGTGTGCTTATTGATTAATAGACATATGTCTATTTATTGTTGATATGATACATCACTAAAATGTGTATCAGTTGGGAAGTATGGAAGTGAATTGATTATGATTGATACAATACCAATATGTGTATTTGTTATGATTAGGTCTAACTTGAATTGTTATTCCTGTTGAATTGGAAGTAATGGTAATAAAAGATGAAACCCTGTTGAGTTATTTGGCCAGGTTCTGAGCCATAAGTGGAAAGTAAAATGCGCCATAGACAATGTATCATAGGCAGTGTAGACATTCGTGTCATGTATATTGTAACTCGATTATAGTGTGTTAACTATGTATCAGATGCTAATACTTTAGTTAATTTTTATGCTTGGTTTAGTATTTTTCTACTGGGCCGTGGCTCACCCTATATGGGAACTTTATTTTCAGGTTCAGGCGGTTCACTACCTCCAAAGACTTAGCTTGTGAGGATTTGGACTTGAAGATTTGTTTTATTTGTTTTAGTTGTTTTATTTAAATTATGTAAACATTCAAGCCTAGGGCTTTATTTGTTTTGAGTTAGAACTCATGGATTTGTGTCCAAGTGTTGGCTTGGCAAGATGTAAGCCCGTAGGGCATTTATTTTGATGTTTTATTTCATATTATCCTGATGATTTAAATAAGATAATGGTTTTCTTTTAATAATGCATGCTGTGTTTTATGTTTAATGGGTTAAATTTTGAGGGCGTTACAACTATTCTCATTCTCTTCCCCAATTGTTATATACTATCTATACTTCTATACTATATATTAAGTAAAAGGGGGGTTTTTAACCCCAAGTTTTGTGGGAGTTCCAATCTCCCAATCTAAATTTCCTAATTTTTTGATTTAAAAAAAAAAACCTTAGCATTTATTAACTTCTCTCAATCCCAAGTCTTACCCCCATAATAACACTTTATTGCATTAAGAACAAACATCAAAAAAAATTCTTTGAAATCCAACACATATGAATTCCTTGAAAAGTCTCAACACATATGATTATTATCTCTCATAATAACACTTTAATGCATCAAGAACAAGCATAAAAAAAATTTCTTGAAAAGTCAAACACATATGATTATTATCAAAATATTAAACTTTAATATAATATAATAAAAAAAAGACATTTAATTCATTGAAAAGTCTAACATATATGATTATTGTCAAAATATTAAACTTTAATATAATATAAAAAAGGAAAAAAAGACGGCATTTAAAAAAAAAGAAAAAAAGAAGACATTTAAAAATCGCAATTCACATATATAGATAATTGTAAACACAATCCGTGCATAGCACGGGTGATATGCTAGTATATATAAGCAAATGTAGTTATTATGTCAAAAGTCTCCAAATGTTTATTATTAAATTCTCATAATTTTGGAATAAATAAATAAATAAATAAATATGTGGCATCTCCCTTCACCTCTCTTCTCACTATTCAGATATTCTCACTCTCTTCCCCAATTGTTATATAAAAGATAATAATAAAAAAATCAAATAATAGCTTTCCTTAGAGTTTTAGGTATAGATATGTATATAGAAACCTACATGTCTATCACTCTATCATGTAAATTTAAATTATATATAAAAAAAAAAAGAAAAAAGAAGAAGAATCCACAAATCCCACAACTCTTATTCCTAACTATTATATATATAAAAAATTAAAATTAAAATTAAAATCAGATAATATCTTTGTGAGTGTCTATCTAAAATCTCCATCCAAAATTTTTGAATTTTTACATTTAAAAAAAAATTACAAAATGCCATCTTCAATTTATGTTGGATCATACTTCATTTTACCAATAACAAAAAAAAAAATGATGAAAAAGGTAAAAAGATAATAAATAAACAACCAGATAAGTGTTAGCATTTATCAGATAAATGTTTGCTTTGAAAAAACAAACTAATAATTGATTTTTATTTTAAAAAAATGTGATGTTAAAATTTTAAATTTTAAATTTCAATGATACCTTTAGCCTCTTATCTTTATCCAGAAATTAAATCTGAATTTAAACACTAAACCTTCAAAATACGTTATCTTTAAATTAGTTCTGTATAAATTTGAACATCCACCAACAAAACCCAACATTGGAAACAAACCCCCAACAACATCCATAATTTTTTTCCCCTCTTAACGCAGTGGTGATCATAAAAATTTCTTTAAGGAATTAATATTTTATATCTCCTAACTCCAATAATTGATTTATTTTTCCTCTATATATATATATATTTTTGAACAACCTCCATAGGGAAGATTATAATATACATAGAACTTTATAAACAATCCCTGGAGGTTGATCATTTTTTTAATTGAAATCTATTTGAACCCATAAGATTCCATGTAATTTTTTTCATCTTTATTCTATTGTATATTTTAATGATAGATCTTTTCAAGCAACATGTTCAAATTCAAATAAATTTACATACGGTCTATATAGTTTTACAAAAAATCTGCTTAGATCTATGAATTTTTTCTTGCAATTGCTCTAGATTTATAGATCTTTGCATGTAATTTGTGATAGTACTTGAAAAGAATTTTTATTGAATAATTCATGTATATTACAATTATCAATCACTTCATTTTAACTCAATATAATTAATATATATATATATTATGCATGTTTCTCAAATATATTATTTGTCCTATAATATTTGGTATAACTACTACTATAAAAATCAAATAATATCTTTCCTTAGAGTTTTAGGTATAGATATGTAAAATCTCAATCCAAAATTTTTGAATTTTTACATTTAAAAAAAAATTACAGAATGCCATCCTCAATTTCTATTGGATCATACTTCTTTTTACACAAAAAGTAAAAAATAAAAAAATAAAAAAATGAAAAAGGTCAAAAATAATAAATAAACAACCAGATAAGTGTTAGCATTTATCAGATAAATGTTTGCTTTTACAAAAAATAAAATAATTGATTTGTATTTTAAAAAAATGTAATGTTAAAATTTTAAATTTAAATTTAAATTTTCTATGATATCTTTAGCTCCTTATCTTTATCCAAAAATCAAATTTGAATTTAAACACTAAACCTTCAAAACACATTATCTTTAAATTAAGTTCCCATATAAATTTGAACATTCACCAACAAAACCCAACATTGTAAACAAACCCCCAAACAACATCCATATTTTTTTTTTCTTTTCCTCTTAGCGCCGTGGTGATCATAAAAGTTTCTTTAAGATATTAATATTTTATATCTCCTAACTCCAATAATTTATTTATTTTTCCTCTCTAGGGAAGATTATAATATACATAGAGCTTTATAAACAATCCCTTGAGGTTAATCATTTTTTTAATTGAAATTTATTTAAAGCCATAAAATTTCGTGTAATTTTTTTTTATCTTTATTCTATTGTATATTTTAATGATAGATCTTTTCAAGCAACATGTTCAAATTCATATAAATTTAAATACAGTCTATATAGTGTTACATAAAATCTACTTAGGTCTATGAACTTTTTCTTGCAATTGCTCTAGATTTATAGATATTTGCATGTAATTTGTGATAATACTTGAAAAGAATTTTTATTAAATAATTCATGCATATTACAATTATCAATCACTTCATTTTAACTCACAATAATTAATATATATATATATATTATGCATGTTTCTCAAATATATTATTTGTCCTATAATATTTGGTATAACTACTACTATACATTTTTAGTCTCTATTGATCTAATTATTAGTTATATATGATATCTTAAAAATTCATTTCAATGATTGATTGCAATTATTAAATTGATATATGTTTTTTTCTATTCTTTTATTTATTTTGTATTGTTTTTATTCTCGCTTTTGTCTATTTTATTGTTTATGTGAGAACTTTATTAATAAATTGTGTAGTATAAAAATTATTAATATTTAGTTTGAATAATTATTCATATATATATATATATATTTGGATCGGCGAAAGTCAATTGCTAGATATAATTCGTACTGTTTAGCTTAAGTATGCGATATTATGGCTTATTAAATGATTAGTTTTATATTAAGATATATTTCTTCCTAATCTTATTTCCTTTCGAAAAAAAACTTGAGACTCCTTATGAAAAAAAAACTGATCAACTAATAATATTAATTTGGTTTCAATTGAATCATCCTTTAATCATGTTTGCTAAATTTAAAAATTAAAAACAACTTTTTTTATTGATGTCTAATCATTTAAAGGATTAGACATGACTATAATTCAATTACATCTATTGGCTAAATTTAAAAAATTAAAATTAAAAACATCTATTTCCAATTGGGTTAAATATTTTAACTGTAACTTAATTATAACTATTTATTATTTTTTTTTAAAAAAAATTGAACAGTAAAAATACTTATCTTATTCTACTACAAATAAAAAAAATAAAAATAAAAACACCTAATTTTTTTTTATAGTGCAAACACTTATGTATTAGATAAATTAATTGGCATATGTGGTCATGATCAATTGAGTCAAATACTTGACTATATTTCAATCATACCTATTTGATTATAAAAAATGTAATAAATATAAAAAAAAAATTCATAATCATTAGACTATTTACCATGTTGCCCAATGTTCACTTAAAAAAAAAAAAAAATCTTATTGCGTAAAGGTTCAAAATTTAGAACATCCAACAAGATAAAGCCTAATTTTGATGTATATTTACTACTAAAAATTTGCCACATTATCTCTATCATAATCAAAATCTACTAACTCAACCTTAGATTCACACCACAACTAAAATCACATCTCTTTTTCTCTTTCAAATTTAAATATTTTTAATAAAATATTAAAAACAAAGAGAAATATAAATCAAGATTGTGCAATATATATATTTATACTTTAAAAGGCTTTATTATTTTTAATTTGTAAATAAAATTTTGACTCTCTTATGCATAATACAGGTTTTATACTAGTATATAGTGGCCCTTTGGGAAGAAAACAAAAAGCTGCGTTTTGCAGCCATCTAAAAACGCCACAAGCAGCATAAAAACGCAAGCAAGGTGATTTGGGAAGGGACAAAAACGCAGGTGGTAAAATTACATAATTGCCCTCAATGAATTACATAATTGTTCAAACGATTACCTGGGTCAAACAGTAAATTTCTTAAGTTTAGTGGGGTATTTTGGTCATTTTAATGTGATGTGACACAATAAATAAATATTATACAAAAAGCAAAAAAGTAGTTTTTTACCAACTTCCCAAATCACTTTTCAAAAAAATCAAAAAACTTAATAAAAAGCCAAAAATCAACTTTTTACCATCTTCCTAAAACACCCTATGTAAGCAAATGTAGTCAGTTTTCAAAAATTTCCAAAGTCTTCATCTTGCTTTCTTATTCAAACTTATCTTTCTCTTTCCTACATGGCAACCCTCTAGCCTCATTTGCCCTTTTCCTAATTTCTAATTATTTATTATTTTTTTAAAAAGATGACCATAAAAAAAAAAATAGATAGAAAATATTAAGTTAACATAAAAAAGATATAGCTATAAGAGCATCTTTAAGGGGATAGTTAAACAAGACTTGTTAGGTATTTTAGCCAATGTAAGTCTAATTTTGAGTGCCAATGGGCTAGCTACTTCACCATCCTATTTTTTTGGTGGCTACAATTGAAGAGCCTCAGAGGCACTACAAGGAAAAGCAGTTTTGGCGACTAAAAACCAAATTTTCGTCGTTGAAAGTAGCACAATTGGCGACTAAAATGGAATTAGTAGCCAAAAATAAAGACTTTTGGCGACTAAAAGAGTTTAATAGCCAAATGTATAGTTATTAGCAACTAAAAACAAATTTAGTCACCGAATGTATGGGTTTTAGCGACGAAAGGTTTTTTAGTAGCCAAAAGTGATGGTTTTTGGCGACTAAAATAATTTAGTAGCCAAAAGTATAGGTTTTGGCGACTGAAAAACAGATTGGTCGCCGATTCTACGTGTTTTGGCCACTAAAAACAGTTTGGTTGTTGAAAGTGAAGCTTTTTGGCTACTAAAAAAAATGTAGTAGCTAAAATAGGCAATTGGCGACTAAAATTCAGTTTAGTATCCAAAAGGGGACGTTTTTGGCGACTAAAAACAGGTTTAGTCGCCAAAAATGCTACTTTCAGCCGGAACTTATTTTTTTAGCGACTAAAAAATATTTTTGTAGCCCAAAATTACATTATTGGTGACTAAATAATATATTTAGTTGCCAAAAGTGGCTTTGATTATTTTTTAGTAAATAATTTATTTTTTACATAAATTATATTGCATAAAAATAATTATATTTATATATATAGTTTTATATTAATACGGGTCAATATAATATATAAATAATATATATTGCATATACATTTAGGTGATGTTGTAGTGGTATAGTGGAAGGAGTATGTTGCTAAACCTTTAGAAGGTTGGTGGTTCGAATCTTAGAAAAAGCAAAAAAGTTAGCCTTTTTTTTTTTTTTTCACCGAACAACCTTTGGCGACTAAACTATTAGTTACCAAAAGTATTTGTTTTGGCGACTAAACAGTTTGGTCGGCGTTCCATCAACTATTGACGACTAAAAGATTAGTCGCCAAATATATAATTTTAAACAGTGGAATTGAGTATTGGCGACCAAAACTTTGGTCGCTAAAGACCTGTCTTTTTGCCAACTAAAACCTTTTTAGTCGCCAAAACCTTCTGCGACCGTTTATTCGCGACAAAACCGACGACTAAAAAATTTAGTCGGGAAAGGTAAAAAGGCGACTTTTGGCGACTAAAAATGGACCTTTGGCGACTAAAAATTTTGTCGCCAAAGGTGATTTTTCTTGTAGTGAGGCTCTCCAAACAATTATGTATGTATGTATTTTAGATTTTTAAATATTTATGTCTTTGATTTGGGATTTTATATTATATATATATGTGTGTGTGTGTGTGTGTATGTAGCAATTTTATATGTTCTTTCAATTATGTTTGATGAATTACGGTTTGTATTTTGTATTTTTTTTTCTCCTCATTCTACAGGTTTTGTATGTTTATATGGGCAAATTTATTATTATTGCAAATTTATATTAGTAAAATATCAACAATTAGTATTTTTTTATTTTAAAAATTAATTAGTCAGTTTAAATGATTAGCTAAAATAAAGAGCGTGGTTAGAGAACACAATAACTAAAGTAATTAGGTAAAATAAATAGTGTACTTTTTTTGTACTTTAATTAATGAAAAGTGGAGAGTGTGGCTGGAGTTGCTCTAAGAAGATAAATAAGAATATTTTTTTAACTAATCTATCTCTCTCTCCATATTCTTCTCACTTTATAAAAAAAAAAATAAAAAAAAATAATGTTTTTTTTTTTATATGAACATAAATAAATTAATAAAGCTATGGAAAGATAAATGAGAATATTTTTTAACCAATCTATTTCAGTATTACAATCAGATAAGTATTAACATATATAAGATAATATTGATTTTTAAATTTTAAAAATACTAAAATAATGGCATACTCAATTTTTTGTCGGATTATATATCATTTTATTTAATAAAAGATAATATCCTTTAAAAACCAAATTATTGACTATTAAAATAAAAACAAACCAACAAAAATTATCCTTAAATGATTGAGTATTCAAATTTCAAATGATAAAGTTATTTTAGCTAAAACAAAATCAAATTATTATCATTTTAATATATGAGATAAGTATTAACTTCTTTATATATATATAATGTATCATCTTAATTTATGCCTCATCACCCAAACTTTCCATAGATATCAACTTGAGAAAAAGCAAAAATTGTAAAAATTTCGGACATTGGTGTATCTCTTAACCAAAACTTTCTTTTTCATCTAAACTTAAAGCTTATATGAGGTATACAATTAATTTATAACTCTATTGCATGTTTCTGTTTAGTGGAGTTAATATATTTATAGTAATACTCAATAAAACTCCATTAGAATATGTGATATGTTTATTAATTTAGAGAAATTAAATTTAATGTATTTACAGTGATGCTCAATCAAACACCATTATAATATATGATTTATTCAATAAAACTTCGTTGGAGTGTATGAATTGTTTATAAAAGTAGAATAATTTAATATTTTTATAGTGATATTATTTTCACATATTTACATTTCATTTTTATTTTTGTTTGTTCATTGAAGGTGCACTCAAAGAAATAAAGGTTATTCATTTACTTTTAATGAAAAACTCTATTCATACAAAAGAGTATAACAAATATGTAAAATTAATTTGGAATTTAGTTTAGGGTTAAAATTTGGAATAGCTTTAGTAATGAGTTTTGTAGGAATTGATACTTACATATTAATACTTAGAATTTGATCTAAAGTAAATTCTTCACATTACAATTTGAATCATATATATATATATATATTTGAATAAAACTATGAATACATTTTTAAAACATTGCAAATTAGCCCACCAAGTATGTAATTAGCCTAAGGTTTTTAAAGTAATTTTTTTAGTTTTTTTTAGTAATAAAATCCATTTTTGTCATTTTTCAAATATCAACAAGTCAAAAAAAGGAAGAAAAAAAAACTTATTTCATAAAACAAGCTAAAAGTGAAAATTTTAAAAATTGTTACAGTTTAGTCCCCACCCCAAAAAGAAAATCTTATTCCTTTTATTCCTTGCCTTAATTCATCATGTTGAATTTTCTTTTTCAAAATCTATGTCTTTTTAAATAAAAAAAATGAGTTACACAAAATTAAAATTACGAATACAAATTTCATTCAATTCCTTTCTTTTTTTAAAAAAATCATTAAAAATGAAAAATAGTAAAAGAAAAAATAAGTCTTCATGAATGAAAGTTTTTAAAAAAAAAAGTTAAGAAAACTAACAAAATTACTAAACAATATGACTTATTTAACCATTACAAAACTAAAAAAAAATGCAATATGCTCTAACCTAAAAAATAAAAATAAAAAAGGAAAATGAGATTATCCAATCCTTTTAATATATAGTATTGTAAATGATTTTATCTATTTATTTTTAACAAAGACTGCTTTTAGAGTTTTAAGGTCTCAAAATACAAAAATTTTAAAAAAAAATCTATTGTTTTGGCCATTCAATCCTAAATATTTGTAACTTAAAATTTTCATAGTAGAAATCCTTATCAATAAAATTTAAAAAGAAATGTCTTATACTATTATTTTGTTCTTTATAAAGTTCATAAGTTCTATTAATTTTAAAAGTTCATTTAATTGTGCACTTTTAATTAATATTTTTAATTTTTAAATAGAATGTACACATTTTATAAAATTATTTGTACTCTTTTTTATTATTTTGTTTTAGTAAATTGAACATATTGTTTATACATTTTAAAGGAAAAATACTGAATGTATGGGTTGGGAGAGAGAAAACAAATAAACTAAATTATTTATTATTATATTTTCAAAAAAATTAAAAACACATATTGATTAACGATTAAAATTTGTTTTGGTGGAGAGATGAAGTAATTAATATACAACTCATAAATTTATATTTAATTTTTTTACTTATGAGCAGTAAAATAAAAAAAAATTAATTGTAAATAATATGCATCTTATTGAAAAAAATAATATATTATTGGGAAAATTACAAACACCCCCTCAAGATTTGACTAAAATACGGATTTTTCCCAGTGGTTTGAGAAATTATATCTTGCCCCTTGAGGTTTATATTTGAATAATAAATTGCCCACTGAGGTTTATATTTGCATAACAAATTGCCCTCCATTTGTTATGAAAATATAGACCTCGGGGGGCAATTTGTAATTTTTCAAATCTCAAGGGAGAATTTGTATTTTAGTCAAACTTCGAGAGGGGTGTTGGTAATTTGCCCTATATTATTTTATCTCGTGTATATAGCACGGGTCATATACTAATTTACTTATGGATAAGTTTGTTTGATTGAATTTTTTTCTTTAATTTTAATTTTTATTAACTTATGGATAAGGTTAAAGATGCCAATAAAAGTGACAAACAATAGCATTTCTATCCAAAATTTCAAAAAAAATTATTAAATTTTTTATTTTTTATTTAAAACTAAGGGTGTCAAATTGATGTACACAAATTTAACTTGTCTAAAAATAATAATTCACCTGATACGTGAAATTTATCATTTTATTACTTTTATTTAAATATTTTTTGAACTTTTTATTGATTTTTATCATTAAAATAATAAAAATAAAAGCAGTTGGCATCTTCTTTTGGTATGCTAAATTTGGCATTGCTAAGAGATGCCAAATTGACAACTCACTTTAAAAAATTCGGGTGAAACATAATTTGGATGTCAAATTTTGTTATCAAAAGTGCCATCTCAAAATTGCCAATTAGGGTAGATCTGCTCAAATCAAATTCACTTTGGTGTCCCAATTAAATAGGGCTTGTTAGATGAATTCAGAAGATTCATGTTTATTAAGAATTTGATAAAAAATTTTATATACGGATTATTATGCTATCTACACACAATCATTCCTTTTATTTTGCAGCAATGCTATGCACATAGAGAACTAAATATAGAATCAAGCATAGAAACTATTCTATTAGACGATCGAAAGACACTATGATGGTTGTGATTGACACCATGACAACCACGGTCGACAAGCTTTGGCCACGATGACAGCCGTGGTTGACACTATGACAACTATGTTCAACAAACTCTGACTGATCATCCAACCGGCGACCAAATACACAAATTTTGTATTCAAATCTATATTTAATCATCTATGCATTTAGACTTTTTATTTATTTTGACCTGTTATTGACTGTATAAAAAGAGTAAACACTAAGCTGATACATGTAAAGTAAAAACAAAAGCAATGGAAGTACAGCACGAGGATGCTTAGCTATGATAACTATTAATGCATCTTGATGATTTATGTCTAATGTAGGCCTCCATTGGCAACCAGGTTGAAAGACCATTTTTTATTTTGTTGACTTTTTTTTTTTTTTTTAAAATAACATCATTTCTTTATTTTTATTTTTATTTTTATTTAAAAAAAAATAAAAAAATTAATTTTTAATCTATTTCTCAAAATAAGCTATAGTTATGATAAATAGCATGATAAATAAGATAAAATAACACGTCATGATTATAATATTATTGAAATGAAAAATAGATATTAATCTGACTACAAACACCTAGGTATCAATGGGTAAAGTTTACAATTTATTATTTTTATTTAAAAAATAAAAATTAATACTTATTTTTTATAAATATAAATATGTAAAAGAAATTTGCGGTATGCTCAATAAGAAGAACTTTAAAGAATAACAATATTATATCTTGAAAATTATTCAAAAAATTATATTAGTACATTCGTTCTAACGGTGGCCAACGTCACACCAGTTGAAAATTAACACCATATACCTCAATTTTTGGATAATTTTGAAGATAGGTAAATTATAATTTGCTTCCTTTATATTTGATCACTTTCTCACTTTATCTTTTAAAATTTATTTTTTTCTACTTTGATCATTTATGTTTCAATTTTTTTTCAATTTACTTTTAAAACTAACTTATGGTCAAAATTAGAGCCCCCAAAAAAAAAAAAAAAGATATATTGATAGTCACTTGGTATAAAAATATTTTATTATATATAATTCACACCTCTAATATAAATTCAAATTTTAAAATAATAATATATTCTTATATTATGTGACAGTTATTGTTGCATTTTCTATTTAATTTTGAACATAAATAAGTTTTAGGAGTAAATTGAGAAAAACTTAAAATATAAAGGGTCAAAGTGAGAAAATATAAATTTGAAGAGTCAAAATGAAAAAATGACCAAATATAAAAGGAAAAAAAGTGTAATTTACCATTTCGGAAGTGTAAATTATAAGTCCATAGTATTTTTCTCTTAAAATGCACTCAATAAATATTTTTCCGCACTCACTCGTACAATAATTTCTCTAAAATATGATATAGTGATATAGAGAGAGAAATTTAAGGGGATTTTTATTAATAAGTTCAATTTAGAAGTGTTTTAACTCAATAAGTCTATGAAAGAATTTTTTGACCCATTTAGTCTCATGTATGTATAGTTTTATTCCATAAAGTCCATTTTCTTGATTTACACTATTTTCTTTGACACTTATGCCCTTATATTCAATTTTGATACCCTTATAAATATTTTTTGAAGGATTAGCAATTTAATGATGTGAAAAATTATATTTTTAAAATTCACATTGGTAGAAACGTAAAATTGGCCCGTGGGCGGCCTGAAACCTGCCGACGAGCCGGGACGGGCCCAGCCCGTTGACAATGTGAATATTCACATTGACATGTTAACATTCACATTAATAGGATTGTAAAATTGGCCCGCGTCTCGTGGTGGGGCGAAACCCGCCCGCGGCCCATCGGCGGCCCGGGGCGGGCCCGGTCCGGCCCGTTGACAATGTGAATATTCACATTGACATGTTAACATTCACATTGATAAGAGTATAAAATTAGTCCGCGACCCATGGGCGGCCAAAAGCCCGCCAGCGGCCCGGGGCGGGCCCGGCCCGGCCCCTTGACAATGTGAATATTCACATTGACATGTTAACATTCACATTGATAGGAGTGTAAAATTAGCCCGCGTCTCGTGGCTACCTGAAACCCGCCTACGGCCCGTGGGCGGCCCGGGGCGGTCCCGGCCCGGCCTGTTAACAATGTGAATATTCACATTGACATGTTAACATTCACATTGATAAGAGTATAAAATTGGCCAGCAGCCCAGGGCGGGCCCGACCCGACCCGGCCCGGCCCGTTGACAATGTGAATATTCACATTGACATGTTAACATTCACATTAATACGAGTATAAAATTGGCCCCCCGTCCCGTGGCGGCGCGAAACCCGCCCGCAGCCCATGGGCGGCCCGGGGCGGGCCCGGTCCGACTCGTTGACAATGTGAATATTCACATTGATATGTTAATATTCACATTGATAAGAGTATAAAATTAGCCTGCGGCCCATGGGCGGCCAAAAGTCCACCCGGGGCTGGCTCGGTCCGTTGACAATGTGAATATTCACATTGACATGTTAACATTCACATTGATAAGAGTGTAAAATTGGCCCGCAGCCCATGGGCGGGCCGAAGCCCGACCGAAGCTCGAGGCGGGCTTGGCTAGACCCGTGACAATGTGAATATTCACATTGACATGTTAACATTCACATTGATAGGAGTGTAAAATTAGCCCGTGCCCCGTGGCTGCTCGAAACCCGTCCACGGCCCGTGGACGGCCCGGGGCGGGCCTGCCCCGGCCTGTTGACAATGTGAATATTCACATTGACATGTTAACATTCACATTGATACGAGTGTAAAATTGGCCCGTGACCCGTGGGTAGCCCGAAGCCCGACCTCGGGCCGGGGCAAGCCCGGCCCGTTGGCAATGTGAATATTCACATTGACATGTTAACATTCACATTGATAGGAGTGTAAAATTGGCCCGCAGCCCGTGGGCGGCCCGAAGCCAGACCGCAGCTCGAGGCGGGCTTGGCCCGACCCGTGACAATGTGAATATTCACATTGACATGTTAACACTAACATTGATAGAAGTGTAAAATTTGTTCGCTGTCCGAAGCTCGCCCTCAGCTCGGGGTAGGCTCGGACCCAAACCCGGGCCGCCCATGGGACGCGAGTCAATTTTACACTTTTATCAATGTAAATGTTAACATGTCAATGTGAATATTCACATTATCAACAGGCCGGGTCGGGCTCGACTCGGGCCGCCCACGGGCCGTGAGCGGGTTTCGGGCAGCCATGGGGCACGGGTTAATGTTACACTCTTATCAATGTGAATGTTAACATGTCAATGTGAATATTCACGTTGTCAACGGGCCGGGCCGGGCCTAACCCGGCCCGGGGCCAAGCTTCGGGCTGCCTACGGGTCACGGGCCAATTTTACACTGTTATCAATGTTAATGTTAATATGTCAATGTAAATATTTACATTGTCAACGGGCCGACCCGGGCCTGCCCTGGGCAGCGGGTGGGCTTCGGGCCGCCCACGGGCCACGGGCCAATTTTACACTCCTATCAATGTGAATGTTAATATGTCAATGTGAATATTCACATTGTCAATGGGCCGGACTGGGCTCGCCTCGGGCCGCCCATGGGACGCGAGTCAATTTTACACTTTTATCAATGTGAATGTTAACATGTCAATGTGAATATTCACATTGTCAACAGGCCGGGCCCGCCCCGGGCCGCTCACGGGCCGTGGGCTGGTTTCGGGCAGCCACGGGGCGCGGACTAATTTTATACTCTTATCAATGTGAATGTTAACATGTCAATGTGAATATTCACATTATCAACGGGTCGGGCCGGGCCCGCCCAGAGCAGCCCACGAGCCGCGGGCGGGTTTCGGGCCGGCCACAGGCCGCGGGCTAATTTTACACTCCTATCAATGTGAATGTTAATATGTCAATGTGAATATTCACATTGTCAACGGGCCGGGTCGGGCCCGGCCCGGCCCGGGCCTGGGCTTCGAGCTGCCCACGGGTCACGGGCTAATTTTACACTCTTATCAATGTTAATGTTGATATGTCAATGTGAATATTCACATTATGAACGGGCCGGCCCGGGCTCGCCCCAGGCGGCGGGCTGTCTTCGGGACGCCGTCGGGCCGCGGGCTAATTTTACACTCCTATCAATGTGAATGTTAACTTGTCAATGTGAATATTCACATTATCAACGAGCCGAGTTGGGCCTATTTTTTTGGCCTGTGGGCCGGCCCGGCTCGACTCGAATTTTTCCGGGCACCCACGAGGATCGACATGGGCCGGGTCCCTACACATTGACGATATGAACATTTATATTGACGGTGTGAACATTCACATTAGGGGTATTTTGGTAATTATGTCACCAATAGGACTTATTGAAATATGAGAAAATAATGTGAACTAAATGAAACATAAGTAGATGAAAAGGGTATTTTGGTCTTCTTATCTCAAATTGGACCTAATGGAATAGTCAAAAGAGTATGGGTTGGATGGAATAATGCTCTTAGAAAATGGATTTATCAAAAAAGCTCCCGAAATTTAAGCCTAACCATTCCATTTTTGGTTAATTTTACTAAAAGAAAAAGCTTAAATAATTGAAAATAAAATAATATTCACTCTGTTTGATTTTGATTTTCAGAATTCATTTTTTAGAATATTTTATAATTTTATTTTCCGCATTTTTTTTTTGTTTTCACTGAATTTTTTTAATATTTTAAGTAATTTTTTTTTTTAATTTTTAGACACACCTAACATAAATACACTTAAAAAGTATAATATTTGTGAAAAAAATCTTTAAAAAATTTACTATGTACCAAAAATATAAAAAATATAAAAATTCAGTACAATTTTCATATTTTTGTATATTTATTAATTTTTAAAAATATTTTTTTCACGAATATTTTACTTTTTAGATATATCTAAGTAAGGTGTATCTAAAAAAGTAAAAAAATTATTTAAATTTCTAAAAAATATTCACTAAAAACAAAAAAAATAAAAAATAAAAAACTCAATTTCTAAAAAATTAAATTTAGAAAATTGAAACAAAACAGGCGGATTATGATACCCAAAATTATTATTCTTTTGTTGGGCTTTATGATTCCCAATTGGTTGAAGCCAACTTCAGCTTTTTGTGGTGGCATAGGGGTGCAATTTGGGTGGATTCAACCCAGCAATTCAAGTTTAGTTAGATATTTTTAAAGTGTGGATAAGATATTTTTAAATTTGGTATGGATTTGAGTAAAAATTCAGAAGCCTGAATTAAATTTGGACGGATTTGGGTAAAGCTATCAAACAACCTGAGCAACCTGAATCCCGAATTATACATATATAGATATATAAAAATATTAAATATATATATAAATTATTAGCCATTACACAATATTAAAGTAATTTAGATTATTAGGGCATTGCTAGAGACCACTAAAAGTGATGCTCTAAAACAACCACTAATGATGTGGCACCCACTTTTTCCAAAAAAAAAAATAAAAAAATAGACACAACAACATTGTGGCAGTGGGTAGGACCCACTGCCACATCATTAGTGGTGGCACTAATTAGTGCTCCCACTCATTTTCCAAATTGTAAAGACTACCATAGCGACATTTCTCTTACATTATATAAATTATTTGTTTTGATATTATTAATGATTTTCTAAAAAAAAGGCAAATAGAGGCCTTGTTTGGCATATATTAAAAAAGTCAAAAGGTCAAAAAGTCACTATCTTATTTAAGTCACATCACCTTTCTCCCATATCACTTCAAATCCAACCCATATTTTATAAAAAGTCAAAAAGTATACTTATTTAGAACATCCCAAACAACCTTAGAATCTAATTTTAATAAATTAATAATTTAGCTACACACGCACACACAAAAAATAAAAAATATTGTATTGAGACTTATTCCGGCTTAAATTATAACTCGAGATTGTCTACCCAAAATTTCAATTTTATTTTATTTTATTTTATATTTTTGTGTGTGTGTGTAGCTAAATTATTAATTTATTAAAATTAGATTCTGAGGTTGTTTGGGATGTTCTAAATAAGTGCACTTTTTCTCCCATATCACTTTAAATCTAACCCATATTTCATAAAAAGTCAAAAGGTACACTTATTTAAAACATTCCAAATAACCTCAAAATCTAATTTTAATAAATTAATGATTTAGCTACACACACAAAAAAATAAAAAAATAAAAAAAATAAAATAAAATTAAAATTTTGGGTAGATAATCTCGAGTTACAATTCAAGTCTGAAAAAGTCTCAATACAATCTGAACTGAACTTGAATAACCTTTCAATCCGAACGTGCCCGGGTTGCACCAATAGCATGAAGCATCCAACTGACCCAACCTAAATTCATGTTTAGCCCATTAACTATTTAGCCCAGGCCTACACAAATTGCTATGATACAACATGTTTGATTGGGCTGGGCCTGGGCTGCATTAGAAATAACTTCACAACTACGGAGATTCTATTTGCAATCAACATGTTTGATTCTATTTGGGAATAAGTTATTTTACTTGATTGACTTTTTAATTATTTTAACCTGATTAAAAGGGTTGTGTTTGAAATGATTGTTTTTTTTTTTTTTAAGTCAAGTTGATGGTTGTGAGAGATGGCAAATTACCAACACTCTCCTGGAGGTTTGACTAAAATATAGGTTTTCCCTGAGGTTTGAGAAATTACATTCTGCTTCTTGAGGTTTATATTTGCATAACAAATTACTCCATGAGGTTTATATTTGCATAACAAATTGCCCCCTCATTTGTTATGCAGATATAAACTTTAAGAGGCAATTTGTAATTTTCCAAACCTTAGGAGGAATTCGTATTTTAGTCAAACCTCGAGGGGGGTGTTGGTAATTTGCCCAAAAAATAAAGGTCTTGTTTGGTCTAACTCTCAAAACACAATTTTTGAAAAAAAATTTCAACAAAATATCAAATCATCCCAATTTCTCATATTCCAAAACTATTTTCAAAATATACAACCAAATAAACAAAAAAAATTTCTAAACTCTTTCCTCGAGATTTTTTTTGAAAATTTATCTCCCAAAACCAAACCAAACACACTGAAAGTAATTATGGATTAGATTCGACATTTTTGTCTTATTGTCTATTTTAGTCTATTTTGTCTTTATTAGCTATTTTAGCCAAATAGCCTATAGCCAAATGAGGACCTAAGTATGCCAAATTTCTCAGTACAATCTATTAAATTATTTAGGGTTATAATTTACTCTCAATATACCCAAATTTTTTTTTTTTTTTAAATTATCCTTTAAGGTACACCAAAACAATAAACAAATAAAAAACTCCTAATTACACCACTTTGAAGAATTATTTTTAAAATCTTTAAACAGATTTCTCATTAAAACTATTCCTTTTGTTCACATACAGGTAGTGGCAGAGCTAGAAAATTAAATTTTTCGATGTTTCTCGAAATCAATCGTAAAAACTTGCGTGAAATATTTTTGTAAAAATTTTTGATATTGTAATTAATAAGTACTCCCTCTAATAATGTTATTTGTAACTAGTGTATCATAAACAAAATAAAAATATATATAGATATAAGTCTTAAAATAAATTATATAATGACAAATTATTTTTTTATACAAAATTTGATTAAAAATTCAATATAATGGTAATATCACGTTGGTATGTGATATTACTAGGGATGACAATGGGAAACCCATCCCATTGGTACCCATGGAGATCCGACCAAAATATATGGATTTTTCTTTTTCCTTTTTTTTTTTTTCCCTTATCTGTCGGGTCAATTAAATGGGATTTTTTAAATATTCATAAGATATGAGTCGGGGATGAGTACCCGCCCAATTCCCCTATATGTTGTGTTTAATTAAAGAACGAATATATCAACTTCTGAATGCAGTAGTGGATATGAATCTGGTTGGACAAACTACTTAGATCAATCTTCATATTCTGCTGCGTATCAATTCCAGAAAGATGGTAGTGAAGATTGCAGATACAAATTAGGAGCAAATGTGGTGGAGAATGGTGAAGATGAAGATTTGTGGGGATATGGATGGTGTCGGATGCATCATTTGGGCCTCCACATTTCCAGGAAGATGATGAGGAGAATTGCTTTGATGAAACTGGGTATTTTTGTTATAGTTCTTCAGTTTTTAAGCAACCAAGCAAGACAAAGAAGAAAAAGAAAATTATTAGATCATTTTAATATCTTTTATTTATTTATATATTTTGTCCATGAATCTTTTTTTGTCTTGTTCATGAATCTCATCTTGTTTATGAAAGGAAATTTATTATTTTGGTGACCTTTTGTCTTGTTCATGAATGGAGATTAATTAGAATTCACGAACTTGGTGGTGAGCTAATATTTGGATACACTCTCTATTTTCTCTAGATTCATGGTCATTATTATTTTTTAGTGTATTTTGTAAAGTCTCAGTAGCCTATAAATAGTTCCTCTCATTTATTCTTTTCCATACCAACACACCAACTATTTTCTATACTTGAGAGATTACTAGCAAAGAAGATTGTTTTTTTTGGTGGAGCTTTGGGTTCACTATCTTATGCAGAGTTGGTCTGAATTATACGACAAGTGGTTGGACTGTTGTATCCTGGAGGGGACAAGTCATAGTTTTGTGATTGTTGCATCAGTATTTAGGTTTTTCCTACTGCAGTGAGCTTGATCTTCTTAAAGAAATTGAGATATCTGTGCCTCAACTTGATCTATTTGTATCTCATTTTCTTTACATTATTTATCAATAAAATATAATTTTTTCTGGTATTTTCACCAACAATTTTAAGGAGATCAATCATGGAACAAGTACCAGAAAAAACCAATGATGGAATTGGAAATCTCAACAAGCGTTTCAAGTTCAAGGGTGTTCATTTTAAGAGGTGGAAATGAAAAGTTTTTTTTTACCTCAGCCTTTTGAAAGTTGCTTATGCTCTCTTACCGAGAAGAACCCAAACAAAATCCCAACTGAGGAGATGAATAATGAAGACTACGAGACACATGAAGCAAAAGTGACTTCCTACAATATAGATGAGTATAAATGTCGCTTTTATCTCTTAAATTACCTTGTTGATTAATTTTATGGTTATTACTATGACACTACTTACACTTTATCTTCTATTAATTTTTAGCATGCATGCTTGTGTCATATTAACAGTAAATATGAGGGAATCATGAGTAGTTTAAGATTAATTCCTAAAGTGACAAAATTTTTTGAGAAATGTGAAGTTTACAGTAAAGCAAAAATTACTAAGAGGCCTCATAAAAGTGTTGAAAAAAATGCCGAATTGCTAGAATTATTTCATATTGATTTGTGTGAGTTTGAAGGAATTTTAACTCGGGGTGGTAACCGATATTTTATCACTTTTATTGATGATTTTTCAAAATACACAAAAGTATATTTATTAAAAAAATAAAAGTGATACTTTTGAAAAATTTAAAGAATTCCTTTTTGAAGTAGAAAATTAATTTGGTAAAAAGATTAAAAGAATTAGAAATGATAGAAGCCGGGAGTATGAATCTCTTGAATTCAATTCTTTTGTTCAGTCATTATGAATTATTCATAAGACTACTCCACCATATTCACCTTTATCTAATGGCGTAGCTGAAAGAAAAATATAGAACGTTAATTGACTTGATGAATGCAATGCTTATTGATTCAGGTGCTCCCTCAAATCTTTGAGGTGAGGCTATTTTGACAGCTAGCCATGTAATAAATAAAGTGCCACACAAAAATACTAAAATCACACCTTATGAGTTGTGAGGCTTGCAGATCCTAAACGACCTAAATTGGGTGAACAAGTTACCCACCGTGCTTTTCTTGGGTATGCGTTGCATAGTACAGCTTATAGATTTTTTGATATAGAAAATAATATTGTTTTTGAATCAGGTGATGCTATTTTTCATGAAAATAAATTTCCTTTCAAATCTAGAAATAGTGGGGGTCAAATAATTTATGAAAATATTTTACCCGTGCCTAGTTCTTCTACTCAATCTCAAGTTTTTCAAGAACAAGAAAATTTTCAAATCCAACCAAGGAGGAGTAAACGAGCTAGAGTCGAAAAAGATTTTGGCCCTGACTATTATCTATACAATGTGGAAGAAATTCCTCATACGGTGCAAGAAACTTTATCATCACCTGATACTATTTTCTGGAGAGAGGTTGTAAATGATGAGATAGATTCACTACTTTCAAATAAAACATAGAAGCTAGTGGATTTACATTCAGGTTGTAAAACTATTGGGTGTAAATGGGTGTCATTCGTAAAAAAAAACTTAAACCGGATGAAACTATAGATAAATATAAAGTGAGGCTTGTCATAAAAAGTTTTAAGCAACAAGTTGATCTTGATTTATTTGATACTTTTTCTCCGGTTACTAGAGTTACATCCATTAGATTATTGATAGTAGTGGCTTCAATTCATGATTTAAAAATTTATTAAATGGATGTAAAAACAGCATTTTCAAATGGAGATCTAGATGAGGAGATTTACATGGACCAATCCGAAGGCTTTGTGGAGCCTGGCCAAAAAAGTAAGGTGTCTAAGCTAACTAAATTCCTTAATGGTTTAAAACAAGCTCTTAAAAAGTGGCATGAAAAATTTGATACCTGCATGCTTAAGAATGATTATAAGACTAATGAATGTAATAAATGCATATATTATAAAACTTGTGAGAATGCACATGTGATTATTAGCCTATATGTGGATGATCTACTTATCTTTGGCTCTAATTTGCATATTATAAATGAGATTAAAAATATGCTTAATAGCCACTTTGATATGAAAGATCTTGGTGAAACTAATTTTATTTTGGGACTTAAAATTACCAAGAGTAAGGATGGCATTTTTCTTGATTAGTCGCATTATGTTGAGAAAATTTTAAAGAAATATAACTTTCTAGACTGTAAACATGTTACTACTCTTTTTGATGCAAGCATACATTTATCTATTGTAACAAATGAAAAAGAAGTGATTAATCAAAAGGAATATGCTAGCATGATTAGTAGTTTGAGATATGCTATTGACTGTATTAGACCTGACATTGCATATGCTGTTGGAGTACTTAGCAGGTTTACTAGTAAGCCAAGTAGAGATCATTGGCTAGCTATGGAAAGAATTATGAAATATTTATCTGGTACCAAAAATTATGATTTGTTTTATAACAAGTATCTTGCGGTACATGAGGGATATAGTGATGTCGATTGGAACATTTTTTCAGGTGATTCTCTCTCTACCTCGAGTTTTATTTTTACCTTGGGTGGTGGTACTATATGTTGGAAGTCTAAAAAACATACTATAATTGCTAATTCTAATATGGAAGCTGAGCTTATAGCGTTAGCTTTAGTATGTGAGGAAGCGAATTGGTTGAGAGATTTGTTACATGAAATCCCTTTTTGGGAAAAGCCAATTCCTCTTGTGTTAATTCGTTGTGATAGCACTGCTACTATTGGTAGAGTAAACAACCATTTTTATAATGGTAAATCTAGACCTATTCGAAGGAAACACAACAATGTGAGATTCTATTTAAGTAATGGCATCATAACTATGAATTATGTAAGATCTTGTGATAATCTTGTGGATCCGTTAACCAAGGCCTTGGCGAGAGATAGGGTCTGGAATACATCGAGGGGGATGGGTTTGAAGCCTATAAAATCATAAATCATGTATGAGGATACCCAACTAAGGGACCAGGGATCCTATAACTAGGTTCAATGGGAAGAACGAATCATATGGTGGTTGTAAAAATGCACTCTTTAATATTTTGTTATCCATCCCTGTGATGTAAGTGCATTTGTCTCGTAATGTTGGAGGGTTAAGTTTTTATACTTTTAATGAAATTCTGTAGCTCTTGTTGAGTGGGGTGTGTCAATTATAGGAACATCCTTGATAGATTTCACCTATGTAAGCATGAAAGTGGGGTCGCTTTCTATGAGAACAAGGCTTATTCTCAAATATGCTCATGAAAACTGGGATAAGCACAAGGCTGTAATGTGCTGGCTGTTAAAAGCTCATGTCAACACCTGGATTATTATGTGTGAGCAATAATACTTTATTTCCCCTAAGTAGTCATAGTTTAAGTCTAAGACCACTACTGACTCTGGAGTAGAGGTTATTATTTCACTAATGAAGGTTCAATGCAGAGCACACTTTCATAATGCATACTAGTCTATCTTTCTTTGGTAATCTCTCTTGTCCTTGTTGATATTAAAATGAGTGGGGGATTGTTGGACCATTTTAATATTTTTTATTTATTTATTTATATATTTTGTTCATGAATCTTCTTTTGTCTTGTTCATGAATGGAGATTCATTATTTTGGTGACTTTTTGTCTTGTTCATGAATGAAGATTAATTAGAATTCACGAACTTAGTGGTGAGTTAATATTTGGATACACTCTCTCTTTTCTCTAGATTCATGGTCATTATTATTTTTTGGTATATTTTGTAAAGTTCTAGTGGCCTATAAATAGTTCCTCTCATTTACTCTTTTCTACACCAACACACTAACTATTTTCTATACTTGAGAGATTACTAGCAAAGAAGGGTGTGCAAAGAAGGGTATTTTTCTTGGTGGAGCTTTGGGTTCACCATCTTATTCAGAGGTAGCCTGAACCATATGACAAGTGGTCGGGCTGTTGTATCCTGAAGGGGACAAGTCATAGTTTTGTGACTGCTTCATCGGTATTTGGATTTTTCCTACCGCAGTGGGCTTGATCTCCTTAAAGAAAACGAGACATCTGTGCCTCAACCTGATTTATTTATTTCTCATTTTCTTTACATTATTTATCAATAAAATATAATTTTTTCCGATATTTTCACCAACAAAAATCAAACAACAAAAAGGCAAACATCAATTTTCTTGTCCTGATGACACTACTACCTCCCCTATAATGATTGTCTCAAAATTATATTTGATTATTTTAAAATAAAATTTGTAATTAATTAATTAATTAATATGTATTTGATTTTATTGTTGAGCCAAATAAAATAATATAAATTGAATATATATTTAGTTTTGATTGTGAATTTTTAAAAAAATAAAAAGAAAAAAAAAATGTCAAGTTGGGTTGGGAAAAATCCAAACCCATTAGGAGATGGGGAGGGTAATACCCCATGTGGAATGGAAAATGGGAAAAAATTATTATAGGGAAATGGAGATGGAGAATCAATATTCACCCCGTTAATCCCTATTGCCATCCTTAGATATTACCAACTAATAGTAAATAAACACATAGAGGGTGAATCTCGGACCTGGAGCTGTTGCTGTGACTAAGTCATAACTGTGATCTGTTGTGAGCCCGTGGGGGCTTTTTTTGAGTCTTTTTTGATGATTCAAACCGTTCATATTGTAGGGTTCATCGAGTATATCATCCATATAGAAAATCGAGTTAATTAGAAATCCGTAACCTTATGATCAGACTCAAATTGTTTTACAAAAATTATAAAGATAATGTTAACCGTTTATTTTTTAAAAAACAAATGTACTCTTGTTATAAAGTTATAGATTTCCAATCAATTTGATTTTTTGCATAGATGATCTATTTAACAAACCCTACAATATGAACGGTTCATATCATCAAAAAAAGCTCGAAAAAATCCTCCACGGGAGTACAGCAAATTGCTGCTGTGACTAAGTTACAGCAGCACCCCCAGGTTCGTGAACCTCACATGTCAAATGTAACAATCTAATAAATTTTATATCTTTATAGTGAGATTAATTATACTTGCATATCAATAATAATGACATCACCGTTATATTCAAAAAATTTCATAGATAATATGGTTTATAGTAATCTCTTTATTTTCAATTAAAACAACCATTATTATTCTCATAATTTTTAAAATATCATTGATATTTCACTCTAATATATTTTTGTAATTTTTTTATTTAAAATATTTTCTTCATATTTGCAAAATAAAAAAATCCTAAAATACAGGGGCATGTGACCCTCTAGTCCGTCACTCTCTCTACCTCTGCATACAGGGAACAATTGCACTAGTGAAGGACGTTGGTGATGCACCAAAATCACTTAAATCCTGGTCATCATCTTCCATAACAGGCTCAAAATATTTCTCAACCAAAGACGGTTGTTTCTTGAATTCTCTAAGGTACAAAGCGAGATACTCTTGTGAAAATTCATCAACTTACAACCATTTAAAAGGGCAAAAGTAAATATCTATATAATGATATTAATGATAATAATGAGTTTTGGTGTAGTGGATTGAAATTTTGAAGTGAAAAAAAAAATATTAAAAAAAATAATAATTAAAACTTAGACAAAAAAAAAAATGAAGAGAAATTTTATTTTATTTTATTTTATTTTTTCAAAAACGACAGAGATATTATGACGGATAGCAAACCTTTGCATGAAAGACCAAAACCATCAGCCTGCAATGGTCCTAAAAGCCAAACAGGAGGCAAACCCTCCGAGGTTTGACTTCCAGACACACGAACACCAAACCTCGCAACTCTATGAGCAACCACATCCTTCAACACCACACCCATTGTGCCCTCTCCTCCATCCCTTCCGAAATGAAGAGAGTTAAATATAAAAAATAAGTGATTTAGGTGCTATGTAAAAATAATACTACTTTATTTTAGAATTTAATTTGTATTGTCTTTATATTACTAATAAATTTACATTAGGGTATAATAGGAAATTTTAGTTAGGCTAAATTATTAGGTGTAAATAGAATCACTGTACCGCAGGTTGAAAAAGAAAAAAAAAAAAAAAAAGTAAAAACAAGGGAGGCAACTGACTACAAAAGGAAATGATAAT
This sequence comes from Camellia granthamiana, assembly GCA_036172215.1. NCBI lineage: Eukaryota > Viridiplantae > Streptophyta > Magnoliopsida > Ericales > Theaceae > Camellia > Camellia granthamiana. The sequence goes on along the minus strand of CM069917.1, from coordinate 25,123,102 downwards.
AATAAAGGAGATGATAAATAATAAAAAACAACTTTATTTTGAAAAAATTAGTAAAATATCTTTATTTAATTTTAGATAGTAAAAGAGATCTAATATTTTATTTTAATTAGTTAAAATCTCTTGATGAAATTTCTTTATGAAATCAGAGAAATTTCTGCGTTAAAATTGAAAATTTTGTGTCGGGACTAAATTTCTCTGTATCAAATTTTTTTTATAAAAATATTAAAATACCCTAACTACTATAAAAATATTACATATTTCTTATCTTATAAAATTTTAATATCAGGACCTTAAAAAAAATTGCTCCTTTACCTCTGAATTTTTTGACTTAAATTTTTGTTTTTAAGAAATGACGGTTATAAGCTTTCTAGACCTTTTAAATTTTATCTTTTTTAAAATAAAAACTGCACCGTCTGGACTTTAGTGGCATTCTTTCAAAACACAATTTTTTTAAATTTTATTTTATTTTATGGACTTCTAGACTAAAAGCTCTAAAAAGTGAAAAAATAAATAAATTAAAGATTAATTAAAAATGAAAATGAAAACAAAAAATGTAATTAAACATGACTTTTAAATAGAACCAAACTAGCCACAACGGTTTAATTTTCAATGACTATTGTTAATACCATATTAATCACTGTAACTTTTTGCCATTAGAAATCTACTTGTTTGAGTGGGGGGATTGGGGGGGACTATCTACTATTTGGACTTGAGTCCAAATAGTGTTTCTTATCCGCCGTTTGATTTTTTTTTAGTCCGGCGGACTTCATGTCCGGCCGGACTCCATTTCCCCCATATAGGGGACTATCCTGTCCTGGGGCGTGTGGGACAGAAAGTGGGAGACTAATCACTGTTTGGATTAGATGATGAAATGACCATTTTGACCCTCTACTATTTAATTATGTATTATATTTAATAAAATTCAATAAAATTTAAATGTCTCAATTTAAAAATAAAATAATTTTATTTAACTTTTTATTGATGTTTTATTTATTTAATTTTTTGAAATAATTTTTTATGGATATTTTATTGATGTTTTATTTTAAAATTTTGTTTATGTTTTATTTAATTTCATTATTTAAATTTAATAGATGTTTTATTTAATTTTATTTTTTGATTATTATTTTTTTTAAAACAAATTTATTTAAAATCTTAATTAAAAAAATAATATATATTTTTATTGATATTTTATTTATTTATTTATTTTTTTAAAAAAATAAATTTATTTAATTGTGTAAAAAATAAAATAAAATAATTTTTTATTTAATCTAACTAAAAATAATTAAAATATTAAAGATATGTTTAATATTGCTATTACTTAGTAAACAATTAAAAAATGGTAAAATAGTCATTTGTTCATTTATTCTATTCAGTCCGTCTAACCAAACGTTGGATTCACTAAAAATAGTCCGGGGGATTCACAGTCCGGACATCTAATCCCATGAAAAAACAAACACAGGATACATATCCAATCCAACCAAATAGTCTGGGGAATTCCAATCCTAGGACTCAAGTCCGATGGATTCTAATCCCCCCTTTTTCAGTCCGTCCAATCAAACACACCCTATATGTATTGGCACTGGTGCGTTTAGAGTAGTGCTTCGTCGACCGATTCATGACGGAAGTCGACATACATACTGGGATTGACTTCTGGTATAGCGAATAATAATAAGCTAAGGGGTTGTTTGAAATGATTTAAATAAATATATTTTTTGATATTTTATAAAAAAAAATATAGTATATTTTAGGGGTGAGCAGCGGATATACTGATCCGTCAAAATCGACCGAACCGAACCGAACCGAACCGATCCGATCCGTCGCATTTTGGACGGATGCGTGATGACGAGCGGACGGTTGCGGATTGATTTTCTCCAATCCGCTAATCTAGCGGACGGATGGCGGATTTAAGATTCCTTTGGCCGAAACCGAATCGCCAAACTGCGAACACCCCTTATAGTTTATAAGATTTTGTGTTTTCAGCTTATTTCAATATTCTGTTTATATTTTCAATTAAAAAAGAGTTTAAATATTTTGTTGAAAAAAAGTTTTCAACTTGAATATCTTTTTTGAATTGAAAAAAATAAACGTATTATTTATCTATATATATTTTTTAAATCTATCTCTAAAAATAATAAATAGAAAATATGATATATGCTGGCTGGTTTTTGTTTTCAAAAATAGATATAGATGTAATAATACAGAGATATACAATCTCTACTACCACTCTGTTCATGATTTTGGTGATTTGAATTATTTTTATATTTTAAGAATCACATATTGTAATACTTTATATAGATGAGGCATGCTGTGATTGTAGTATGTGGATAAGGCATGTAGTGATTGTGAAATTCTAAAGTTTTAAACTTTCTTACTTTGGATGAGGCATGCAGTGATTGTAATATTTTTTTAAGTCATTAACTGTAATACTTTCTTCTTCTTCTTCTTTTTTTTTTTTGAGGAAGTGCACAATTGAATTATGTTGAAAATTTATAAAATTTTAAACCGCCAAACCGATTCGCATCCATCCGCCAAACCGCTAATTCGCTCAATCCACATCTGCCGGATTAGCAGACGGATGCGGATTAATCTTTTCCAATCCGCCAATCTGGCGGACAGATGGCAGATTGGAGGTTTCGTGGCCGCAACCGACCCGTGCCCACCCCTAGTGCATTTAGAGCAGTGCTTCTTGGACCGATTCGTGACGGAAGTCGACATACATACTGGGATTGACTTCTCACGTAGAACGAACAATAATAAATTAAGGGATTATTTGAAATGATTTAAATAAATATATTTTTTGATATTTTATAAAAAAAAATATACAATAAAAAAGTGACGGACTTTTCTTAAGTGTGCAACCCTCAAGGTTGCACACCATGTGCCACTTACACAAAAAGTGTAAGTGGAAGGTGAAAACAAAAGCAGGACTGCAAACAGAAAAGATGTAAGTGTAAGGCGTAAGTTGCACACCATAACAGTACCCAAAAATAACATGATACAAAAAAAAAAAAAAAAAAAAAAAAAAAAAAAGAAGAGATAAGTATATTTTTTTTAGTACACCCCAAAAAGCCTCTAATTACATCCACCCATATTTGCAGGCTTCAGTTTACCTTTCGACCCATACATCATTTTTCGTGTGTTCTAACATAGAATATGTTGGAAAGCAAGCTAGTGATATTATATTTCTATGTTGGAAAGCAAGCTAGTGATATTATATTTCTACCAGCTGTGTGTTGTATAGTTAATATAATATGTTATGTAATAATGTATGCTAGATGATAGGATACCAGCTGTGTTAATATAATATGTTATGTAATAATGTATGCTAGATGATAGGATTCTTTTCCTTTTACTTTTCTTTTTCTTTTCTTCTTTCGGCTTGCTTTCGGCCGCATGGCCTTCTTTTTATTTCATGTCTCATAATGTTGTCTTGTAATCGTCTCCTATATAATGGAGCGTCCATTTGGTTTCTAAGATATATTGAAACACAGAGCTTATTTGCTCTTTCTCTTTCAATCACTCTCTCAATATTTATTTACTCTCTCAATATCAAATCACTCTCTCAATATTTATTTACTCTCTCAATATTAATTTCATGGTATCAGAGCAGGTGTAATCCTGTCTCATTATTTTTCGCCTCTTCAGTCAATATTCAAGTTTTTCTGTTTTTATTTTGTTTTTGTCTCTCTCCTCTACTCAAATCTATCCTTTTATTTTATGACTAAATACGGTCCAGCTTTTGGAATGGCTACCGACTCATCCCCTTCTTCTTCTGATATTATCATCTCATCATCTTCATCCTCTCATTAAATGGAAACCTCTCATCTTCCGATCACCGCCCATAAACTGAATGGGCAAAATTATTTGCAATGGTCTCAATCCATATTAATGTTTATACGGGGAAAGGAGAAAGATGACTATATCACCGGAGCCTCAGCGCTACCAGAAACCACAGCATCAACCTACAAAAGGTGGATACCCGAAAATAATATGGTCATGTCGTGGCTCGTCAACTCTATGACCACAGACATTGGCGAAAATTTTCTGTCATTTGATACTGCCAAAGAGATCTGGGACATGGCAAAAGAAACATTTTCGGACAAAGAAAACACATTTGAAATCATCCAGCTTGAAAGCTCCCTCCACAATTTATGTCAAGACAATATTACGGTAACTGAATATTTCAATACCCTTATTCGTCTATGGCGTCAACTTGATACGTTTGAGGTTCATAACTGGAAGTGTGTTGCTGATGGTTTGTTGTATAAAAAGATTGTCGAAGGGAAGCGTGTGTTTAAATTCTTGTTAGGATTGAACACAAATCTTGATGAAATCATAGGAAGACTTATGGGAGTAAAACCGCTACCTAGTCTTAGAGAGGCATTCTCTGAAGTCTGTCGCGAAGAAAGTCGGAAAAAACTCATGATGGGATCCCATCAACAACTGAATATGGCAGAAAGCTCGGCTCTTAAGACTCAATTCACTCCTATTGACAACCGTCAGAAAAATAAAGGAAGTAGGCCTTGGTGTGATCATTGCAGAAAGCCGGGTCACTCGAGAGAAACTTGCTGGAAGATTCATGGAAAACCAGCGGATTGGAAGCCACGTCAGCCTCTTGAGAAAGAAGGACGAGGTAATCATGCAGGTGCCAATGAACTATCACCACAACCTGAAGCAAGCCCTTTCACCAAGGAGCAAATGGAAATGCTCCAGAAACTAATGTCTCCTATTCTACAGTCACAATCTGGTTCGTCTTCCAACCACATCATAGGATCCGGAACCTTGGCTCACAAAGGTAATTTTTTGAACGCCTTTACTGTTAGTAAGAAACGTAAAAAACCTTGGATTGTGGACTCAGGAGCATCTGATCATATGATGGGAGATGCAACAATTTTTGATACATATAGCTCATGTCAAAATAATTTAACGGTCCGAATAGCAGATGGTTCACTATCAAAGGTTGCCGGTATAGGTTCAGTTGTGCTGTCTAGGAATCTTATTCTCAACTCTGTTCTCCTTGTTCCTGACTTGGACTGTAATTTATTGTCAATTAGTAAACTCACCAAGGAAAAGAGGTGTGTTACTAATTTTTTCTCCACTCATTGTGAATTTCAAGATTTGGATTCAGGGAAGACGATTGGCAATGTTGAGGAATGCTCTGGACTCTACATCCTTAAGGACCTCCACTATCCACAGGAACAACCTCAAACGGCAATTTGTGGTAGTTCTTTTTCGATTTCGTGTCAAAATAATGATAAAGCAATTATGTTGTGGCACTATTGCTTAGGTCATCCTAATGTTATGTATCTCAAGCATTTATTTCCTTCATTATTTAACAAAAATCCAAAACCTTTTGATTGTGAAATCTGTCAATTTTCTAAGCATGTAAGGTCCCATTTTCCCATTCAATCCTATAAAGCGTCTCGTCCATTCTCACTAATTCATAGTGATATCTGGGGTCCATCCAGAATAAAAAATGTAACTGGTACTAGGTGGTTTGTCTCATTCATAGATGATCATACTAGATTAACCTGGATCTTCCTCATGAAAGACAAATTTGAAACAACCCAAATCTTCAAAAATTTTCACAGTATGATTCAGACACAATTCCAGTCAAAAATATAAATTCTAAAATCTGATAATGCTCGTGATTATTTCAACTCTATTCTAGGAGAATTTTTAGCAAAAGAAGGGATAGTTCACTTAAGTTCATGTGTTGACACCCCATAACAAAACGGCATCGCTGAACGAAAAAATAGACATTTGTTAGATGTTACTAGATCGCTAATGTTTTCCACAAATGTTCCACAATTCTTCTGGGGGGAAGCTGTTCTTACAGCAGCCTACCTTATTAATAGGATGCCATCTAGGGTACTACATTTCCAAACCCCGTGTCAACTCCTCCTAAAATCCTTTCCAACTACTCGCCTCATCTCCACCATCCCATCAAAAATTTTCGGGTGTTCTGTCTTTGTTCATATCCATCACCAGTATCGAAATAAATTTGATCCCAGGTCGCTCAAGTGTATCTTCATTGGGTATTCGTCACATCAAAAAGGGTATAAGTGTTACTCTCCGATCACAAGGAAATTCTACAATTCCATGGATGTCACATTTTTTGAAACCCAGTCTTACTATCCTAAAATCGTCATTCAGGGGGAGACTCCAACCCAGGAATATCAATTTTGGACGCTTGAGTCATTTAGTGAGCCATCCATCACCACCAAAAATCACACACCTCCAGAGTCATTTAATCAATCTTTACCTGCCGAAAATTCCGAGTTCATTGTTGACTTGCGGGATAATGAGCACATCCAAGAGGACATGGAGGAAGGAGCACTTTCTCAACAATCCCATGAGGCTGAACCGGGTTCTAATCCAAGCAACATTCCAGGTAACAATATTCCTACCACAGATAGTACTGTTGATTCTGAGTTAGAAAACAACATTCTTAATATGCCCATAGCTTGGAGAAAAGGAGTTAGATCATGTACTCAGCATCCCATTGGGAACTTTATTTCTTATGATAAGCTATCACCTTCGTTCCGTGCCTTCACTTCTAGTATCACGGGGATACCCATTCCTCGGAATATTCAGGAAGCCTTCAAGTCTCCTCAGTGGAAGGAGGCAGTCAATGAGGAAGTTCGGGCTATGGAAAAGAATGGTACTTGGGAAATTACTGATCTTCCAAGAGGTAAGAAACCAGTTGGATGTAAGTGGATTTTCACAGTAAAGCACAAGGCAGATGGTAATGTGGAACGTTATAAAGCTCGGTTGGTCTCCAAAGGATTCTTCCAATCCTATGGCATTGACTATCAAGAAACCTTTGCTCCAGTTGCCAAGCTCAACACTGTTCGTGTACTTTTATCCTTGGCAGCTAATTTCGATTGGTCTCTTCACCAACTTGATGTAAAAAATGCCTTCCTCAATGGTGACTTAGCGGAAGAAGTTTACATGGACATTCCGGCTGGACTTGAGACGACATCAAATCTCAACAAAGTTTGCAGACTTCGAAAATCCTTGTATGGTCTCAAACAATCTCCCAGGGCCTGGTTTGAACGGTTCACTAAGGCAGTAAAAGGGTACGGTTTTGTTCAATGTCAATCCGATCATACATTATTTGTGAAGCACTCCCTAGGAGGGAAATTGGCAATTATCATTGTTTATGTGGATGACATAATTCTAACAGGTGATCATGAAGAGGAAATTGGCTTACTTAAAACATTCCTAACAAAGGAATTTGAGATTAAAGATCTTGGAAATCTTAAGTACTTTCTTGGAATGGAAATTGCTTGGTCAAAGAAAGGTATAGTAGTCTCACAACGTAAATACGTTCTAGACTTACTGAATGAAACAGGGATGCTAGGATGCAAGCCGGCAGAAACTCCTATGGACACAACTATCAAACTGGAAGAAAGTGACGGTAGTGCACCAAGTGATAAAGGGAGATATCAACGTCTTGTGGGAAAACTCATTTATCTTTCTCATACAAGGCCAGACATCGGCTTCTCTGTGAGTGTGGTCAGTCAATTCATGAACAATCCAACCGAAAAACACATGACTGCTGTGACCAGAATATTGAGGTACCTAAAAAAGACACCGGGAAAGGGTCTCTTCTTCCAAAGAACAACAAATAGAAAAATTGAGATTTTTTCAGACGCAGATTGGGCAGGTTCAGTGACTGATCGAAGATCAACCTCTGGCTATTGTTCGTTTGTTTGGGGAAACGCAGTTACATGGCGAAGCAAGAAACAGTCAGTGGTAGCCCGTAGTAGTGTTGAGGTAGAATTTCGTGCTATGGCCCTAGGTATCTGTGAGGGAATCTGGTTGAACAGACTGTTAGAAGAATTACGGGTTCCATCTGAGCATCCCATGGTTTTATACTGCGACAACCAAGCCGCCATCAGTATCGCTAAGAATCTAGTTCATCATGATCGCATTAAACACGTGGAGATAGATCGACACTTTATCAAGGAAAAGATTGAAGAAGGAGTTTTTCAAGTCAGCTACACTCCAACAAGCTGTCAAAAAGCTGACATTCTCACCAAAGCTCTTGCTCGAGTTAACTTCGAAGATCTGACGGACAAATTGGGAATGATTAACATCTACAACGTAGCTTGAGGGAGAGTGTTGGAAAGCAAGCTAGTGATATTATATTTCTATGTTGGAAAGCAAGCTAGTGATATTATATTTCTACCAGCTGTGTGTTGTATAGTTAATATAATATGTTATGTAATAATGTATGCTAGATGATAGGATACCAGCTGTGTTAATATAATATGTTATGTAATAATGTATGCTAGATGATAGGATTCCTTTCCTTTTACTTTTCTTTTTCTTTTCTTCTTTCGGCTTGCTTTCGGCCGCATGGCCTTTTTTTTATTTCATGTCTCATAATGCTGTCTTGTAATCGTCTCCTATATAATGGAGCGTCCATTTGGTTTCTAAGATATATTGAAACACAGAGCTTATTTGCTCTTTCTCTTTCAATCACTCTCTCAATATTTATTTACTCTCTCAATATCAAATCACTCTCTCAATATTTATTTACTCTCTCAATATTAATTTCAGAATATCAAAATTATCAATATAAATATTATGTATTTATCAAATTTCTAGATTTATAGGAGTCTTAAAATAGTATTTAAAAAATCAACATTCCTAAACTTATCGACATGTTTTATCATTTTTTACAAAATATATCACCTTTAACTTCAAAAACTAACCACCTTTTGTAACTCTTCCTAGTCCACAATATACACAATAATTATGCTCATATACACAATAATTATGCTCTGTTTGTTTGGATAAAAAATATTTTTTGATATTTGATACAATAAAAAATAAAAAGCTAACGGAAAATATTTTTCATCGTTAATAGTATAAAAATACTTTTCACTTTTAGAAGTTAAATATTTTTCGAACCAGATTTTATTAATGTCACCACTCCTTTACTACCATCACTATCACCGCTGTTGTCGCCCCACCACCATGTCATGTCACCACTTCCACCTCTACTTTCATTACACCACCACCACCACCACCACCACACATAAAAAAATATTTTATTCCGAAAAATTTTTTGAAAAAAAAAACTTCATTCCGTCCAAATAAATATTAAAATTTTATTTTTTAATAAAAAATGTCATTAACTTTCATAATATAAACAATAAAATTTTAAACATTTTATTATATTATTTTATAATAAAATAACACATTTCATAATTAATATTTTAAAATTTTATAATAAAATTATGTTCAATTTATAATAAGGTGCTTATACGGTTTCCCATTTCTGTTAGACAGCTCCATACCTATCCCGATATCCTTAAGTTTCATTGAAAAAAGAATTTAAGAATAAATTATACTAGTCGGTTGTTTGGCAACGTTGAATTTTTAAACATCTTTGCTGCAAAATCAAATGTTACCTGGATAAGAGCATTTCCAACGATTCACCTAATGTTTCATCAAATTTGAGTAAAAAAATGGCCATTTCTTCAATTTGATACTTCGTGCTCCAACGGTTCATCAAATCCTGTATTAAATTTCGTGGGTCGACTGGTTGGTCGACCGATAACTATAAATATATATATATATATATTTGCTTGCAGGTGGGTGACTCTTCTGGACATAATTTACAAATTTGTGGGAATATAAAAATTCATCAATTGTTTTGTTTACAGGTGGGTGACTCTAACCATTTGTGAAATGGAAATTCCATTGTTTTGTCTTCATCCTTCTCAATTCATCAAAGACTCTTCAGTACCCATACGCTGTTTTGTTTGCAGGTGGTCGCCCTGTTGGTTGACCGGCCGGTCGACCGGCCAGTCAACCGATAACTGAAAATATATATTTTTTTTTTTTGGAACTGTTTGAACTTTTTTTGATCAGTTTGAACCCACAAATTGTAAAGGAAAGCGGTCGCCCGGTTGGTCAATCGGCCGGGCAACCGGCTGGTTGACCGGTATACCTCTTTCAACGGTCAGTAACAGTGATTTGATGAAATCTGTGTCTCGTTATCAGTTTGATATTTTTTTTGCTGAAATCTCATTTTGATATCAATCTGGTGCAACCGTTGGAACGTGAAAAAGTGAGTTTTTCATCAAAATTTAAATCTGATGCTGGGTTTGGTTCACCGTTGGAGATGGTCTAAGGAGAACTTATTGGTTGGTATTGGAGTATTGTTAGGTAGTATCTTAAGGATTCGTCTGGATATGAGTTAATTTTTTGATTATTTTAATTTAGGGTTAAAAAATTTTGTTTGGAATAAATTTTTTGACTTTCTTAACTTTTGTGAGAGAAAAAATAAAATAATTATGATTTGGATGTTGTCTTATTGAACTAAAAAGTCTATTTTGTCATTTTGTGACTATTTTAGTGAAAAAGTCCTGTTTTAACTTATGCCAAACGAATGCTAAGCATATTGTCATTGGTAGAGGAAGTGAGATTTATAATTTTGTGTTGAGTAATTGTGGAATAAAAAAGGGTATGATGAATTATGATTGGTGAAAAATAAAACCATGTGACATCCCAGGAGAACCAAATAATTTAAAAAAAAAAAAAAAAGCCCGTTCCCATCCAATTCTAAACATATGTTTGTTTGGTTGGAGGATTTGAAGAGATATTGAGAAAAAGGGAAAAAAGAAAAAGAAAAAGAAAGTGTATGAAACTAGGGAGAAGCACCAATAAATCCTGAATTAGTAACTTGTAGACTGATTAGTCCTGTCTTTTTTCTGTTGAACTGATAGGTCCTAATGTTTGGATAATGTCAACGTTATCCTCAGTAAATTGTATTTGAAAGTTTTAATAGGGGGCGAAAATTGGTATTTAGTATTGGGTGAATTACCGATTTAGACATGGAGCGCACTATAGGCGTTTTTACCTTTTCCCCTCGTTTTCCAGTCTTCTCCCAACATCGAGGTTTCACATTTCCAATCCTCAAACATTGCTCCCGTCAAGATCCCAGATCTGATCTCTACGTTACAACATTGTGTTTGTGCCAAACATCATGGCCATGATCAAACCCTACAACATCATTCGTTCCATCATTAAACATCATTCGTTCCATCATCAACATCCACCACCACCGTATCCTCCCTCACGACGACCACCACCACCGGGGAACCCGCCGCCTCCGCCACCACCGCTTCCGCGCGACTGGGCCTCGTCGACGGTGATGTTGCTCCCGTCAAGATCCCAGATCTGATCTCTGCGTTACAACATTGTGTTTGTGCCAAACATCATGGCCATGATCAAACCCTACAACATCATTCGTTCCATCATCAAACATCATTCGTTCCATCATCAACATCCACCACCACCGTATCCTCCCTCACGACGACCACCACCACCGGGGAACCCGCCGCCTTCGCCACCACCGCTTCCGCGCGACTGGGCCTCGTCGACTGTGATGTTGCTCCCGTCAAGATCCCAGATCTGATCTCTGCGACGTGTGGATCAAACGGACCTTCGATTGATTACATCACCGAACTGAGAGAACGTGGTGGTTCGCGTCCGAGATCGGATCGCAGTTGGGTGGTCGTCGTCAATGAGAACTGTAGGGTTTGAAATGGTGGTTCAGTCCTTTGCCTCTTTGATTGAATTGGAAATGGAGTTGAGAGGGGATCGTTTTTTGGTTCGTTTTGATCATCGTCGTCATCGGAAAGAATGTCTACTGAGATGGGTTGAGACATCTGAGTTCGGTGATGTAAAATTATTGATGTAAAATTACCGATTACATCACCGATCTGTTTGGGAAGAGGCTTCGCAAAATTATTGATGATGTCGATGCTGTTCAACAAATCAAAAAAATGTAGTTGATGATGTTCAATGTTGTAGTTGATGTAGTTGATGATGTTCAACATCATCATACATCATCAACAAATCAAAAAAATGGAGCATTTCGGATGATGTTCAATGTTAGTGATGTGTGATAATGTTTGAGGATATTTTATGATGTCTGGTAATGTTGATGGTAATATTGATGGTAACGTTGATGATGTTTTGATGATGTTGGTATAGTTAATGTTACTAATGTAGTTAATGTTTGGATGATGTAATTGATGTTGAAAGGGTATATAGGTAAAGCCTCGTTAAAACAAATCAAAAGGAAATATTCCTTAGGACCAAATGGTTTATAAGAAAAAACACAGGACTAAATGGAGTAACATTCTCTCAATTGGGATTTACCGGTAATTTTTCCATGAAACTAATGATTTGTTTGACATGTGTTGAAATAATATATGCTATTTTAACACATTATCTTATTTCGATTATAATCATTTTATTTGGGTCACATTATATTTCTATCACATCACTTTTACCCCAATTCACATTTCATATTTTTTTTATAAAAAATTTAAAAATATACTAACCTCTAAGTCAAATATAAGTATATGTTGCCGTTGGCAAGTGGGTTAGGTTTGAGTTAAAATTAAAAAAGCACAAAAAGACAAAAAATAAATCAATAAGAAAAAGGATTCTTTTAAGAAGTGGGTTAGTAACTTTAATCTATTTTGAATTATATCACTTTTCACAATTTTTAAAAAAAAAGCTAAGAGTAAGTTAAAAAGTCAACTTTTAACCATCTTCTCAAAATAATCCTTTACATTCAAATCATAATCATTTTATTTTTTCTTTAACAAAAAAAATAAAAAATAAAAAAAAATTTCTTAAACAAAGCCAATTTAACCAAATTAAATTAGCAAAAAAATTAAAAAATCAAACTTCAAAAAACTATTCCCAAACAAACCTATTCTCAAATGTAATGATAGAAATAAGTTTAGAGAGCTCTACCAAACATAGTGGTGTTTTAAGTTGATAAAAAATTAATTTTTTTACTTTTTTAATCTATATAAAAGATAATATTATCCAAAATGAATAAAAAATTAAAAACTTTATTTTTTTTATACTTCCCAGAGGACCTAAATCTTTCCACCAATCTCTTACAATTAGGTCAAGTTTGGCAAGTTGAAAAAGAAGTCAAAAAATTAAAAATTATTCAAAAAGTTAAAAAGTTATCATTATTCATCAAAAGTCAAAAATTACGACTACACAATTCACAATTCTAATTTTTCCCTACACACTAATTTATACAATTTTTTAATATACATTTTTTCATAAAAAATTAAAAAATTAACCAAAATATCTACATTTTTTGTTTAATTTTTTAATTTAAAAAAATAAAAAATACACTTTTTTAAGACACCCTAAATAACCCCTTACTACCACTAGTGGCCTCGGCAAAGATGCCTCCCAACTTCTTGTGTTTGACTTTTATTTCCTGTCTTTAATCATTGACGACTGATATTCATCACGGATTTCATTGGATCATTTTGTCTTTATTATTATCATTTTATGTATATTAATACAATAAAAATTATATGAATTTTAATTTGTGGCACTAAAAAGTTAGATACTAATGTCCCTAATTTTTATATAAAGCAAAAAAAAAATAAATAAATAAATAAAATAGTTACCCAAAATAGAAATTAGGAGCATTAGTGTCCAACTTTTTAGTGCCACAAATCATTTTTGAAATTATATTTGCATATATACGATTTGAAAATGTTATATATAATTTTAGTTTTTATTTTATTTTATTTTTTTAGACATAAATAGGTGAGTCCTACATATATATATATATATTAAGAAAAAAGACTGAGGCCCCCTTTCCCAGGGACCCCCACGACCCCCTCTTGCCTCTCATTGGCTGGAAATTGTTTTTTTTTTTTTTTTTTTTCTTTCTCCCCACTCACCAACCCCCACGTGTGTGTGGGGGTGGAGGGGGTGAGTGGGGGAGGGGGTCCCAATCGGCGCTGTATATTGATATGGATCCTATTTCTTTATATCTAAAAATGATAAAATAAAAATAAAATTATATATAACATTATTCATAAAATTTGCATTATTTAATAAAGGAAGAATTATAATACAGTGGAATAAATAATTTGTGCATTTTTTTTTTTAAGCATTTGTGTATGATAAGAACTAGTATTTGTGTATTTTAATAAAGGGAGAATTAAATAATGTGGACATTATTTATCCTACTAAATCATAATACCCAAATGTTAAATATATATATATATATATATCTATATAATTACATTATTAGTTCTTATAATTTGATTATAATGTCATTTTGATTCTTAGAATTTTAATTGAATTAATTTTGATTATGAAGTTGTTGGCTACATATTTTGTAAAAGCCAATTACAATTCGACACGTGGCAGAATGAGGGTATTATGGGAAGATGATTTTAATCTTCAATCCCAATCATACACGTGGCAATAAATATTGGTTTTCAAGTAGTCCGAGTAGTACTAAATCAGTAATGAGATACAAGGTGACGTGGCTTTAACGGTTACCTATATTCAAATTCAAATACAGGAGGGAAGTTCAACTGCAAGTGATGGCATAGTGGAACTATTTCTAAGGCAACATGATCAGCGATCATGGAGGAGCAGTTCGACGGCTCGAAGTACAGTTCGAAGGTCATCTCTAACAAGTATAAATAGCAAGGAAGTTCCCAGAAAAGGCCCCCAGACTCAGATCATATAAACCAGTTTTACTTCATATTTTCCTTTCCAGTTTTACCTTTCCTGTACTTTAAATACTCGTTCTTTAAATACCTGCATTGTACTTCAATTCATAGGAGTAGTTTCAAGTAGATTCAAGTAGACTGTTGCTGTAAACCTCCTCGAGGCTGAGTTTGGACTATTGTAAGTATTTATGTTAATGAAATACTTCAATTGTTCTTCATATTAATTGTTATTTCTCTTAATTTCTCCTAAAGTCAAGCCATCAGTAAAAGTCCTCTTCATTGAGGCTGAAAGAACTAAAACATAGTCGCCTGATAATTGATTGGCAATTATAATTTCTGTAAGGACTGATTGATCCTTGCTGGCACGCTCGTATTTACAAATATACCCTTCGAAAAGCCAAAAAGCCAACATATATTTTTGGCACGCCGAGTGGGACTAATTAAAATGGCTAGACGAAGACGACAAGGAGAAAATGAACGCTTGGAAGAGGGCGTAGAAGGAGAGGTAGAAATACCTAATCCAGAGGAGAATGTGGTAACACACCCTCTGGAGACTCCTATGTTATCAGAACCTTTGGTCGAACAGACCAGTACTTCTAGACAAGAACCCTATGTTCATAATATTGGACGAAACCAAGGAATTGGACCATCCACTGTTCCATCTTCTCAGCCAACAAATCCATGGGATGGCTTGGTAGATGCTATGGGACAACAGCTAATGAATACAATGGAAAGGTGGGCAACATCCTTTTTGGATCGAATGAACAACCACCAACCAACAAATACAAGACATACAGAGGAAATTTTAAATGTCCCTCAGCAAAGATTGGCTAGAAAAAAACAGCCTATGCAAGTTAATGGACAAATTAATGGTCAGACTAGTACTCAGAACTATGAAAGATCATCGCCTCAGTCTTGGTATGAACCCATTTCAAGGCCTGTAGTAGGCTAGAATGCCTCAGTACTCAACAGTGAAGCCACACAAGTTGGTAGATCTGGTCAAGTACAAGAAACTGGCATAAGAATGGTGGCAAATCCCATGTTCGAAGCCATACCTGGCACCAGGGGTTATAATAATCCCTTATTCGAATTTATACCCGAGGGGTTGGAAAGTTTGCCTACAAATGGAAGGGACACAGTGCCTATTCCAACACCTTTCACAGGTCCTTTCGCAGGACAGGCTCAAAGGGGTTACCCATACCCCCAACGGCAACCTGCACAACAGGGGCAACCAGTCCCAAATGTACCACTGTATGGACCAAGAGGACCACAGGCACAAGTTTGTCCACCAAACCCTGTGTTTGCTCCTCCAGTAGTGGTTCAACAAGCCCAAAATATGGTCCCTAGAGACCAAATTGCTGATATTGTTAAGGAGATGTGTGGACCAATGGCTCGGGGGTTCCAGACTCCTGTATACAGAAAACCATACCCAGAGTGGGTGGATAGGGTACATGAATACCCAAGAGGGTTCAGAATACCAGATTTCACTCTATTCTATGGAACTGGAAATCAATCAACAGTAGGGCATATTGCTAGATTCGCTGCTCAGTGTGGTGAATTCACTAATCATGACTACATAAAGTTGAGATTATTTCCAAACTCTCTAACTGGGGGAGCGTTTGTATGGTATATCAACCTTACACCTGGCTCCATTCAAACTTGGCAACAAATGGAAGAGGCATTTCATGCCCAATTTTTCCAATCGGAGCCAGAGGTGTCCATGGCAGACTTGGCAAGATTGAGTCAAAGGCCTGAAGAAAAGGCTACTCAGTTCATTGCCAGATTTAAAAGGGCTCGAAATAAATGTAGAGTCATCCTTCCAGAGCCAGAATTTGTAAGATTGGCTCAAAACGGTTTAGAGTTCAGGCTTCGAAAGAAGTTTGACTCAACTGAATTTAGGGATTTAGTCGAATTAACCTATAAGGTGTCTCGATATGAAGCATTATTAGAGGAAGAACAAGATCGAAACAATGCTTCGTATAAGACATATTATAGAGATCCCAATTATGAGATCGATGCAGCAGAGATTGTGGGAAAAGAACCTGTAATCTGTGAAGCATTAATTCATAAGGATACGACTATCGACCAGCAGTTTAAAAAGAAAGACTTTCACAGAAAGTATTCTTTCGATTTAACAAAAGCAGATGACATTTTTGATCATTTGCTTGCAGCCAATTTCCTTAAGTTACCAAAAGGGGTAAAACTGCCTTCTCTTGATGAACTTAAAGGAAAAGTATACTGTAAATGGCATAATTCTTGGTCTCACTCAACTAAAAACTGCATTGTTTTTCGAGACAGGATCCAAGAGCAAATCCGGAAAGGAAGTCTGAAGTTCCCAACCAAAACAGAGAAAGCCATGGGAATTGACAGTAACCCGTTTCCAGAAGTTGGAGAAAGCGCGGCTAATGTGGTTGTTCCAAATTTTCAGAATCTATCTCTGCAGGAATTGGAAGAGGTCAATGTGCAAATGCATATTGCCAACCAGACAGCTGCCAAGAAAGAGACCAGAAATCCACCAGTTGTTGGACAGAGTCTCTCACATCAGAAGGAACATTCTGATGAAGAAATACTGGACGACGATTCTTTGGAAGCAGCTGTAATGCAAAGGATGTGTCCAAGGTGTAGACTAAGTTACAAATGGTTGAAGGGGCTTCCAATTGATGGGAAGCAATACTATAAGGATGTTCAGAGACGTCCTAGATCAACCAACGCTTACAACAAAAGGCCGTACCCGGCTAGTGATAGGCAGCGACCAGTGGTGGTTGAGCCTGCAGTTGACAGAACAAATGCTAAAGGTAAAAGGCCCTTGTATGAGTCTAGGCCACTTAACTACTACAGAATGGAGAGCAAACATTCTGAAAGTAGATTAGAGAGGAATTCAGGTTATGGGACTAAAGCCAGAGATTGGCCCCCCAGACCAACCTCACACAGAACAGAAAATGGCCATCTCCATCGAAGGCCAGAATCAAGCTCGAAGTATGAGGCCAGAACCAAGCACTTACCTCCACAGCCAGTTCCGAAGATGGCTTCGAAGGTGGAAAAGGGTGATTCAACATCTGAATCAGTAAGCTCTTGGGTGCCTGGAGTCCCAGATTGGTTTGTAATGCAAAACAAACCTAGGGAATTCCCTGCCAGGAGAGATATTGGAATTACAGGCAGAATGGTCAAACCTCCTTTGGTGGCCCCCAACAACTGGGTATTGCTGAAGCACCCAAAGACAAAGGAACCAAATATGGTTCCGGTTATTTCCAGATCACAAAGGAGGAAGATTCAGCGCAGGTACACCCAGTACCAGCAAGATCTGAAAGAGAGTGGAGAGAGTTCTTCACATGTCAAGACAGAAGAAAAGAAAGCTTCGAAGTCAGACCATGCTCCAAAACCGACACTACAAAGTAAAGTGGTTTGTAGCAGAGAACAATTGGCCCAAGTTCATTCTGAATTAAAGGCCAGGGAGAAGTCCAGTTTGGCAGGATTGGAGAAGGCTCTGATGGAAAGTGATAGTGAAATAGAAGAAGAGATTGGTATGAGCCAAAAGAAGGAAATGGCAGAAGAAGAAATGTTCGAAGCCTTTATGGCTGAACAAACATTTCTGACTGAAGAATCAGTTGAGAAGGATCCTTCGAAGGGATCAGTCATCAATGAAATACCAGAATGCAGCATGGAGGACGCTGCTGAAGACACTGAGCAAGGTAGCCAAGAGAGGAAAAAGGTACAGCCAGCCATCCAGTTTGGCTCATTTCCCCCTGTATCAGTCAACATGGTACACATACTACCTCATGAATTCCAGGCTGAAAATGAGGATCAGGAGGACCAAGACATGGATCCAATTCCTGTTTCTAGCGAGGAATCACAAGTGAGTATGGTACAAGATGCTCCTAAAATGGCTATTCCAATGGAAACTGAGTGTGAAAGCGAGGAGGAGGTGAGCATCAACCTCTCATATCCTTTTGAATACCCCTCGAATTCCATGACCCAACATGTCAAGCCTTTGTACATTAAGGCTTTCTTTGATGGTATACAGTTAAACCGAGTCCTAGTAGACAATGGGGCAGCGGTTAATTTATTGCCGAAATCTTCTTTGAAGAAATTAGGGAAGAAGAATCCCAGGTTGATCCCAACCAGTACAACCATTGCTGGCTTTGCTGGAGATAAGCAGATGGCCCAAGGTATTCTGCCTATTAATTTGAGTGTGGGAACCAGGGATTGTATGACAGCATTCTTCGTGATCGACAGCAATGCTAAATATAATGCCTTACTTGGAAGAGATTGGATTCACACCAACAAATGTGTACCTTCCTCTTTGCATCAGAAGATCATGATGGCCCTGGGCAATGGAGAGACAGAGGAGATTGATGCAGATCCTCAACCCTTCATAGCCTGTGCAGACTTTGCAGAGGCCAAGCTGTATATTGAGGAAGTAACCCTACTCAGTATATTGAGGAAAGCTGATGGCTCAGCCGAAGTGACGGCTGATGAGGAAGTGACACATCTGAAGCACTTAGTCCAAGAAAGTGCTGATGAAGAGGTTGTCGTGAAAGATGACAATGATGCCTGGTTGTAGGCAAAGAAGTGAAGAACGAGAAGCCAAGTCATTGGCTTTGATTAAATTCTCATCATTGGATGTAAAAGCAATAGTCCAGAAAGTACAGAAACAAGAGAGAGAAGCCATGATAATTGGCTGTAAACAAGAGCAACAACAGGTCAGAAGTTTGATCTTTGGGAAATATTGTGCATTGGACATTGAAACAAAAGTCCAGGAAATACAAGAAGAAGACGCCTTATGGACAGGTTTTGTCTATGAGGAAGAAGGCAGAGATGTCGAGATAAAGAACCTAGGGGCAGAACAAGGTGAAAAGGTTGCTTCAAAGGTCGAAGAAACCAAAGAGAAAGCTTCAATGAATTCTCAGACGCAGGACCCCTTAGAAGAAGTGAATTTAAGGGAAGGTTCTGTGCAGCAGCCCACTTATATAAGTACTTGTTTGAATGCTCTGGACAGAGACCAGTTATTGGTTGTTTTAAAGAAATACAAAGATTGTTTTGCATAGTCCTATAATGAACTACCAGGATTGGATAGATCATTGGTGGAACATAGGCTCCCTTTGAAGCCTAATTTCAAGCCATACAAACAGAAACCAAGAAGGATGAGTCCAGATGTAATTCAGAAGGTCAATGAAGAAATTCTTAGACTACTTAAGGCAGACTTTATTAGGACAGCCAGGTATGTTGAATGGCTATCTAATATTGTGCCTGTAGTTAAGAAAAATGGCAAAATGAGGGTATGCATCGATTTCAGAAATTTAAATCTAGCAACTCCTAAAGATGAGTACCCTATGCCTATAGTGGATCTGTTGGTGGACAGTTCAGCAGGGCATCAAGTTTTATCAATGATGGATGACCACTCTGGTTATAATCAAATATGCATTGCAGAGGAAGATATCCACAAGACAGCATTCAGATGTCCTGGGAATATTGGCACATTCGAATGGGTTAAGATGCCATTTGGTCTGAAGAATGCTGGGGCTACGTATCAGAGGGTTATGAATACTATCTTTCATGACCTTATTGGAGGATATCTAGAATGTTATATTGATGACATCGTGGTGAAATCCCAGTCCATGGAGAAGCATTTGCTTCATTTAGAAGCAGCTTTTGAAAGAATGAGGAAGTTCAAGTTGAAACTCAACCCTCTTAAATGTGCTTTTGGTGTGTCATCTGGAAATTTCTTGGGTTATGTAGTGCACAAGAAAGGAATACAGATTGATCAGAATAAAGCCAAAGCCATCATCGAAGCTAGGCCTCCATCAAGTAAGAAAGAATTACAAAGGTTCCTTGGGCAGGTTAACTTTCTTCGAAGGTTTATTTCTAACACTGCAGGGAAAACTAAAGTATTCTCTTCCTTGTTAAGGCTGAAAGATGAAGAGGAATTTGTGTGGACAGCAGAGCATCAAACTGCTTTCGAAGGTATCAAAGCCTACTTGGCCAACCCTCCAGTGCTGATGCCACCAAAAGGAAATAAGCTCTTGAAGTTATACATAGCAGCAGCAGAAGATTCATTGGGAGCTTTCTTGGCCCAAGACAATGAAGAAGGCAAGGAACAAGCTGTTTATTACCTTAGTAGGTTTTTAAATTCTTGTGAATGTAAATATTCAACTGTTGAAAAGCTGTGTCTTGCTTTGTATTTTGCTGCAATGAAATTAAGATATTATCTTTTGCCTACAACTGTCTTGGTAATTGCAACCACAGATTTGGTTAAATACATGTTATCTAGACCTATGTTGAGGGGAAGAATTGGCAAGTGGATATTAGCCTTATCGGAATTTCATTTAGAATATGTTCCCCAAAGGGCAGTAAAAGGGCAAGTATTAGCCAATTTTCTGGCAGATCATCCATCTCAAACAGAGAGCCAAGAGGTAATGGAACTCGGTATGGCTAGTGTTGAACCATGGCAAATGTGGTTCGATGGATCGAAGGCCAATGGATTAATTGGGATTGGTATTGTGATTAAGTCTCCACAAGGGGTAGAAACCACGCATGGTTTCAGAGTGGATGAAGCTAGTTGTTCCAATAATCAGGCTGAATATGAAGCCTTAATAGTGGGACTAGAAATCCTTATTGGATTACAAGTACATGCAGTTGACATATTTGGGGACTCTCAATTGGTGGTTAACCAAGTAAAAGGGATTTTCAAGTGTCAAAGCATAAGCATCTTACCATATTATGTTGTTGCATTACATCTGCTTTCTCAGTTTCAAATAGCAAATGTAACCTATGTTCCAAGATTCTTGAACAATAGAGCTAATGATGTGGCTCAAAAAGCTTCGAACTTCAAGAGAAGGGATAATACCCAAAGGGATATAAGCCAAACAACATATCAGAGATTAATACAACCTTTGAATAAAAGGAATGTGATCTTGGAAGTCAATCATAATGACTTACAAGAACAGGATTGGAGGCATCCAATAATGCAGTACTTGGCTGGTCCATCTTCGAAGGCTAGCAGAAAAATCAAATTGCAGTCTATGCAATACATGATATATGGTAATGCTCTATACAAAAGGGGAGGAGATGGCTTATTATTGGAATGTTTAGGCCCAAAAGAAGCATTAACAACTATGGCTGAGGTTCATGAAGGCATTTGTGGTGCTCATTAGCCTGGTGTAAAGATGAGATGGTTGCTTCGAAGGCATTCCTATTATTGGCCAACTATTCTTAAAGATTGCATAGAATATGCAAAGGGTTGCCAGGCATGCCAAAAACAGGGCACAATAAGACATGTGCCCATAACTGACCTACATGCAGTAGTGAAGCCTTGGCCATTCAGAGGATGGGCCATGGACATGATGGGTAAAATTCACCCACCTTCTTCGAAACATCATTGTTTCATTCTAGTGGCTACTGACTACTTCACTAAATGGGTCGAAGCCAAACCATATAAGGCTGTAGACCAGACAGAGGTCATTGGGTTCATTAAAGATCTGATCCATAGGTTTGGCATTCCACAAACCATAACAGTTGATAATGGAACTGTGTTTGATGGGAAAATGGTAAAGTCCTTTGTGGCAGAATTTGGGATTAGCCTTATTAATTCCACTCCCTATTATGCACAAGCCAATGGTCAAGCTGAATCATCCAATAAATCCTTGAAAAAAGGAATACAAAAGGTGGTGGAAGATAATCCTAGGGATTGGCATAACCTATTGTTGGATGTTTTATGGGCTTACAGAACTTCCCCAAGGTCGAGCACAGGAGTCACCCCTTATGCCTTAGTATACGGGCATGATGTAGTGTTACCTGTGGAAATTAATGTTAAATCTCTGAGGGTAAGATGTCAAGATCAATTAGAATCTGAGCAATATCATCAAAGCATGTGCTTGGAATTAGAAGACATAGATGAAGCGAGGATTTTGGCGTTAAATAGCATTCTTTTTCAAAAGAAGAAAGCAGCCAAGAATTATAACAAGAAAGTCAAGCATATTGGCTTTGATGAAGGTGATTTGGTATGGAAAACAATACTCCCAATAGGGATTAAAAGCCATAAGTTTGGCAAATGGTCACCTAACTGGGAAGGACCATATCAAGTTCATAGAGTTTTGCCTTTTGGGGCATACCATTTAAGAAATTTGAATGGTTATGTACATCCCAAAAAGATTAATGGTAGATATTTGAAGCCTTATTTTCCAACCATTTGGGAAACACAAGGAATAGAATAAATATTGAATACAAAAACATGAGACTACTCAAAGGATGGACAAAATTTGTTCTTTTATAAAGAATTAAATACATTATGCCACAGATTGGCCCAGAAATCATTACAATGTCTTAATTGTTTTTATACAACAGATTTCCTATTACTAAGTGATGGGAACAGTTTGATAGCTGCAGCCATGTCCTTTTTCTGATCAGCCAGTTCTTGGTTAGTGATCTGCAATTTGGTGTCGGTTCGAACCAAGGCCCGGTTTACTGCAGCTAATTCCTCCTCCAGTTGGGCCTTCTTCTCTAGCAGTTGGATTCGAAACTTGGAAACAGAGGAATGTTGTTCCTTGAGTTCTGATACTTCGGTATGCACTTGAGAAACAAAACTCTGGTCCCTAGTTAGTTTCTCATCCGCAGCCTTAGCAGCATGACAAATATTGAGATAAAAATCGATGGTGGCTGCTGCCTGAGATAGATGACTTGAAACATTCATGCCAGACTGCTCAGCAATGTTACAACACTGAAGGAACCCATTTCTGATAGTAGGCCTTTGTAGAGCCTCAAAGGGAATCCTTGAAAAGGAAATTAGCAGTTCTAGACATGTGTCTATGTCTATTGAAGGCACAGAAGGTTTGCTGCTAAAGGAAGAATTCTCAAAAATCTCTAGCAAGGAGTCAGCCAAGACTAATGGTTCAGCTTCAGCACTAAATGTTGGGGAGGTAGAAGGTACGTCGAAAAGACTAGCAAGTCTTCCTTCAAAGATGTCTACCTCATCCCTAGATATGAAGGGCATAGAAAGTATTGTGGTGGAAGACACAGAGGGCTGCATGAGGATGGGAGAAATGGATGGAGCATCTTTGGCAGCCTCTATGGTCTTAGCCACCAATGAATCAAGTGAAGAGGGGCTGGAAATAGGCATAGGTGATGAACCATGAATTGGAGAACTACCAGCACCCTCTGTGGAAGAATCAACTGCCACTGGGATTGGAGTAACAGCTGGAATATCCTTGGAAGAGGGAAGAGCAAGGCTCGAAGAAGGAATGGACTGAGGTAGATTGAAAGTCAGGAAAGGAAGGTATGGTTCTAGGCCAAGAAGAAGAGATGCAGGAATGTTGGGACTCAAGGAAGGTACAAGAAGCGTAGGCTTAGGAAGTGGAAGTTGTATTTGAATAGTCTTCACGTTTTGCATCTGGTCAACTTCAACTGAGACTGGAAGAGGCCCCATGGGAAAGATAAGCGCAGTGGTTGTTACTGCAGAAGGAAGAAATGTAAAGCAATGTCAAACTTCAAATATTTAAAGCTGACGAAGGAAAAACAGCAGAAGTATGAAAGAAATTACTTGTTTCAGAAATGTTGATACTGATGGGAGAGCTACGAAGAGAATAATGTTCGACAATTTGTTGTCTTCGAGCAGTTTCTCTTTGTAACACATCAGCAGTAGCAGTTTCATCTCTCAGAAACTGTTGCTGCCGTTTCTTCTCAGCCCTCTCAAAAACGATTATTGCTTTGGAATGTTCCTGTTCTACTGCCTTGGCAGCGGCTTCATGAATTGGATCTTCCACCAAGTCAGCAGTAGAAACAGTCATCTTCTTTCTCTTCCTCCTTGACAGTGATACTACTGGTTCTTTTTCAATTTCCCTCTCTTCAATTTGGGTTTCAGATTTTTCAGAGGTAAGTGCTTTCTCCATTACTATAGTGGGTGCTTCGAAAGAAGGATGCTTAATTGTATCAGGAAGGGAGGCAACCTCTTCTTCTCCCAAGGATTCAGATTCCTCAGGAGGGAGGACTAGCTTCCTTTTTTGTTTTTGTTGTTGTTGTTGTCTCTTTTTGAGAACAGCTAAAGTTTCAGCTCTCTTGGGAGATTCTTCGTGTGGGGGCCCTGCACCAAAGAACAAAAGTGTAAAGGAAATGAACAAAAGATTCAAAAGAAAGGAAAAGGAGAAGTCTGAAAATATTTACCCTTCTTCGAAGCAGCTCTAGTAACTCTAGCCGGAGGGGATGAAGTTGTAGGATTAGTTGTGGCAGGGGGAATGTCCCTAGATGTCGCTGACTTAGCCTTCGAAGGCACTCCCAATCCTACCAGCAAGTCATGGGGATGTTCAGATAGGCGCACTTCCATATTGACTGTCCACCAGTTCTGGAATCTTTTCAAGACTAAGCCATACGGAAGAAAGGGGACAAATTGGAACTCATTCAACTCTTTCAGTAGTTTGAGAATTGCCGTCTCTAGTCTGGATTTGGATATTCTCAAATCTCTGACAGTAAGATGAACATTCGAGAGACTGCAGAGAGGAACTGGTATCCCTTGAGTGAGTCCAAATTGTCTAGCAAATTGAGAAGGGCAGTACACCTCAGATATGCATTTGTAGGCTTGAGGGTTTAAACTACCAATGAACAATTCCCTTGGTAGTAGTATAGAGGCCCACATGTCTTTGTGAGGAGAAGTGGAGCATTCTTTATCAGCCAGGAAAGCTTGCAGCCAGGTTGGTCCTTTATTGGCTTCAAAAGGACAGAAGAAAGAGGCAGATGGAGAAATAGGGAGTTGATAAAAGAAGGTAAAGTAGTAAGCGAAGGAAGCAGGGTAAAGGGCAATCCTAGCATACTTTTCCCCATAAGTACTAGGATCCTGAACAAGGAATTTTAGACATTTGGGGTGTAGGTCAGTGAAATAGGCGAAGAGCCAAAGTTGAAGCACCCAGAGGGGACCTCCTTGGTTAGCATCAAGAGGTTTTTCACAAAATTGGGAGCAGACTCTGTAGACATGACCTAAAAGATAAGGAGCAAGAGCTATATGTTTTTTCAAGACAAGTGCCTTCGCGAGAGGAGCAAACTCAAGCATAATCCTCTGAGATGAGGTGAAAAAGAGGAATTTGCATAACCAATATAAAATGAAAGAAAATAGCTCTCTGTCCCTCACAGGACCTTCCCTTTTATTTTCAGACTTTACGAAGTCACTATAAGAGGAGCTTAAGGATGGAAGAGAAAACTTAATAGGAAGGTCTGGGTAGTTGGGAGTAAATGGAGAACCATGGGGGGAAAGCCCTAAGAGATGGCAAATATCAAGAACGGTGGGGGCCATCATGCCGCACCGAAATTGAAAGAAATTAAAAGCCATATTCCAGAAACATAAGGCAGCAGGTATCAAGAAAGGGTCCTCAGGAATGATGAACCTGGAAAGGCGAAGGGCATCGAGGATACAGAGCTCTTGCAGATCATCTTCTCTCGCAGGTACAACTCTGTCATACCATTCTTCCCATTCAGTCCTCATTGTCGGCCAGCAACGGTGAGGACGATTCACCCTCCAGTTTCCCCAATCAAGCCCTTCTTCGTAAAGAAGGAAATGGTCCTCTAAGCGAGGATATAGGGCTGCGAGTTGAGCAGGAGCTTCCCGAAAAATAGGGCCAAGGACGTATTCCTGTTTGTTGCTATGACGAGGCACGAAAAGACGTCCATCTATGTGGCTTGACTCACCAGATGATAGTTTGGTGATTTCATCATCGATACATCGCTTCAAAGCCATGGTAGGATTGATACGATCGCCAGTAAACACTTTTAGTGAGGAAGGATCCATTGATAGCGAGTAATAAGGAAGAGGGGTTTAACAGGAGATCGGTAGGGTTTGTGTGTCAGAAGAGCAAGTGATTTCAGAGTACAAAGCAAAGGGGCTTTTAAAATTTTTCGTGTCTGAAAAATTATATTGCGTAAATCGTTATGTACTGAAAGTACGAATATGAGGAGACTCTTCCAATATTGATAGTTTTGGAGGGAAGAACACATTCTGAATTTTGACGTCAGCTTCGAAGAAAGATATTTGGCTTCAAAGCCAATTTTGGCTCCAAGAAATCAAATAAAAACGGCTTCGAAATATAGAATCCGGCTTCGAAGTATATTACATGTTTGAAGACGCTAAGATGCTGGAGTATTGGTACTTAGGATTCTCTAAAGAACATCAAAACCAATCATTGGTTTTTGCAAGAGAAGATTGTCCATTGAATTAAGACAGCATAAGATGCTTTTCGAAGTAAGAATGGTCAATCTAAAATTGATTGACTATATTAACTATAACCATATATTGGTTATAATTAGCTTTGAAAAGTAAGGTTGTTAACTTCGAAGCACTAATTTGAGATAATATTAACCAAAATTGTCAATTTTACTCCATAAGTTGGAAAAAGACATGTTGGTTCCTTTTTAGTGTTTTATTAAAGATAAGTGAATTCAGATTCGAAGGATGAGATTATTTAATTCGAAGCTATAAGTTGGCTTTTAAAAGTAAAAAGAAACAGAGTCAAACAATGTCAAGTACAGAAGGACTTTGTTTCCATTGGAGCCAAGACAATTACATTAAGTAACCTTATTTGGGTACAAATTCAAGTTCATAAAAATAAGGAATAGAATAAATAACAAGATCATGGAATTTCGTCCAACAATGATCAATGAATATTTGTTCTTTCTTTAATATATCTTCCATCTCCTCTAAAGTTGGCTGCATGAGTTGGTGTGCTCTCACTTCATAATAGAGCTCTTCAGCCTTTGCTTCGAAAGCCTCTTCCCTCAATTTTTGTTCCAACTCATCTATAACTAAATCATCCCAATACGCAGAATCTTTATTTTTGAAGTCATCAAAGTCTTCAATGAAGTTTTCTGCTTCGTATTGAGCATGAATTCGAAGAGATGAAAGTTGATCCAAAGATTGAATGGTGACTTTGGAATTTCGATGCCAATGGAGGAGTACTGGAAGTTGATCCAGGAACATGTGAAGTTCTGCTTGGGCAATGAGATTAAGGATATGGCCCCTAGTCAGAATATCACAAGCCCATCGAAAGTTCTTGAGAGGAATGTCATCCTCAAGAACATTGAAGGGCAAGTGAGAAAAAGCTGCAAGCAGAAGTTGGGCTTGTTTCCGCTCAAATGGAGTTGGGGATGATGGAGGTTTGTAAGGAGGGAAGATTTTGTCCATTGGAAGAGCAAGCCTTAATTTCTCTGTCCAAGAAAGAGTGGGAGGAGGAGAAGGAGTAGATGGTTCTGCTTCAGAAGATAGAGAAGGTGTGGATGCTTCTATTCCAGAGGATGGAGAAGGTGTGGATGCTTCTATTCCAGAAGATGGAGAAGAAGAAGTGGATGCTTCAATTAGGGGAGATGACACAGGAATGGAAGGAACAAAGGCATTAATGTAGCCAAGCCAGTCAGAAGAGCAAATCTTCGCTTTCTTGGCTAAGAATGAAGGAGTATATCCTTGTGATTCTTCCAGACATCGGGCAGTGTGCATGATCCTTGTGGGCATAGAGGATGTGTACCAGGCCACAAGCAAATTCTCTTCTAAACTGCGTCGAAGGTCAATGGGCACATAAGGATAGACCACCGAGCTTCGAGCGTAAGAAGGAAAGTCTAAAGGGTCAGTGAACTCAATAAAATGGAGATTGATTCGTTCCCTCAGATCCCAGGACTCAGGTGCTGACCAGTTCGTCCATCCAGAAACCCCAGAAGATGAAGAAGTTGTAGCTTCATCCCAAGCAGAAGTTTGAGAAGAAGAACTTCCCAATTCCATATTTGCAATTTGTTGAAGCAAAGGCATGAGAGTAGTTCGTTCAAAGTGCGAGGGGAGTTTAGAGGAAGAACTTCTTGTATCAACAAGATTGTAAACCAAAGGATTGAGGGCAATGTGTTTGTAGTCCAAAGGTTGATAATCTGCAAAAGCCTCCATAACCTGAATATAGAAAGGCGGGTAAAGGTAGCTAATAAATGCGTGGAGATTCTTTCGAGGGGAAACGGCATTACTCAATGGCTCTTCGTATGCTCGATCAATAGAGTGAGAAGGTGATTGAGTCATAATCCGTTCGAATGCCGAAGGTATTGGAACGTTCAATAAAGTTAAGAGTTAATGCAAATGATCACCAAAATAGGTGACGGTTGTGTTTCCTAAAGATAGATTCTATGCACGTTCCAAAAAAGTGCAGGAAAAGCTTTTGATCCACTAATATCTCCAAGCATTGGGAATATTAGTGCGGGGGGTAATGTTGGCTACATATTTTGTAAAAGCTAATTACAATTCGACACGTGGCAGAATGAGGGTATTATGGGAAGATGATTTTAATCTTCAATCCCAATCATACACGTGGCAATAAATATTGGTTTTCAAGTAGTCCGAGTAGTACTAGATCAGTAATGAGATACAAGGTGACGTGGCTTTAACGGTTACCTATATTCAAATTCAAATACATGAGGGAAGTTCAACTGCAAGTGATGGCATAGTGGAACTATTTCTAAGGCAACATGATCAGCGATCATGGAGGAGCAGTTCGACGGCTCGAAGTACAGTTCGAAGGTCATCTCTAATAAGTATAAATAGCAAGGAAGTTCCCAGAAAAGGCTCCCAGACTCAGATCATATAAACCAGTTTTACTTCATATTTTCCTTTCCAGTTTTACCTTTCCTGTACTTTAAATACTCGTTCTTTAAATACTTGCATTGTACTTCAATTCATAGGAGTAGTTTCAAGTAGATTCAAGTAGACTGTTGCTGTAAACCTCCTCGAGGCTGAGTTTGGACTATTGTAAGTATTTATGTTAATGAAATACTTCAATTGTTCTTCATATTAATTGTTATTTCTCTTAATTTCTCCTAAAGTCAAGCCATCAGTAAAAGTCCTCTTTATTGAGGCTGAAAGAACTAAAACATAGTCGCCTGATAATTGATTGGCAATTATAATTTCTGTAAGGACTGATTGATCCTTGCTGGCACGCTCGCATTTACAAATATACCCTTCGAAAAGCCAAAAAGCCAACAGAAGTTTTGATTTTTTCTTAAATTGGTCCAATTGATTCTAATTGTTAACATTTATTTATTTATTTATAGTTTATGTACATATGAATAACATGTGTTATGCTTTTAGAAGTAAAAAATTATAAACTTGATCAATTCAGTCACTTAATTTCATCCAATATAGTAAAAAAAAAAAAAAAGGTAAATTACAAATGCACTTCCCTAAAAAACTTAAAATACAGATTGCCCCTATAGTTTGAAAAATTACAAATGCTACGTTTTCAAAATTTTTTATTTATCAGAATTAACTGAAAAAATAAAATTCTTAACCGTTGTCCTATATAATAATAAAATTACTTGAATTATTAGTTGAAATAAGATTTTAATATCATTAAAACTATTAATTAATTTGATATTTTATTAATAAAATTGGTTATTTGTTATGAAATTAAAAACCTCAGGGGGCGGGATATAATTTTCAGAACTACAGGGAGCAATTTATATTTTAAACAAACCCAGGGGGTATGTTTGTAATTTACTCAAAAAATTTTATAAAAAATCTGACAACATTATCAATTGAATTAAATTGATGTAAAATCTAAAATTAATGATTGAAATTGAGTTAATTTAAATATAGGGACTAAAATGACACAAACAGTAAAATATAGAGACAAACAATGTAATTTGCTCAAAACAATGGTAAACAATTCAGATAATCTTTACCAAACAACTTTATACAGATTATTATGTAGCTTTGGGATATCACATGACAATACTCTCACCCATCACCAAATGCCATGTTGCATGCATAAATAAATAAAAAAAGAGACAACTAAAAAAAAAACGAAAAAAAAAACAAAGATTTGAATATTTTAATAAAATAAATTTTGAGTTTTTAATTTTATTAATTGAAATTTAAATTTTTTGATTTTTTTAAAATCTAAATCATTCATCTATTTTTATTGAGTAAACTCAATAGAAAAAAAAAATTTAATCTCAATATAAATAGATATAAAATGCTGTATCATTTTTATTGAGTTTAATAACTAAAATATTATTTTTAATTGATTTTATTTAATAAAAATGGGCAAATAATTTAGATTGAAAGCAAATAAAAAATTTAAGATTTAAATTGACAAAATTAAAAATTTAAAACTTATTTTGATATAAGAGTCAAACTTTAGAAT
Organism: Camellia granthamiana; assembly: GCA_036172215.1. Classification (NCBI taxonomy): domain Eukaryota; kingdom Viridiplantae; phylum Streptophyta; class Magnoliopsida; order Ericales; family Theaceae; genus Camellia; species Camellia granthamiana. The sequence continues at coordinate 25,092,417 of CM069917.1, read as the reverse complement.
TTTTTTTTGTAATTATTCCTACAAAAAAAAAAAAAAAAAAAATCAAATCATGAGTCCAACTTACCCTCACCACCAATCATATAATGCTCCACACCTCTTGATTAAAGGTGTGTGTTATGCCGTTTAAGCAGTTTAAGAGTAAAATTATAAATTAAATGATAGATTGACGAATTAGCAAATTAGTAAATTGGCAAATTGTGATTTTGGTAGTTTTGGACGGATTGACAGATTGAAAAATATTCTAATCAATTATCAAGTATATGAGTAATATATAATACTAATTTGCATAATATTTTTCATATATAACACAAATTAATTTTATATAATATTTTTCATATATATATAACTATTAATTTGTAACAAATTTCACATCTTAAATCTCTCTCACACTCATTTTTATTTTGATATTTTATAAATGTTACAAAATATATATGTATTAATTATAATGGAGTGAAATGATTTTAAAAATAGATTATAAATTCAAAAATTTAATCTACAATTAACAAATTAATACGAATCAATATCATTATTTTAGTTAAATAGGATCCAATGTTACATCTAACTTATAATCATTTTATTTTATTGTTTATGAGAGGGTAATTTATATTCATAAATTGGGCCGAGCTAGGTGTTGGGCCGAGCTAGGTTCAAGAATGGAAGATACCCACTAAGAGAGAAGTATGGGTAGTTCGGCTGCCAAATGAGTGTGCATACTTCGGTTCCAGTTGGTAGACCAGTCGTAGATTAAGACCGGTTCTTATATGCTAGGTCGGTTGCATGTTGACACCGGTTCGAACTTGTTAGTTCGGCTTGGCCACGTCCTAGTCCGGTTGAACTCTCTTATGGATAGCTCAGTTGTGGCATTGGAAACCGAGGTAAGAGAAGTAAGGTGAAGTCCGGACTATGTGTTACTTTGGTTGTAAAGGAGTTCGGCCGTAGTAAAAGCCATCTCACTTGGCTTATGCAGTGAGGGGGGTGTTGGAGGATAAGCATTATCTTCTAGGAGGAGTAATCCTGGAAGGACTCTACGCATGGAGGAATGTGAGTCCTAGGAGGACTCTTCTCATGGAGAAGTTAGAGTCCTACTAGGACTGTGCCCCGTGAAACCTATATAAGCTCACCAATATCACCTTTGGAGAGGTAATGCAATTTTTACCTGAATACTCAGAGCTTTTGCCTACTTGTCTTGCTTACTGACTTAGGCATCGGAGAGGTTTCCGGCAAACATCCGCCGGCCAGCTCACGTTTGTGTTTTCAGGTGGTGGAACGACGACGTATTGAGGAACGCAGACTTGATCAACAGGATTATACGAGAAGGTGAATCCCTTTCCCGTACAATTGGCGCCGTCTGTGGGAAGTACAGACAAGAACAACCTCTTGATCAAGTGTTTTTCTCTCAAAATTCAAATGGCCAACAATGAAGAACTGCCTCAGTCCGCCATTGACGGACAAACTCCAGACGGAGGTGCAAGGCGAGAAGGCCTACCTTTGGTCCCTCCCATGGCGAACCTGGAACCACAAAGGCAAAATTCCAGAAGGGATGCAAGGGGACGAAGGAGGAATAGCAGCCCTCATCCCTCTCGTTCGCAAAGCCCAGAAAGACAAAGGCGCAGGGTTGATCCTCAAGCTTTGGAGGATCGCGTCAAAGCACAAGACGAGTTGATACGGCGGATGGCAGCAGACATGGAAGCTCTCAAACGCCGGGTGAAAGGAAAAGAAGTGGCGACAGGAGAGGGGCGCACGAACAAGACGCCCCCTCGCCACTCAGAAGGTCGTAGTAGGAATTCAACACCCTCCCAGGCAGAAGAGAGAAGCCTCAGGACAGAGATCAAGAAGTTTGAAGTCGTCAGAATAGAACAAATTGGCAGGGAGGAGAATAGCAGAGCAGACGAACTAGCAGGCTTCGCCTCAATGGCAGATACCTCCATCCCCCATCCACTATTGATTGACTATCTGCCCAGACCAAGTATTGAAGACCCAGAAGCTGAAGAGGTATGTTGTGCGGAGTTAGGTCCTTCTTGGATGGACCCCATCATACTGTTCCTGAAAGACGGCACTCTTCCAGAAAATAAGAAAGAAGCAAACAGAATAAGAGCCAAGTCGCAACGATTTTGGCTCTCTCCATCCTTAGCATTATACAAAAAGTCGTTTTCAGGACCTTACTTAAAGTGTGTCCACCCCAGCAAGGTAGAAGCATTCCTATTTGAGATACACGAAGGGGTTTGTGGCAGCCATCAAGGAGGAAGGTCATTGGCATACCGAGCTATTTCACAAGGATATTGGTGGCCCTACATGCAAGCGGATTCGGAGAAGTATGTCAAGAAATGTGAAAAGTGTCAGAAGTTTGCGCATCAGATACACCAACCTGCAAGAGAACTCCTACCTCTCACTAGCCCATGGCCTTTCGCAATGTGGGGCTTGGACATAGTGGGACCGCTCCCAACAGCACCAGGCAACAGGAAGTTCTTTCTTGCGGCAACAGACTACTTCACAAAGTGGGTAGAAGCAGAAGCTTTGGCGTCAATCAAGGAAAAAGATGTGAAGAAGTTTGTCTGGCAGAACATTATTACTCGCTTCGGCATACCAAAAGCACTGATTTCAGACAACGGCACTCAGTTTGATGGCAGAATTTTCAGAGGCTTTTGCGAAGAATACAAGATAGAGTTTTACAACTCCACACCGGCATATCCCCAAGCAAATGGTCAGGCAGAGGCATCAAATAAAGTTGTCTTGGACGGATTGAAGAAAAGGTTGGAGAAAGCCAAAGGCAAGTGGGCGGAAGAACTCCCTCATGTCTTATGGGCTTATCGCACCACACCGCGGCGGTCAACAGGGGAAACACCATTCTCCTTAGCATATGGCATGGAAGCAGTCATCCCCTTAGAAGTCGGCCTCCCCACAATTCGGAGTGAAAACTTTGATCCAGAACTAAATGGCGAAGCAATAGCATTGGAACTTGACTTGGCGGAAGAAAGAAGAGAAAAGGCGCTAGTGCACATCGCCTCCTATCAGCAAGAGTTGTCCAGAAAATACAACAAAACAGTACATCCAAGGCAGTTCAAGATTGGCGATTGGGTACTTCGCAAAGTGATGGGAAACACACTGGTCCCAGGAGATGGCAAGTTAGGGCCCAATTGGGAAGGTCCTTACAAAGTGGTCGGATTAGCAGGCAAAGGGGCATACCACTTGGAAGATGAGGACGGCAAAGCAATTCCTAGGCCATGGAACACTGCCAATCTCAAGATATTTTACTTTTAGCTTTTTTCTTTTTTGAGTATGTGTAATTTTTCTACTTTCTCAATAAAACAAGTCGATTCTTTTCAGTATATTTGTTTTCCATAGAAAGTAGCTTTAGTAAGGTAGTAGCATTGTAAACATAGTTGGCCGGAATACCCAACTATCAACCTTTCCTAGGTCCAGGATAAGGATCCAGACTGCAGGACGTTTGGTCGGAATAACCAAGCATTTTATTCTAAGTTGGCCGGAAAAACCAACTTAGAGGTTGGCTGGATTAAACCAACACTTAGCCAAAGTATGGGAATGGCAAAACAACACTTAGCCAAAGTATGGGAATGGCTAAATTAACACTGAGCCAAAGTATGGGAATGGCTAAACGAGTAGTTGGCTGGATTAAACCAACACTTTGTACTCTTCAGCCGAAGTAAGCTATATCGGCTGAAGAGTGGTTGGCTGGATTAAACCAACTCTTTGTACTCTTCAGCCGAAGTAAGCTATATCGGCTGAAGAGTGGTTGGCTGGATTAAACCAACTCTTTCTACTCTTCAGCCAAAGTAAATTATATCGGCTGAAGAGTGGTTGGCTGGATTAAACCAACTCTTTGTACTCTTCAGCCGAAGTAAGCTATATCGGCTGAAGAGTGGTTGGCTGGATTAAACCAACTCTTTGTACTCTTTAGCCGAAGTAAGATATATCGGCTGAAGAGTGGTTGGCTGGATTAAACCAACTCTTTGTACTCTCCAGCCGAAGTAAGTTATATCGGCTGAAGAGTGGTTGGCTAGTGAGTTATATAGCTAACCGAGATCACAGTTGTAATTTAGCAGATTCAAATTTGTCACATAGGCAACCAAGCAAGTTCATAACCGTAATACAAGTTATTCAAGTTCAGAACCGGAATGCAAGTCGAAAGATTTTTTCATTCAAATTAAAAGGAAGTACAAACGAGGGGCTGTAGCCCGGTTACAGACACCCAAAACCGAAATACAAGAAAGAAAAAAGAAGCAAAAAATACAAGTCATCCTAGGAGTGCATCTAGTTCGGCATCGAACTCCGCTTCAGCAGCCGCCTGGAGATCGGTTTGAGGAGGGAGCCCGGTTTGAACCGTGGTATCCGCTGGCGGGGAAGAGTTAGCTGGTATCTCGTTGGTTAAATCCACGGTTGGTTCCAACCGAGCTGCTTGATTGTTTTGTTGATCGGTGACGACCGGAGTCAGAGATGGCTCCCCCTCATCATCTTCATCGTCGTCATCATCTTCATCGTCTTCTTCGTCATCAGACGCTTCAAGGAATGCCTTTTGAAGATCGTCCGCATATTGCTTAAGTGAGGCCGGAATAAAGTACGGTGGAGCGTTGTAAGCGTCGGTGTCAGGAGTGCAACCGAGCTTCTCCACCGCACTTCGCCAACCGCACTTGAAGAATAGGTCTTTTGCAGCGCCACATTGAAGGCCGTATGCAGTTTCAGCCTTCTTGAATCCTTCCTTTCTGGCCTTCTTTACTTCGGCGTTCAGTTGGGCTATCTCGGCGTCTTGTTTGGTCTGCAGCTGGGACATCTCCCTCAGGTAGTAATCTTTTACCTCGGTCACGGCCTTTTGTTTATCACTTTCAGCCGAGGTAACCAATCCGGTGAGACGTGATACCTCGGCCTCCAGTTCGGCCGCCTTGTTCTGGGCCTGCCTTAGTTCGGTAGCATTGGCCACGGCGTCCTTCATGGCCTGCCTCGCGGTCTTGCGAAGCTCCATCACCTGCCGGTGTGCAAGTGTGGTTTTTTGAAGAGCCTGCACAAAGTACAGTGAATTTTTTAGTTGCTGACCGAAATGGAAGTTGGACAAATTTTGAAGACAGAAAGGCCAGTGTTACTTACCACGATCATTGACTTGGAAGCAGACCGGAGTGACTTTATCTCGGTATTGAGCTTCTTGGAATGGTGCTCCATGTCTTTTGGAAGGCACACACCTCTGGCCAGGTTGAAGGCCAGAAGGTGATCCTTATCTGAGACAACGGAGTCACCCTCGTCGATAGCCCGGTTGTTGAAGACTAGGGGGGGAGCCCACTGGGGATTTTCAGATCGGTTCGATGATTCCGGCTGGGGGTCCGGTTGAATAACTGCTGGTGGGTTTGGTGGCAGGACGTTCTCCTCTTCGTCGACAAGTCGTGTCCCGGTTTGTTCAGTCCGGGCACGCTTGTTTCGGCGCGAAGCAGAAGGCTGTTGGGATGGAAGAGCCACTACGGCCTCGGTTGAATGGCCGGTCTGTGGTACCTCGGCTGGGTTTGTTTCGGTGAGCATGGCCCTCATTCTGTTTTTCTTCGCCATCTCTTGTTCAGGAGTTAATCGCACAAGGACGACTTCGGGCAAGTTTGGGTCCGGTGCTGGAGGGTCCTCGAGGAGAAAATCTGTGACTTTTGCTTTTCGACGACCGGAGTATCTGTAGGTCGGCTCGAATTCAAGAAGCTTTGCCCAACTCCTTTCTTTCACCCGGAGTGCGGCACGGAGTACGGCGAGGTTGGGGTAATTGTAGTTGGAGATGAGATGAGCTTTATCTGCAAAGCAAAAGAAGACAAGTGTTAGTCCGGCTTGCTATGTTAATAAAATTAATGGGAAAGACAAAATGGAAACCGAAGTACTTATACCGGGCTCTCCTTTCTTCCAGTTTATTCTTCGGCCTGGGATTCGGGCTTGGAAGTCCTCGAAGTTCCCAGAAACCCAGAAGAAATCATCATCATTGACATCTTTGTCCGGTGTGTGCTTTATTATCTTTTCTCTACCTCGGCGCACTCTCAAATAGTAGCACCAGCCTTGATTTTTGGAGCCTATGGAGTATTGATGTAGTATTTCGGCCAAACCCAGGTTTAGACCGGTTTTGTGGTTCAGGGCGGCTATGCCCATTATTATACGGTACGTATTGGTGGATAGCTGAGTGGGGCAGAGTCTGGTTTGTCTAAGGAATTCACAAATTAGTGGCTGGACAGGGAATCTGAGTCCGGTTTCTACTATGGATTGGAGGGTGAATGGGACAAAGCCTTCTTCATCCCATGGGTCGACTCCTTTTTTGGCTAGTTTTAAATTTACATCGGCTGGAATGTTGTATTGTTCTCGGAAATCGGCTAGGCCGCCTGGGGTTTCTACCAAATGTCTGTACTTCCCCATTTATTTTATAAGTTATAAAATAATTTATCTCGGTTGGAGGAGCGTGTTCAGTAGTCCGGTTGGACGCACAGAGGGAGTGCCTGGACAGCCTAAGTCTGCAAAGTTGAAAAAACAAGGTGTCAAGCACAGATCAAAGACCGTGCTACAGAAATAAAGCAAGAAAAGGCTGATCTTATTTCGGTTCTACAGGGTGCTAAGCTGTCTACATCGGCTTGTAAAAGGTTCTCGTTATCTCGGTTCGAAAGGTTTGTTGTTATCTCGGTTGGCACATTATTCTTGTTATCTCGGTTGGAACGCTATGTTTGTTATTTTGGTTTCACTTGAAGGGTTCCTTACTTCGGTTAAACCTCAAGGGGCAGTTTTTCTGAGTACGGTTTTGGAACTCAGGAAGCTGGCTTGGCCCCGGAGGTTTAGCTCGGTCTGGGGCCGTAATACTTATCTCATGTCAGTTTTGATTTCGGCTAAGGTGAATCAGATGCTTTCTTATTAAAACTACTGTGTTATCTACAAGTGCTAGCTCGGTTCTGGTTCACCTAGACAGCACAAACAGTTTCTAGTTCGGTTGGGTGCATTTTTATGGATCAAATGATTGTTCTACCAGCAGTTCATAAAGTTCATAGTGTTTGTGTGAAGTTCTTTTCAAAAACATAGCATGCAAAGTGTTTTGAGAAAACACACAGAAACATACTACTATGAATCAAACGGAAGCAAGAACAGAAAGAAATAGGCAAGTTTGGGCAGCATACCTGGTGAAGGAGGAGCTGAAATTGGACGAAGCAGCAGCAGTAAGGGACACGAGCTCTTGGTATGCAAGATTGAAAAACACAAGAAGGAAGAGAGGGGATGAATAGTGTGAGAGTGATTCTGAAATGAAAGGTTGATTTTGGGTAAAGGCGTTTTTGGAGGGAACTGTTCAAATTTTGCCAAACACGAGGACGGCGCGACAGCTGTAGAAGGCCATTCAGGGTGTGCCACGTGTCTGGGAAGGACAATCGATTCAGTTTCTACATTTGAAAGGACGTTTGAGCCGGACAGGTATAGCTCGGTGCGAACTTAGCTCGGTTGGGAAAGGTAAAAGGTCTCAGCTCGGCTGGAAAGGCTTGGGGGTTTTTAGCTCGGCTGGAGAGGCTAACGGATGGTTAGCTCGGCTGGAGAGGTTAAGAACTTTAGATCGGTTGATAAACAAGTAATCCCTATCATGCTTCGCAGATGGAATTAAGGGGCAATTGAGAGGGTAATTTATATTCATAAATTGGGCCGAGCTAGGTGTTGGGCCGAGCTAGGTTCAAGAATGGAAGATACCCACTAAGAGAGAAGTATGGGTAGTTCGGCTGCCAAATGAGTGTGCATACTTCGGTTCCAGTTGGTAGACCAGTCGTAGATTAAGACCGGTTCTTATATGCTAGGTCGGTTGCATGTTGACACCGGTTCGAACTTGTTAGTTCGGCTTGGCCACGTCCTAGTCCGGTTGAACTCTCTTATGGATAGCTCGGTTGTGGCATTGGAAACCGAGGTAAGAGAAGTAAGGTGAAGTCCGGACTATGTGTTACTTTGGTTGTAAAGGAGTTCGGCCGTAGTAAAAGCCATCTCACTTGGCTTATGCAGTGAGGGGGGTGTTGGAGGATAAGCATTATCTTCTAGGAGGAGTAATCCTGGAAGGACTCTACGCATGGAGGAATGTGAGTCCTAGGAGGACTCTTCTCATGGAGAAGTTAGAGTCCTACTAGGACTGTGCCCCGTGAAACCTATATAAGCTCACCAATATCACCTTTGGAGAGGTAATGCAATTTTTACCTGAATACTCAGAGCTTTTGCCTACTTGTCTTGCTTACTGACTTAGGCATCGGAGAGGTTTCCGGCAAACACCCGCCGGCCAGCTCACGTTTGTGTTTTCAGGTGGTGGAACGACGACGTATTGAGGAACGCAGACTTGATCAACAGGATTATACGAGAAGGTGAATCCCTTTCCCGTACAGTTTACAAAAGTTAAAAAAATCAAAAAATTCATTCAAAATAAAATTTTTTAATCTCAAATTAAAATAATCAAAAAAATTAAAAAGTCAACTCCCGCTTCAAACTAATCCAAAACCTAGCGAGTGTCGGAGATATCAAACTCTGAGCGAGTACAGCAACGATTTTTATAAGAACGAAAAAAGTGCACGGGAACACCGTGCACACCATCAAAAGTCCCATCGTACAAATACAGAGAACGTAACGTGTAAGCAAATCACAGCTTCCACGTGGCAAATAAATAAACCCCCACCAAAAAAGTTGGGTGGATAAGATAAATTTATGTAGGCAGCCTTTTTTTTTTTTTCAAATTTTTATAGAGAAATAAGTCCACTAAAAAAAATATAAAAATATAAATAAATTACAAATATATTCATTGAGGTTTGTTTAAAACACTAATTAGCTCTTGTAATTTAAAAAATTAGAAATATCTTTTTATTTGAATTTTTTTAATAGAGTTAACTAAAAAAAAATTTTATAATTGCTCTCCTACACAATAATAAAATTACTTAAATTGTTAATTGAAATATATTTTTAACATTATTAAAAATTGTTAATTGACTTGATAATTTATTAATAAAAAATGATAATTTATTATGAAATTAAAAAGCTTAGAGGATGAAATGTGATTTTTAAAATTATAGGAATAATTCGTATTTTAATCAAACCTCAAGAATATATTTGTAATTTACTCTAAAAAGATAAAAGTATAATATTTTTTAATTATTAAAATGTATAATTTTTTTCATTAATTTATAAATTTTTTTACTGTACTATTGTGCAGTTTTCTCAAAAATTATGACGTGGTATAGGAAAGGTCACGTGACTTTACTCTTTTGACATATTATAATTTAGGGTAAATTATAAATACATCTCTTGAGATTTGATTAAAATATAAATCGTTTCTTATTATTCTAAAAATTATATTACATCCCTAAGGTTTTTAATTTTATAACAAATTGCTCATTTTATTAATAAATCATCAAGTCAATCAATAATTTTTAATGATATTATAAATATGTTTCAATTAATAATTTAAATAATTTTATTATTATATAGGAAAGCAATTATGAGTTTCTTTTTTTTTATTAATTCTGTTAAATAAAAATTTTTAACGAAGAAAATATTTGTAATTTTTCAAACTGTAGAGAGCAATAATTACTTTAACCAAATCTTAAAAGGTGTATTTGTAATTTATCCTATAATTTATCATATCCTTTTTGTCCCTCAATCATCTAATAAAAAATTGTAAGGTTAAGTTTGACATCTTTAAAAAAAATCAAAAAGTCACTATTCTATTTAAGTTACATTATCTTATTTAAGTTATATCACATCTCTACCAAATCACTTCAAACCGAACCCATATTTAAAAAATACACTTATTTAAAACATTCCAAACAACTTCAATTTCTTCACCAATCATAACTCATTTATAACTCATTTGGAATATTACGTGATCGTGTCGTGATTTGTGCACCATTATCTCCGGACAATTAATGACGTCATAATTATAAAATAATACTCACTATGCATAGCAGGGTTGGTTTGGGGTGTCTTAAAAAAGTACATTTTTTGTCTTTTTAGACTAAAAAAGTTAAGAAAAAAAATATGGAGATTTGGGTTAATTTTTTGACTTTTTATGAAAAAATGTGTATTAAAAAATTGTATAAATAATTATATGGGGGAATAAAGTAATGGTATAGGCATACGGTGGGGAGCAGCACGACAGAGAGGGTGGGTAGGAGATTATTGACTACTTCTCGAGCATTATACTTGATGGTTTTGTTCGGCCTGTGGGGGTCATTACAGGTCCCATTTTGATAATCTGAACCGTTCAATGTGTATAAATCGTCGAGTACTATAAGTTTATAAAAAATCACGTTGATCGGATATCGATAGCTATCTGATCGGATTTGTTTTTTTAATTATTAATTATAACACCATCCATTTGTTGTACATAACTGATTTGATCATATAGTTATCGATATCCGATCAATGTAATTTTTTACAGACATATAATATTTAACGAGTTCTATATATTGAACGGTTTAGATTATCAAAATAGGACTCGTGATGGCCTCCACGGGTTGAACAACAGTGTGTGTGAAAATCACACCGAAATCATTTCATTTTTACCAACAGCCGCTGCACAAGCATCAATTCAAATTGTACTTTTTGTAGAAAAATTAATTTTTTTTTTTGGTGAATAGTGATATCTTTTTGGATTTTGAAGTAACTTTTTGACTTATTTAGGATAAGCCAAACCAGCCCAATTCTTACCTCACAATCTTAAATTGGATCAAGCATGCATCTCCAACCCACTAGACATATAATATTTGTTAGTCAAAATATTTAATGTGACTCACTTTTTTCAATTCTAATGTACTAGGCATATAATTAAGTATTTTGACTTAGCTCACATTCACTAATTATATGTAACTAGCCTTCAAGGCAAGGCAAAATGTATTTAATTATTGGGATTCATTCCTTCCATATTTGTTGTTGACGTGACATTCTATGAAGTTAATCGTATTTGAATGAATAGTTAAAATAAAGAGTATAGTTGGAGTAGAAATATAAAACAGTTGACAGACAAAATAAAATGTATACTTTATAGTAATATTTAGATAGGTAAAATACCTACTACCGTTGAAGATGCTCTAGGCACACTAATGTAGCTAAAAAAATTTTGTTAATAAAAATAACAAGTTTGGCATGACCTAAATAATATAAAAAGTCAAAAAGTCACTATTCTATTTAAGTCACATTATCTTATTTAAATCACATCACCTCTCTAACACATCACATCACATCACATCAAACCCAACCCAAACCTAACCCATATAAGTTAATAAGTCAAAAAGTACACTTTTTTAGAACATTCCAAACTAACCCTTAATTGTATTTTTATAGAATGGTAGGAGAGCAAATGAGAATTGCACCGTATATCACGAGTTTCATTTGTACGGAATACAGGCCCACTTGCACTTTTAATTCAATTATTTAAAATTATTTCTATTTAAATGTACTTTTTTGGTAACACATTTAAAATAATCATATATAATATTTTAATTTTTGTAAATATTCATAGAACACTTATAATAATCATATTTTATTTATTAAGGACATTGATTTAGTGACGGTATAATATCATTTTGTAGTATCACTTTGCAGATTTAACTCCGACGAAAAGGAGTTCGATATCTTCTCTTATTTGAGAAGGTGGTATAATGAGCATTGGACTGGGTAATTTCTTTGTTGTGGTTGTTGGGTTGAGCTAGATAGATTTTTTCAGGGGATTATTGAGTTTGTAATTATTTAGTTTAATAATATGTATAATTAATTTCTTATCAATTAGAAAAAAATCATATTTTATTGAGTATTATATTGGGAGAATTACTGTTCAATTGAGAGAAGGAAAAAAAATTATAAATACACAAGGGTAAAAATGATTCTACAGTGGAGTGAAAGTAAAAATTTGTGAGGGTGCAAGTTTCCCTTGTAGCCAGCCCTCTATGTTTGTGTAATTTTTTTTCTTCTACTTCTCTAGACAGTAATTTCTCCTATTCTATATGTCAACATTATATTGATAAGATCATAGATAAAATATGATTAAAAAATATAATATATATTATTTTTAAAGGAAAATAAATATTAAAAAAACAATTAGTCGATGATTTCGAAGTGGTTGGTGGGGTTATGTGGGGTACAAGACTTTAATATTTTTTTTTTGACTAAATCAAACAGTAAATCTAATAATTTTAATATAATTATATCAATATTTTTTAATAAAATTAAAATAATCAGAATTAATACAAACACAAATGAAGTTGAGAAAGATACAAAATAATCAAGCTAATGCACATGGTGCCAAGATACGAAGATAATCAAGCTAAAATATATATTTTAATAAAAAGATATGATAATATATATATATATATATATATGACTAACATATAATGTATACTCTTAAGTATTGATTTTTATATGACTAACAAATTAGGAGGTTAAGTGTTGTATAAGTTAAAATTTTAAAAGAGTTTAATATAATTATACTAAAAATGTGAAAAATTTTAAGGGTGTAGATTCTCTCCAATACACTTTGTGGACTAGACGGTGCTGTTGGCTCTGTGGAGCTCACTACGGATTCCATTTCAATTATTTGAACCGTCATGTGTTTCATTTTGATGATCCGAATTTTCAATGTGTAAAACTCATCGAGTATTTTATCATTACAAAAAATCACGTTAATTAGATATTGATAGACACTCGATCAGAATACATTTTTGTCTTAAAATTATATTTACCATTGACAAAAACATGATTTGATCAAGGGGCTATATATATCCAATTAATGTAATTTTTTACATGGATAAATTACTCGACAAACTATATATATTGAACGATTCAGATCATTAAAACAGAATCTGTGGTGAGTCTTACGAGTCCAACAACAAATGGACTAGAGAGAAGCCTTATTTTTTTTAACAAAAATGTTTGCGCCCCCCACGGAACCCCACCCCCACGACCCCCTTTGATTTTTTTAATGATAAAAACTGTTTTTTTTTTTTTTTTTTTTCTTTTCCCCCCACTCACCAACCCCCACGTGTCTGTGGGGGTGGAGGGGGTGAGTGGGGGAGGGGGTCCCAATCGGCACTGTTTTTTTAAAGGGTTGAGCTTCTCTCTACATCTCAACATCAAAAAAGGGAAATTTGGCTATAAACCCCTTTTACCTTCATTTTATTATTAAAAGGATTAAGAAAAAAATTATACTTTTTAAACCCCCTCATAATGATAAAGTCTTGTATAAAGGACAAAATTTATTATTTAAATATTTTATCAGACTATTATACCCTCACAGATACAATGTATGTACATGAATTATGTATATAAATCAGATCGTTGATCTTCTCTCTCGTCATTCCTAATTCATGTACATAATTCCCAAACTGTTCATACATAATTCATGTACATAATTCCCAAACGCCATTCCTAAGCTCCAGATCGTCTCTCTCCACATCTTCTCAACTCTCCTCCTTCAACTGTTCATCTTCTCTCTCGTCTCTCTTTTCTAACCCTAGCTTCTTCCATGGCCGGAGCTGTGGAGAACTTGCAAATCGCACTGATACATATATGTCTATATATATGTGTGTGTTTGTGTGTTTTGAGATTTAAATTTGAATATATATATCTACATATTCCGATCTCTAATCTATATATATATATATATATATCTATATATGTGTGTTTTGAGTCTTTAAGATCGGAGATTTGAATGATTGCATAGATTGGTCTCGGCGATCATTTGATTCGAACTCAAAAGCTCAAAGATTTAAAGTAAAATCTGAAAAATCTGTGTATGAAAAATCTCAAGATTTTTGAAAGCTCAAAGTTTCAAAAATCTGAAATTATAGGCCTGATTCAATATTTTTCAGAATAAACATCGATTGATTCAAGGATTATAGGCCTGATTCAAAGTTCAAAGCTCAAAGTTCCATCGATTTTTCAAAGTAAACATCAAATTTCATTTGATAGAACCAGAGTAAAATTTTACTTTTAGTTTCAGAGTCTCACAGTTTACTTATTTTTCAGAGTAAAATTTTACTTTTATACAGAGTAAAATTTTACTTTTAGTTTCAGAGTGTAAAATTTTACTCTCATTCAGAGTAAAATTTTACTTTCATATAGAGTAAAATTTTACTTTAGTTTTAGAGTGTAAAATTTTACTTTCATATAGAGTAAAATTTTACTTTCGTACAGAGTAAAATTTTACTCTGAAAAACATAGTGAAGATGGCTTAATAGGAGAACTGATAGATATGAGGGTAATATAGTAAAAGAAACAAGTTTTAAAATATCAGGGGGTTTTGAAAGTACTTATATAATTCTTGTCCTTTTGAAAGACAAATTAGATAGTGAGGGGGCTATGACCAAATCCCCCTTTAAAAAACTTGAGGGGCTCGTGGGACCTATCATGGGTATCTTTTTTATGATTCAAACCATTTATTTTGTAAGATTTGCAATGTATATCATCTGTAAAAAAAATTATGCTAATCTGATAATTATAACTTTTTTTATTTTATCGTATTGGTCTTTTAAATATATATGATATATTTTAAAAAGTATATTTGTCATCTATTTTTCAGAAATAAATGCTGTAAAATTAAATTTTTATAATTATCATATTAAACTAATTTTTTCATAAATAATATATATTGATGGTATTACAAAATAAACTATTTAAATTATCAAAACGAGATCCGTAGGCTCCTCTAATTCTCTTGTGAACCTAAAACAAGTAAAATATTTTTTAAATCTCAAGGAGAGGAAAGTTAGCGTAATTAACTCAATTTTTCTTGAAAAAGTATTTTTTAATTTTTTTATAACAGCTTATTTGATTCCATTTTCCAAAAAATAGTTTTCAGAAAATTTTACTTTTTTATTTTTCATATTCTAATGTTTTCAACGAATTTTTTTAATATTTTAAGTAATTTTTTTAAAAATTTTTAGACACACCTAACATAAATATACTTAAAAAGTATAATATGTATATTTTTTTTTAAAAATACACTAAATACCAAAGAATACAAAAAAAAAAATTCAATACATTTTTCATATTTTTGTGTATTTATTAATTTTTAAAAATATTTTTTCACGAATATTTTATTATTTATTATTTAGATATATCTAAATAAAGTGCATCTAAAAAAGTAAAAAAATTATTTAAAATTTAAAAAATATTCACTAAAATTAAAAAAAACATAAAAAATAAAAAACTTAATTTTTAAAAAATTAAATTAAAAAAACTGAAATCAAATATACTAATATAACCTATTAAAAAAAAATGCTAATATAGGACCAGTCAAATAAATACCTTATCTATTTTGCTTATATTACTTGACAAACAAACCTGGCTACATTCCCGAGAAAAAAATTCGAACAAAAACTATGAAGTCCAAATTATCCTTCACGTTAACATCAAAATCTTCATAATCTCTCTCTCTCTCTCTCTCTTCATACTCTGTATTTTATTTTGGGATATAACTGAAAGGAGAAGCAAATGGTGGAAAATGAAGAATTGTTAATTGGTTCAATCGATCAAGGAACCACCAGCACCAGATTCATCATCTACGACAAGCTTTCTCGCCCAATTGGATCTCACCAGGTGGAGTTCACTCAGTTCTACCCAGAAGCAGGGTAATCCCAATCTCTCTCTCTCTCTCTGCAATTCCTCCGTTTTTTAGAGTAATCTAATTTTGATTGATTCGATGTCTTTGTAGATGGGTAGAGCACGATCCGATGGAGATTCTAGAGAGCGTGAGGGTTTGTATAGCGAAGGCTATTGACAAGGCCACTGCTGATGGGTTCAACGTGGACAGTGGTCTCAAGGCAATTGGTGTCACCAATCAGAGGGAGACCACCCTGGTTTGGAGCAAATCTAGTGGATGCCCTCTCTACAACGCCATTGTTTGGATGGATGTCCGTACCAGTTCTATTTGCAGGTCCATTTTTTGTTTTTGTTTATTTTTTAATCAATTTATTTTTGCAAATTGAAGATTGGGAACATTTACTGATTGTGATCATTGCCTGTTTCTTGAATTGTTTAGTTTTCAATTGGGTTTTGATTGATATTTGTTGGTTTTTTGGGAATGGGAGTCTAGTTCTGTTCTGGGTATTCGTTGTTTTGGGGTTTTGATCAATACCCATTTGTTAAATGATCTAACCTTGAATTCGTGTGAGTCAAATTTGGATTTTAGTTGACCCCTCTTTTGGAATTTTGCATCCTTTGTCTGCATTTGTTTTGGGTGATTATATTTACACACCATGTTTTGTCTCACTCACTATACACCATTTGTCTCGTTCAGATATCAATTTCCGAACCAGATACAAATATTCAGATATCAACTATTGAATGGGATTTTTGTTTGAACAGTTAGTTTTTGTTGAGAAGTTGATATTTGAAAATTTTATTTTTATTTGAAAATGATATCTGAACAATATAAATAGTGTTTGTTGAGATAAAGTATTGTGTGCGAATATAATTACCCATTTGTACCTCCATTTTTTAACGAAGGGGCCTACGTTATGATCAAAAGGGAAGAAGGGGCTATGTCTGTAGTTCTATTAATGTAAATTTGGTGAAAAAAATTCAATTAACAGTGATATGATACCATATCATCAAAGAATGACCATTCAATTCAATAATAAATTACCATGAGTAGTGAACCCACTATACAAATATGATAGTTATTAGATTGTATTGGGTGGTACTTATATTTAAATTATGGGATTCACTCATCCGATCAGGGATGAAGCGAGATTATGGCATGGGTTGGCCATGGTCCTTGTTAACTTTTCGAAAATCCATCTCATATATGATATATATATACTGCTCATAAATATGTTGTGCTTAGTAGTGGCCCGCTCAAGAATTGGATTAAATATTAGGTATGATGGTGATATGAGTGATAATATTACCAATTGAAAATTTCACGTTACTGTAGTGAGACTGCATGATTTGGTTAATGGAAGATAAGTAGCCTCCACCTGATCCCATTTACATTTTTTAATTGGCTGCTAATAACACCACGTACTCTGATCGTTACTAATTGAGGGTTCTTGATTTATTGGCTATTTATTGTTCATCTGTAACATGCCACTTTGTTTTTTTTTTGTTTTTCTAATTTTCTTATTGTATTTGCGTTTTTTATTCATGATGACTTCTAAGATTTTTATTTTGAAAAAAACTTCCAATTATTTTTTGTTGAAAAAAGTTATAGATGAAAATTTGATGAATTTCTTGAAAAAAAAAGAAAAGAAAAGAAAAGACATGTGGAGTACCATTTTCATAGTGGACCAAGTGGTTTCGTATCAAAAATTTATTCATTTATTTTTTTCATGTATATATTTACATTGAATATTTTGTCTAATGTATTTTTATTCATTGAAACTAGGGTCTGAAAAATATAAATATAGTCCTTTTTATTTGTCTAAATTTTACTATATAATATTTGCCCCCCAAAGATAAAATCCTGACTCCATCCCTCCATCTGATGCGCCTATAATTGACACCACATGTCAGTAATGATATGGTGTTATACTGTTGCACTCAATTTACTTGTAAATTTGGAATAAACAACTTTTTATTTTATTTTATTTACCTCGCTATTTTGTATTTTGTACAGGAAATTAGAGAAAGAGTTTTCAGGTGGACGAACCCATTTTGTTGATACATGTGGTTTACCCATAAGCACATATTTTAGTGCATTAAAGTTGTTATGGTTGTTGGGCAATGTTGATGCTGTTAAACAAGCTGTGGCAAAAAAGGATGCCCTGTTTGGAACTATGGACTCCTGGTTGATCTGGAATTTGACTGGAGGTGTTAATAATGGTTTACATGTCACTGATGTTTCAAATGCATCACGAACTATGCTCATGGATCTGAAAACACTTGATTGGGATAAATCCACATTGGAGACACTCAAAATTCCTGCTGAAATTCTACCCAAAATTGTCAGTAATTCTGAGATTATTGGAAAAATATCAACTGGATGGCCAATCCCAGGAATCCCAATTGCTGGATGTCTTGGTGATCAACACGCAGCAATGCTGGGGCAAGCTTGTAGGAAAGGAGAGGCAAAAAGTACTTACGGAACTGGGGCTTTCATACTTCTCAACACTGGTGAAGAGTTGATTCAATCTACTCATGGTCTATTAAGCACTTTAGCTTTTAAGCTTGGCCCAGATGCTCCGACAAACTATGCTATTGAGGGCTCAATTGCCATTGCAGGAGCTGCTGTTCAGTGGCTCAGAGATGGTCTTGGGTTAATTGGAACTGCTAGTGAGATTGAGGACTTGGCTATGCAGGTTGAATCCACTGGTGGAGTTTATTTTGTGCCGGCATTTAATGGGTTATTTGCTCCATGGTGGCGTGATGATGCTCGTGGAGTTTGTATTGGGATTACGAGGTTTACAAACAAGTTTCACATTGCTCGAGCTGTGCTTGAGAGTATGTGTTTCCAGGTGAAAGATGTGTTGGATTCGATGCACAAGGATGCAGGGGAGAAGGGTGAGGTAAAAAATGAGAAGGGGGAATTCTTGCTTAGAGTGGATGGTGGTGCTACTGTTAACAACCTATTGATGCAAATTCAGGTCAATTTTTCCTCACATTTTCTGCTCTATGCTGAATTTCATTGCTGTTTAATTGAATCTAAAACTAGGTCAGCTTAGGATAAGAATGACTGTTTTTTTATTGATGTGTTTGAAGTTACTTTTTTATGTTGGAAAGTTATCTAGTTCTGGATTGAATTGATTCTGAATTGGAAATGAACCCAACCAATTTGATTTTAGTTTTCCCATCTACTATAGAATTGGATAATTACAAACATTTCTGCTGTAATCATATTGTTCCTTTATTGTAGTCTTAGAGAATATTTTTCCAAACTTTTTGTCGTGATCTTGTGTTATTCACGCATGATCTTCCTTAGGTAGTTAAATTATAAGTCTACTCTATTGTCTTTTTAAGTTTTTTTGGGCATATTTTCTCATCAGTTCATGTTTTGATAATTGGCCGCTAATTGTTTTTCTCTCTATGCCAGTCATATATGTCACGGTTTCATTTTGAACTTGTGATTTGCAGGCAGACTTGTTGGGTAGCCCAGTGGTAAGACCAGCTGACATAGAGACAACGGCTCTCGGAGCAGCCTATGCTGCTGGTTTAGCTATTGGGTTTTGGACAGAAGACGAAATTTTTTCTTCTGGGGAAAAAAAGGAAAAAGCTACCATTTTCAGTCCAACATTACAAGAAGATCTGAGGCAGAAAAAGGTGGAGTCGTGGTGCAAGGCCGTTTCAAGATCTTTTGACTTGGCCGATCTATCCTTGTGACTGACTCTTCTTCATTATGTTATCTTACTAGCCTTTTCATTTTATCATTTTCTCCTCCCGGTTTACTTTCTATAATGCTTATGCAGGTGTGAATGCTAGAAACCTTACTTTGATTTTAGTGGTGAAGTTTATATCATAATAAAATGTTGATTTGGGAGTATCGCCACCATTACATCATCCAATGATTGTAGAATAGTCCTGTAAACTTATCTTTATTTCAAATTCAGAAAAAGTCATTACAACTGATGTGGCTTAAAAGTTCAAAGATAACCCGGGGTTGCATTAGCACTTGGAAGCCTATAATTGAGAAATTCAAGAAGAAATTGGCCTTGTGGAAGCAAAAATACCTTGCTAATCTGCCCATTTATTATCTGTCGTGTTGCGAAAGAATTGGAGAAATTTCAAAGACAATTCTTATGGGGGAGATAATAGTGAATTGGAGAAATTTTAATATGATTTTGCTTTGAAAATGCGGTCGGCATGTTTAAGTTTGTGGGGGATGCAATGGGCATGTTGTGGCTCTTTGGAGACTTCAATGCTAATGGTGGAAACATAATTCATATTGTATTGCTAATTTGCACCATCATCATTTTCAAATAACCAATTTTCTGCGATGACATCACTAATAATGCATGGTAAAGGCGTGCCTAATACACCTGCAACTCCCATCATAAATGGATAATGGGTTCAACGTCCAATTATGAAAGAAAAGTCTGTTAAAAGTGGTAGAAAAATTACAAAAATTACTTAATTTTTTTTCGGGCAAAAATCACCTTGTATTCAGTATTAACCTCTACTAATTGATGGCTAATTTTTTTGTATTATCCAAATCTAATGATTAGTTTTTGATATGGTACACATTTTTTTATTTTTTTATTTTTTATCAAAGAAAAATCCGCAATTGAAATTGAAGATTTCCACTGTCACGACTCAAATTATTTTAGAAATCAACGGTTTTACTTATATAGAACTAGCTTATCACCCGTGCTATGCACGGAATAATTATAGATATTTATATTTGTTTTAATTTTTTTTAATATATAAATTATGTTTTTTAAGATTTTTTATAAAAATAATTTAGCAATCTTATCACTAACCATAGTGTACAGGAGAAATTAAATGCAGCATATGAATTGGAATAAGTTAATAAATGCTAAGGATTTTGACCAAATCAATAAATGCTAAGTTTTTTTTTTTTTTTTTTTAAATCAAAAATTTAGAAAATTAAGATTGAGAGATTGGAACTCCCACAAGGCTTGGGATTTAGAAATCCCATTTTCCTTAATATAATTACAATTATCAATATATGTGAATTACGATTTTTAAATGTCCTTTTATTTTTATTTTTATGTCTTCTTTTTTTCCCTTTTTTATATTATATTAAAGTTTAATATTTTGATAATAATCATATGTGTTGGATTTTTCAAGAAATTAAATGTCTTCTTTTTTTTATTATATTATATTAAAGTTTAATATTTTGATAATAATCATATGTGTTTGACTTTTTAAGAAATTTTTTTTATGCTTGTTCTTAATGCATTAAAGTGTTATTATGAGGGATAATAATCATATGTGTTGAGACTTTTCAAGGAATTCATATGTGTTGGATTTCAAAGAATTTTTTTTATGCTTGTTCTTAATGCATTAAAGTGTTATTATGAGAGTAAGACTTGGGGGTTGGGATAAGTTAATAAATGCTAAGGTTTTTTTTTTTTTTTTTTTTTAAAATCAAAAAATCAGAAAATTTAGATTGAAAGATTGGAGCTCCAACAAGGCTTAGGATTAAAAACCCCATTTTACTTGATATATAGTATAGATAAACCACGTAATCAAAGAAAATGTTATTAAGTGCACTATAAAAAAGTACATATGGTATTTTTTTTTAATTTTTTTTTTTATCAGCAACAAAGAAATTTTATTGATGAACAATAAATTATACCATACATCAATGAAAAGGATGGATGCACAAGCATCATAGCTAAGTAGTATGATCCCAATTAAGTTGGCACCATAGAACAAGCCCAATCATCTGCAGTATCTCATCAAGTTGGTGAGTGACCAACCAAAAGAAAAACCACAAAAAACACCAACAACAACAACAATACCACTATTTCCCAGCACTGGTGCTCCGATTTCATGACACTTCCCACCACAGAATCTCAATCAGATTTACCTTCTTCTTCACCCCACCCCCAGCCCACCAATGCAGCATTTCAACAAACTGACCCAATACTGCTACATCTGCTGCTCACCAGGCCATTGCAAAATATATACCAAAACCGTGACCGAATACTGCTGCTGCTCTCCCCCCTGCTACAGAAATGCAAAGCAGATTATGAACTAGACCCTCCCGCACTGTTGCTGCTGTTCTCCATGGATAGATGCTCCTACTGCCCAGGCAGCTTTACTTCCTCTCTGATTTTAAATGCTTGTTTTCACCAAATGAAAGTTACTCACAATATCATTTACCGAATAAAGTGTTAGGATCAACAAGACACCCAGAAATCCAACACACACAAGAACACAACAAGATTTACGTGGTTCGGCAAACCGGCCTACGTCCACGGGAGCGATGTTGTTATATATCAACGAATTGAGGAGATTACACAACTCTACTCACTGTCTCTCTATATAACTCTCAAACTCACTCTTCTCTCACAGATTACACTCTCTAATCTGTTGCTGCTGTGTTGTTGTTGTTCTTCCTCTCCTCCTCCTCCCTCAATTTATACACAATTGAGGGAGAAGCTCATTGGAGCTCACCTACTACCTCCACCAATCTAATGGAATGGGGTGGGTGTAATAGTTCCTCCATTACAGAAGTGCTGCACTATTCTTTGCACTTACATAGTGGGTTGAAACCAACAAATCACCCCCTCAACCCATATGAGGTGATCCACAATAGCACCCCCTGATTGGATGCCCTGCACCCCCTGCTCGGGATACCCTGCATTACCGTGCAACTCCTTGCATGATGAACACGGGAGCAACTAGAAAACTTCAGAGGAAACACATCAACATCCTCAATTTTCCTTGCTCGGAGCTTATTTCTTTGAACGGTCAGCCTTTGCCTTTTGCACTTCTGAACAACCTCCTGGCGTTTCTACATACGCCCGTTGTCTGTGCTGCAATCCCTGATGTTCGGTTCTGTCTCACTTGTACGTCCGTACTGATGTTTGACAGTTAGCCCTTCTGCCAAGACAACTCCCACTGGTCTGTACAAGTTACTACTATGCAACTCCATGCATAGTGCTCGCACCCCCTTACTGGGGTGCCATGCAAAGCTCACTTTGCAACTCGAGATTGCATCCCTCCTTTCCATGCATCTGTTGAGAGGTTGCAAAATGTCTCTAACACGGGAGCAAAAGAAACTCGCTTCTTCACTAGCACAGTCCCTACAGACTTGGTTTCTTTGCTCTGAACTTTCTTCAAGATTGATTTCACTGGCTCAGTTCTGTGCACCTTCGAACTGCCTCCTTGCGTTCCCGTGCACCTTTTTCGCCATTCTTGTTGAAAGCCTTGCTCAGTCATACGCTTTGGTTGCGTATGCTCTCTCTTTGTACTCTTTGACTGACGTTTGACAACATTCATCTTTGTCAAAACTTCTCCTTCCAGTCTGTACAGTTTGTTGCACAATTTGCCTTGCAACACTTCTCTATCATCTCTTCGTACATGAAGAACCCCGCCACTAGATGAAAAACAATTTCCTTTTAGATCTAGCATACTCAGGGAGATTAGATTCCTCCGTACTCCTGGCACATGTCGGACCTCAGATAACACCACTTTTCTTCCATCCTTAGTAAGGAACCGTACTGTCCCTATGCCGACAACTCTGTTCATTGTGTTGTTGGCCATCCGGACAATGCTACCGCCGACTCTTCGGTAAGTGGAGAAAAGCTTCTTATCCGCACATATGTGGAACGTACACCCTGAATCTAAAATCCAGCCGGGTGTCTCCAACTCTGACGAGACTGTAAGCAGCACCTCTTCACTGTCAGAGTAATTCACTGCAACTGCTGTAGTTGAGGGACCTTCGTGTCCCTTAGCCTTTTCTTTGGCTTGTCTGTCCGCCTTTTTCACTGGGCAATCTCTTATTACGTGATCCTCCTGATCACAGTAATAACACCTTCTCCTGAAGCCCGGCCTTGATTGCGAACGTCCTCTTGAGTTGGATCTACCCCGTCTATCATTGGATCTACCCCCTCTATCATTGGACCTGCCTCTGCCTTGCTCATTGTCTGATGCAACCATGGCATGTTCTTCTTGGCGTTTGCTACTTTCCTGTTTCTTCATCGACTCATGAGAAATGAGCGTAGCAACCACCTCATCCAGTCCAAGAGCATCCTTCCCGTACAATAGAGTAGTCCTTAGATGCTCATATGATGCAGGTAGAGAGACCAGCAAGATCATAGCTTTATCTTCCTCTTCGGTCTTCACTCCAAGGGTGTCCAATTCCATTGTGATCCTGTTGAACTCGTTCAGATGTTCTATGAGGTTCGCACCTTCTGGCATGTTCAGTGTATATAGCTGCCTTTTCAGAGATAACCGGTTTGTCAAAGACTTTGACTTGTACCTCATCTCTAATTTTGCCCATAGCTCCGCCGGATCTACTTCATTGATGACTTCCCGGAGTGTGTTGTTCCCGAGATACAACTGAATTGTGCTGTTTGCCAATTCCCTCAACTCCTCCCACTTGTCATCTTTCATGTCTTCCGGTTTGTTGGACTTTTTGAGAAGCGCTTTCACCAGACCTTCTCTTGTTAAAATGTTTTTCACCCTTTGCTGCCACAGGGTAAAGTCATTACTGCCATTAAATGGCTTAATCATGAAACTTGCGCCTTTTCCTGCCATTGGAAATTTCTTCCCTTTTTACCGAAATTCCAATTCAAGAATCTGACCGTACGGATGTGTCCGAAATATTCCAAATAGTTAGAAACCACTATTGGCTCACCCAAATCGGACCTGAAATGGCTTCGATCAAGCCAAAACAATTTTAACGGTTCAGATCGGCAGAATCTGGTGCCCTGAGATGCACCGGATAACTGCTCCAGTCAACGGCGCGGTCAACGGTCAATGGCGGCGCGGTCAACGGCGGCTCAGCGCGCGGCTTGTCTGGCGGCGCGGCTCCGGCGCGGCTCGGCTCGCGGCTCGGCTCAGTCAACAGCTCTGCGGCTGGGTCAACGCGGCTCAGACCCGGCTCGGCTGGCGCGCGCGCGTGCGGCGCGTGCTGCGCGTGAAATCACGCGTCTTCTTCCTCTGGAAGCGCGTGCGGCGCGTGCGGCGCGTGGGCGCGCGTGGGAACGGCGTCGTCGGCGCGTGGGGGCGCGTGAGGCTTCCTCCGACCTTTTTTTTCGACGCGGTTTTCACCTCTGTGCTCGTCTCGTCGAGTACTTCACACTGGTGTGTCCAAAAGTGGATTTCGACCACTTTGATTTCTGGGCAATTTTCGCAGAACACTCTGTTCTTCCGAAAAATTCACAAACTCGGCTCTGATACCACTTGTTAGGATCAACAAGACACCCAGAAATCCAACACACACAAGAACACAACAAGATTTACGTGGTTCGGCAAACCGGCCTACGTCCACGGGAGCGATGTTGTTATATATCAACGAATTGAGGAGATTACACAACTCTACTCACTGTCTCTCTATATAACTCTCAAACTCACTCTTCTCTCACAGATTACACTCTCTAATCTGTTGCTGCTGTGTTGTTGTTGTTCTTCCTCTCCTCCTCCTCCCCCAATTTATACACAATTGAGGGAGAAGCTCATTGGAGCTCACCTACTACCTCCACCAATCTAATGGAATGGGGTGGGTGTAATAGTTCCTCCATTACAGAAGTGCTGCACTATTCTTTGCACTTACATAGTGGGTTGAAACCAACATAAAGGCACCCAGAATTATGTGATTTCCACCAAGTGCTAACTTTACCTTAATTGTCTCACATAACTCCACCAAATCTGGATGCTTATCAGAAAAAATACATTCATTTTTGCATTTCCAGGCAGACCAAATCATTGCTGAGGGAATAGTTCTCCAAAACATCCTTTATTTTTTATGAAAATTCCAGCTCAACCACCATTGTAATAAGCATTCTACTGAACCTGGGGTTACCCACTCCAGCCCCCACCATTCAATTATGCATACCCACACATTTCCATACAAAAGGGCATAGCAGTAAAATATGATTAGAGGATTCCAGTTTAGATTTGCAGAACACACAATGTAAATCCACATTTCCCCTCAATACTCCAATTCTGTGCAGCAAAGCCTTTGTTTTAAGTCTACCCTTCCAGGCCAACCAAGTAATGAATTTGGCTTTAGGTGGAGATAAGTTGTTCCATATCAGCCCAGCAGAGCTGTGTAAAGAAACAGAATCATATCACACCATTTATATGTACTACCTTGAACCCACCTATTGGATCAACCTTCCATTTCACAGAATCCTCATTCTCCATGCCTATCCTAGGCCCTGTTCCCAACAAATCAATGAGTTTTACTAACTCATCTTCTTCCCAAGCATGTAGATTTCTTCTAAAACTAAAACACCACCTGTCTGAATTACAAAAAAATCACAAATTTTTCACAACATGTCTATTTTTAAGTATGCATATCATAGGTTTTCTTGATAAACAATCATAAAATACTCTTTCGTGTGAGCCTCACAACAACTGTCTAAAGTGCAACCATTAATATTTTCGTGCAAATTGACAGAGCGGGAATTTGAAGGAGCATACAAAAATGCTAGGGGAGATTACAAAAAAAAAAACCTTTTTAAGTCTTAACAAAATAAAGTCTGAGTTTTTAATTTTATCAATTTAAATCATAAGTTTTTTATTTGTTTTCAATTTAAACATTTGTTTAGCTACGTTAAGTAAAATCGATGAAAATATGAGTATTTTTGTCATTAAACTCAATAAAAATGGTATTTTAGACATGGTAACTTATGTATACCTCCATTGAGTTTAATAATTAAAATACTCTTTTTTCGTCGGTTTTAGTTAACAAAAAATAGGCGAATAGTTTAGATTAAAAAAAATCAAAAGATTAAGGTTTAAATTGACAAAATTAAAAATTCAGGATTTATTTTGTTATAAGGCAAAAACTTTGGAGTTTTTTGTAATTGTCTCAAAATATTAAATTAATCAATTATTATTTTTATTTGTATTTATCATTTAATGTGATATACTCTATTACTCTTAAATATTAATGCTATATATATCAATAAAAATATAATGTGACACATTAAATGGTAAGAGTGACATACTTTATATGCTTGTCGTAGGTTCTTTCTTAAAAACCATATCCACCTTTGCTTACTTTATTCATATAGTCGGAATGAAAAGAAAAAGAAACGATTTTAATTAAGATTCAGTAGGGTTAGAATGCAGAAAAGGTTGACAGATTCACAACATGATTTTTTTCATTTTCACGAGGTACAAGTCTCTTTTGTGTTTTGTGTCAAGTCTTTGTATGCTTACACAAAAATTCATATATAGTATAATTATTCTTTCACTATTCCACCAAAATGTAATTACCACTATTTTGTTTCCATTGAAAATTAAGTTTTGGAAAACGTGAAACAGAGACTTGTCATATTGCAATTACGGTATAGTTCACTTATGTTATTATCCACACATAGATTAGTTGACAACAACAAAAATTGTAAATGTAACAAATTAATTTGGCAATCCGTCTTGCTATGTGCCGTAATGATTATATAAGATGGTATATGTGGGAGGCAAAATTCAAGTTAGAAGTCACATGATGTTTATTGGGGCTGATCAGGGTCAGAAAGGAAAGTCAGACTAGAAGGTTGAGTTAAGAAGTTGAGCTAGAGATAGCTCGCCACTGAGCTAGATTTAATCTCAGACTAATGGTCCGAGCCTTAACTAGGTCCACACTTATTCCACCCCCACATAGATTTTTCCACTCCAAAAAATTAGCAAATGTGAGACACGATTCCCTAAAAAGCGGAACAAAATGGAGGAGTTATAGGAACTTCTCAACCGCCTCCAATGGTTGGAAATTGAGCCTATATAAGCAAGACACCTAAACTCGAAAGGTACACAACAATGGATACTCAAGCTCTTACCTTTTGATGCTTATTTTCATTATTGACTTAGGTATTAGAGTCTTCTGGCTACTTACTAGCTAATATTATTCTTTTGAGTATTTTTTAAGTGATCCAGCCTTCAAGTTAGATCAATCTGACACCACTGCAAGTTGTGATAAGTTTTTCTCCATGCAATATAATACCTGGTATTATTTGTTTTGTGGTGATATCTATATCTGACTCAACTTCTACCATAAAAGCATAGGAAATTTACTTCTATGCAAAAGATTAACACAAGTAAATCAAAATAAAAATGGCATTATCACTGATCATGGGTACACCATGTCACCCAACAACTGGACCTATCAGCCTAGCTGGCCACCGACGCCAACGGTATACCGTCACCCCATGGGCGGAGAGTCTTGCTTTGGTGGCACAGTCACAAGCGAGAGTTCCCATGTGTGATACACCTGCACTCAAGTGACAGTTCAACTAGCTCTAATACCAAGTTGTAACGCCCCAAATTTTTAGCTCAAATGATAATACAACAATCATGGCTCTTTCAAGGAAAACCGAATATAAATCTCAAAACTTACATTACATGATACAATAGTTCTTCATGCAACAATACATTAATCCAACAACAAGTAAATAAACAAATAAATACCCCCAAGGGTTTACAAGTTTCCAAGGCTTGAGCCTGGTTACACAAAACGGTTATTCAAACCTACACACATACAGCCCTTGACTTACACACAAAGTCACAGCAAAATGAGAGTCTCGTATTCTCAACACACATTTCCTCGCCTTTAGTTAGGCGACATCACTACATCTTTTCCTGCACAAAAATCCCGTAGAGTGAGCATAAAGCCCAGTAGGAAATCCTTAACAAAGTATATGCATTTTATAGAAGTCTCAAGAGATAAAATGCACATGCTATACTATGCTCTTTTGAAAGAAAATCATATCTTCATCTTTGAAAACCCTCATGCTCAATGATTTCATCTCATTTCTTCTTCAAAACTTGAGGTAGGGATTTTCTTAGAGTTATATATATGTTTTTGTAAGATCTATATGATTTTTGAAATCATCTTTCGATAGCTTTGAAAATTGATTGTTGATTTAAGAAATTGAGCGATTTTGAAAGTGGGTTTGTCTTTTATTCTTTTAAAATGATCTTATGAGTTTTGATCTTTGTTGATTGAAGAAAAGATGATTTTGAAAAGTTTTCTTTCAAAAGATTTGAGTTGTATAGTTTTTGTGAGAAAACCTAGAATTTGGAGATTTTTTTTAAGAGACTAAAAATCCATGAATGATATTGTTATATTTATTTTGTGTGTCAAAATAAATGGATGTTTGAAAAATTTCTTATTTCTATTTATATAAATGATGAATTTCAGGGAATATGAGAATTATTGTTCATTTTGAAAATTATTGTTCAAAACGTTGAAATAGTCTTGAAATGACTAATTGTTGAAGATACTTGAGAAGAGGGAATTGTGTTATTCATTGGATGATGAATTGGAATAACAGTATTTATATTCATCTTATGTTATTGGCATATCAATTCATTTGATTACATTAAACTTTGAAAGTTGATTTGAAAACTTGCATTGAGAAAAGAATGTTGAGAAATAAGTTTTTATGGAATAGTTTTAGGGTAAATACGTTGGTAAGTCTTGATATGTGGTATAGATGATATTGAATAAGTTGGCCTGAGAGTTCGGGGTGAAAGACCAAAAACCCGCGCGGATTAGTGTCGAGCCTTCCGGTTAATACCGGTAAAAATGACAAATTGGTATTATTTGTATAGTCTACTTGCAGACACCGACCTAGGGATTACCAAAGTCGTATTTACCGCTCTTGAAATAAATTGTTAAGTTTTGAAGAATTGAAATTGCATGACACCATTGAGCATGAGAGTTTTTAAAGATAAAGATGTGATTTTCTTTCAAAAAAGCGTGGCATGGCATGTGCATTTCATCTCTTGAGACTTATATAAAATGTATATATTTTGTTAAGGATTTTCTACTGAGCTTTATGCTCACCCTATGGGATTTTTGTGCAGGAAAAGATGTGGTGATGCCGCCTAACTAAAGGCGAGGAAATGTGTGTTGAGAGTACGAGACTCTTATTTTGCTGTGATTCTGTGTGTAAGCCAAAGGCTATATGTGTGTGGGTTTGAATAATCGTTTTGTGTAATCAGGCGCAAGTCTTGAAAACTTGCAAACCCTTGGGGATATTTATTTGTTTATTTACTTGTTGTTAGATTAATGTATTGTTGCATGAAGAACTATTGTATCATATAATGTAAGTTTGGAGATTTATATTTAGTTTTCTTTGAAAGAGCCATGATTGTTGTATTATCATTTGAGCTAGAAATTTGAGGCGTTACAGGCATTAATTTGGACGATGATCCCATTACTTGGAATTTCCTCCAAGACTACATTTTTAGAGTCGTCATTAATCAACAGGCCATGAAAGTCTTAGACGTGTGCAATGGGATATAAAAAATTGTATAATCAATAATATTACACTTACCTTTTTATACTACATTCAATATATTATTTCATATAATACAATCATAATCATTGGATATTAATACAACTTATGTGGAATCCATTACATTAATGGTTGTGATTGAGGTACATAAGAGGGTATATCAAATATTACATAAGAAGATAGTAAAAGTGTAACATTTGTTATTTAATTATCTAGGTATGAGTTTAGTCAAATTTAATTTAGAATTTGTAACACTTGACTAATAACATAAACAATAAGTGATCGGTCTACTTAGGCTGTGTTTGGTATATGGATTTAGGTAGGAATTTAAAAAGAAAAGAAAAATGTGGGTGAAATATAGTTACATTTCACACACTTTTTCTTTTTTTTCCTTTCAAATTCCTACCCAAATTCATAAACCAAACACAACCTTATGAATAATGAGTGGATGGTACTTGTTGCCAAACATGACATAATCTCAATCTTAAAGAAAAACATTTCTAATTTGTAATTTCAAACTTTCTCATGTCCTAAACATTAATTTCTCTATTTTAAATCCATAAGTAGCTAGCTAGTCGCATATGCCAAAGTAATTGTCAATCAAAGAATTGGAAATTTCTTATATATGTATTGTATTTTTTCAATTTTTTGATATCCAATGAACTTTTTCATAAATCCAAATTATTTCAATGTATAAAGGGAAATGCTATACTTACCAAAAACCTTACAAACTTTGCTTCCAAATTACATATATACATATATATATATATATTTTCTAGGACCCTATATATGTTTTCATAGCAATATTTCCAAGCAGCTTGAAATGAAATGAAATGAAAACAAGTAACCAATAATGCTTATTGTGTCTCCATTTATTCATTCATAAGTGTAACAAGCCCGCGGGGGACCTTGCTACAGCTCGGACTCAATTTGTGTCACGGTTCTAAATCTGAACCAAAGAGTCCAAATCCGGCAAATTGTTTTTGAAGAAAAACAGATTTTTTGAAAAGTAGTGCCAAACATGGACTGCTTTGCCAGATTACAGAGTCGCCACCTAAATATTTTAAAATGGGAAATTTAGGAAACCCTGACTCGGTGCCGAAGGCCACGTGTCCGTCATTACCAAAGTTGTCTTGGCTCGGGAGCTTGGGTACGATCGGGGAAGGTCAGCTATGAGCACCCCCTTTCGCCCGGTTCGAAGACCGGCCTCTACTAACCGTGATATCCGATTTTGAAAACTTTATGCGTTCTTATTCCGGTTATTAGCCTAGAATTACTATGTTATGCGCACAGCAAACAAGTATAGACCAAATCGCCTAAATTGGAACAAAACATTGCATGTTTGTTAAGATGGTTTGCTACTCGCAAGTAGGCTAAAATGCAGGTTTTGCCACCCTCAAGTGGGCTTTAGAAATAGATGGTTTTGCCACTATCTAGTGGGCTTAAAACTCACAGTTTTAATGCATTATCCCAATTCAGGCAATTCGACCTCCATCCACAAGCATTCAAGCAGTTATATCACATAAGCACTTAGCCTCATGGTAATCATGCTATCATGGCAACATTCACACGCATGCGATATGCTAAAGCGTAAAAGCTTACCTAGTACTCCAAGCCAAAACAGAAACTAGTTAGTAATCATATGCATGATCCTAGTTCACGTTAGGTGGCTAATGCAACACAAGCAATGGTGTAATCTAAACAGGCTCGGCTGTCTTAAACATGGCATATGGAATGCTACAAATAGCACGTATTCAATTTGGAAATTGGAATACAATGCAGTTAGCGTGATGTACCGAGCCCGATGCATGTTAGACAAATGCATGAATGCACGCATGCATAGCATAAGGTATGCTGAAATAAACGTGCCCTAATACTAACCATTAAAAGCAGGTAAGTAAAAGGGAAGAAAGACGTGGGGTTGGAAGACATACTCACACACACACACTTATTACAATTACGCCCTCGCACAGAGGGACCCAAAAGAATAATACAGTCCAAATACAGAATAAATTAATTATTACAGAAATTTCTAATTATCAAATTAAATGCAAAAAGGAAAGATGGCCACAGCCCCTGCCTCGGGATGCGCGAATGATGCATGCTCGAATCCGACTCGCCCGGAAACCCGCATCATGACACTGCTGCCTCTGTTTTTGCTGCCCTGTCTCTCCAAAAATTGCTAAAGTCCCAGAACACCTTCCTTGCATGCTTCTGTACACCACCGGCTGGATGGAATGACCACCGGCCACTTAAGATGATCACCGGCTGCTTGAGAAGTTATCGGCTACCCATAAAGTGCAGGTCGGCACTCTATACTGCCGGTCGGCACAAAATTCCTGCAGAGGACAGTTTGACAGCAACAGCAGGCAGACAGTGCATGATATGGATTTTAGAGCAAATGTAAGCATGGTCAATGCTCCCTATCATGTATGGGACTCAAGGAAGCATGACCCTTGGTTCTTGGGCCATCAACTATGCATCTTGGTGCATGATAACCTAAGGAACCAAGATTGCATTTTAATGTAAAAATGCATGCAACATACAAAATGAAAACTAAGTCCCTATCATGTCAAGATCAAGGGCCCTAGCGACATGAGAATTGAGGTGTGTTTTGTCACTTGAAGTACAAACACGCCTCATTCCTCACACTTGGTTTGACAGCCCCAAACCAAGTAATGCAATGCATGTTATGCAAACATGGCTCAAATGGTGCAATGTGAGATGAAATGCAAGACATGTCAAATGTAATGCAACATATTATGGCAAGTGTGCAATACTAGGTATGCAAGATATAAAGTGTGATGCAAACATGGACACTTAAGGCAATAGGATTGTCATATGTCAAGACTATATTGACCAAGCATGCAACAAGCATCAAATAAAAGTGCAATGGTGGACTTAAACACAATATGGCAGACCTCAAACCTCCCCAAAACAGTGGCAAAACATGCCCAAAATAATAGACCAACACTCATGCAAGCATGCAAACAAATGGGCCCAAACCTATGGCACCAAAGAGAGCATCTTACTACCATTATCATGACCACTCATGGCATATATTAAGCACATAAAAACAGAGTTCTAGCATGCAAAAACACACCCAAATTCCCTTGATATGGCAGCCCCGAAATGTTCTAAACATACAAGCTTGCATAAGGCCTATTCCTAGGCATAAAAGGGCACACCCTAGAAGCATGAAATAAGCCACATATGCAAACATACAAACATGATCTATGGACTGAAATATGACCCTAAATGATGCCAAATCATGAGGGTGGTCCAAGCTAAGCATGTTAGAGGTCAATATGCTTAAGGCTCACAAGCCAAAACACAAAGTAACCACATCAAGCACACCAAATATGGAAAAATCAGTGGCTAACAGATTTAAAACATGACAAAATGATGCTAATATCTTCATGAAGTGAGGCTCATATATGCAAGAAACATGGCCTAAACTCATGGCTCATTTATAGGCAAACTAGAGCATTACAAAGCAAGTATAAGAAGCATGCTAAGGACCACAAAACCAACAAAAAACAGAGATGATATATGATCCAAAACACCCAAATAAGCTCTGAAATGAAGGCATATAAGGCTAAAAATGCATGCTACTATGTGAGCCAAAATAAAGACCAAAGAGGGACAAAGGGGAGGGGGGGTGTCCCCCCCTATATACAACTCCAAAATACCTCCCTCACCACTGGAAACCCACTGGTTTTCAATGGTGAGAAGACCAAAAACACCAAGTTAAACAAGGTTTCAAGAAAAAGGGGCTAAAATAGCCAAAACAAAGCCTAAGAGGGTGAGTTTGTGCTCAAACCCCCAAGTGACCTTAATGAAGGTTCTAAAGCAAGAAAATATAAGACTTTTTTATGTTGAACACAAAGCCAAAAACACAAAGTAAGATAGGTAAAAACTAGTTGCAAAAATGGGAAAACTAAAGTAACTAGCTCACCCTTGAAGAACAGGTGGTGCAGCCCTTCTCTAGTGATCAAAACCAGTCCAAAATCTCAACAAACAACCCTCCAAGTCACTCAATCTCGAAATAAGGTGTAATGGTGTGTGTAATGGTGCAAAAGTAAGGTAAAACACACTATTTAGGCCAAGAAACACACACAATGGATGATGGAAGGGAAGATGTAGATATAGATAGATATATATCAGAGATATATAGATATAAGCTCTGGTTTTGTGTTGGAAATGGCTAACCCCTAACAAATGGAGAGAAGGGTTGCTTATATAGGCCAAGGCAAGCCTAAGACTTAGTGGCTAAGCAAAAGAAAAAGGGTTCAAGGGGTGCAAAGGGGTCTTGGCTTCTTGGAGAAGCCAAGACAGCTGGCCAAGCTTCTCCAAGAAGCTTTGGCCAAAGGGTCAAGCTTCTAGAAGCTTAGGGGGTTCAAGGGTGCAAAGGGTGCAAAATGGTCACACCTGTGCACGGGGAAGTGTGATGGTGCATTCCAGCTGGCACAGCTGGCATGCACCATGTCCCAGGGGTTCAAAGGGTGCAAGCCGGCCGGCCAAAACAGTCACCAGCACAAAAAAGTGCCGGTCGGCAACATAGAGTGCCGACCGGCCAAGGTGTTTGAGAAAAAAGTGCCGATGGCCAAAAGGGAGTGCCGGTGTGGCGTGGGAATAGCCAGTGGGTTTCAGGGATGGCTAACAAGCCTCTCCCTACCCTCAAATGCAAAAACACACAAGTCTTGGTGTGAAACCAAGCACAGAACAAGCCGGTTGAGAGGTCCTGAGGCACGACGTGCAGCCGGGATCTCCGGGAACTCAAAACGAACACAATCATGGATAATCACCGGGTGTTCAAGTGGTGACGTCCAAGTCTTGAGGACGGTCAAAAATGGGGTGTCTACAATAAGCAACACAAAGCTAGCACTATTACAACATTTTCCATACTTGTCCCTGGAAACAAACCATAGCTAATATAATACAAAAGGCCTAATAGCTTGTAAAACGAATCAGAAAACAACATTTGCTATACCTGTCCATGGAAACAAACTATAGCTACTAATATAGAAGGCGTAATATCTTGCAAAGAGAATCAGAAACAAAATAATAACTAGAATACATACCCTCCTCAATCAGATAGAACCACCTTTGTCTCCAATACGGGTTGATGTAAAGAATAGCAGCAAATCCAAACAAGAAAGTGATGTATGTTCCGACAAAACTTGTAAAAAATGTCACTAGATCGATATCATACCATTTCCCCCCAGTTTCATCTAAGGATACTATCGCTGGCAAGTGTGGTGAGTCAACAATGGCTGTACAAATTTTCTCTAATGGCTGTCCACAAAGAAATGAATTTCCCTTATAACTGCTTGCTTCCTGTGTAATATTTTACCTAATAAATTGTTGTGAGCCACAGTGAACACTTCCAAAAAAATTAGATTGATTAGTTCTGTTGGGATGTTGCCGCTCAAACTGTTGTAAGTGTATGAGAGGGTTCAGGAAAGTTGTTGGAAAATTCGAAGATCTTCGAAGATCCTTGAAGAACAACTTCGAATTCTCTAGAAGATTATGAGAGGCTTAGATTCTTCAATAGTCTCAACTCAAGAACACAAGAGTAAAGGAGATGATGGAGATAAGGGATTGGGTGAAGAAGAAGGCAAAATGGCTAGAGAGAGAATAATGGAAAGGCTCTCCCATGGATCTCCCACTTTCACTCTCAAGGTTGATAATGGAGAAGGGAAATTAGTTCTTTCCCAAAAGTTAAATCTCCAAAATCCATCCCTTGTAAAGCTATGGGTGGGTGCTATTTATAAGCACCTCATGATATAGGATGGAGCCCATGTGCAAGGCACATGGGGGATATTCTCTCTAACCACCTTGTCCGAGGAGGTGACCTCTCCGAGGATGAGAAAAACCCCGAAGAGGAGATCAACCCCTCGGCGAACCCTTCTTCTTAGCCACACCTAACCAATGATCCCCAATCATCCCAAAGGGTCAGGGGTAGTCCCAGAGGACGTCCTGCCGCATAAGGGTCAGGGGTAGTTTAAGAGAACGCCCTACCGCAAATATTGCCGAGTCTCAGGGACCCCCTAGATCGTGCCACCTCGACCCGGGTATAGGCTAGTTTAACCGAAGAGTGAATTTATCTCCACTCATCATCCTCGGGATCGGGTCTTTTGTTCGGACTCCATTACGCCCATGGTTCTGGTGCGTAGATCCCAGAAAGCTCCGAGCCCGCAAGTATTCTGGGACTCATTAACGGAGCGACTTCTAGATTGCGTCTGAATCCGTTCGAAGCCAAGTGCTTCGGATCTCTAGGTTCGTGGATCCGAACCCTTTCGAGTCCGAGTGCCTCAGATCTCTAGGCTTGCTTAATACCCTTTCGAGTCCGGGCCCGAGTAAGTCTCTAGGTTCGTGGATCCGAACCCTTTCGAGGCTTAGAGCGATTTAGCCCGTTTGATGGCAATAAATCTGGGCCCACTGATTCTTGGACTTGCGATAAATTCGGGCCCACTAATTTTGGGCTATTGGGCCTAAATAATTTAGTGGGCTCAAATTAGCCCCTCTTACATTTGCCCCTTGCGTGTATGAGAAATTTTAAATTTCTCGGACATGCATACTGTCATTTCTTCGGCCCTGCTTCACATCATGTTCCCAAAAAAAAAAAAAATATATGTTGTCACGACAAAGCCTATGGATAAAGTTCATGACGCACTTCAATTTACAGATAAAATTGACAAGCAAAAAATAAATATATATATATATATTTTTACATCTGAGAAAATATATGAGTAAAATTTTTTTTATTTTTTGCTTGTCAATTTTATCTGTAAATTGAAGTGCGTCATGAACTTTATCCATAGGCTTTGTCGTGACAACATATATATTTTTTTTTGGGGGGAACATGATGTGAAGTAGGGCCGAAGAAATGACAGTATGCATGTCCGAGAAATTTAAAATTTCTCATACACGCAAAGGACAAATGTAAGAGGGGCTAATTTGAGCCCACTAAATTATTTAGGACCAATAGCCCAAGATTAGTGAGCCCGAATTTATCGCAAGTCCAAGATTGGTGGGCCCGGATTTATCGCCGTCAAACGGGCTGAATGGCTCTAAGCCTCGAAAGGGTTCGGATCCACGAACCTAGAGACTTACTCGGGCCCGGACTCGAAAGGGTATTAAGCAAGCCTGGAGATCCGAGGCACTCGGACTCGAAAGGGTTCGGATCCACGAACCTAGAGATCCGAAGCACTTGGCTTCGAACGGATTCAGACGCAATCTAGAAGTCGCTCCGTTAATGAGTCCCAGAATACTTGCGGGCTCGGAGCTTTCCGGGATCTACGCACCAGAACCATGGGCGTAATGGAGTCCGAACAAAAGACCCGATCCCGAGGACGGTGAGTGGAGATAAATTCACTTTTCGGTTAAACTAGCCTATACCCGGGTCGAGGTGGCACGATCTAGGGGGTCCCTGAGACTCGGCAATATTTGCGGCAGGGCGTTCTCTTGAACTACCCCTGATCCTTATGCGGCAGGACGTCCTCTAGGACTACCCCTGACCCTTTGGGATGATTGGGGATCATTGGTTAGGTGTGGCTAAGAAAAAGGGTTCGCCGAGGGATTGATCTCCTCTTCGGGGTTTTTCTCATCCTCGGAGAGGTCACCTCCTCGGACAAGGTGGTTAGAGAGAATATCCCCCATGTGCCTTGCACATGGGCTCCATCCTATATCATGAGGTGCTTATAAATAGCATCCACCCATAGCTTTACAAGGGATGGATTTTGGAGATTTAACTTTTGGGAAAGAACTAATTTCCCTTCTCCATTATCAACCTTGAGAGTGAAAGTGGGAGATCCATGGGAGAGCCTTGCCATTATTCTCTCTCTGGCCATTTTGCCTTCTTCTTCACCCAATCCCTTATCTCCATCATCTCCTTTACTCTTGTGTTCTTGAGTTGAGACTGTTGAAGAATCTAAGCCTCTCATAATCTTCTAGAGAATTCGAAGTTGTTCTTCAAGGATCTTCGAAGATCTTTGAATTTTTCAACAACTTTCCTGAACCCTCTCATACATTGTAAGAGGGGCTAACTTGAGCCCATTAAATTAATTAAGCCCAATAGTCCAAGATTGGTGGGCCCGGATTTATTGCCATTAAACGGGCTGAATCGCTCTAAGCCTCGAATGGGTTCGGATCCACGAACTTAGAGACTTAGAGACTTACTCGGGCCCGGACTCGAAAGGGTTCGGATCCACGAACCTAGAGATCCGAAGCACTTGGCTTCGAACGGATTCAGACGCAATCTAGAAGTCGCTCCGTTAATGAGTCCCAGAACACTTGCAGGCTCGGAGCTTTTCGGGATCTGCGCACCAGAACCATGGGCGTAATGGAGTCCGAACAAAGGACTCGATCCCGAGGACGGTGAGTGGAGATAAATTCACTCTTCGGTTAAACTAGCCTATACCCGGGTCGAGGTGGCACGATCCAGGGGGTCCTTGAGACTCGGCAATATTTGCGGCAGGGCGTTCTCTTGAACTACCCCTGACCCTTATGCGGCAGGACGTCCTCTGGGACTACCCCTGACCCTTTGGGATGATTGGGGATCATTGGTTAGGTGTGGCTAAGAAGAAGGGTTCGCCGAGGGGTTGATCTCCTCTTCGGGGTTTTTCTCATCCTCAGAGAGGTTACCTCCTCGGACAAGGTGGTTAGAGAGAATATTCCCCATGTGCCTTGCACATGGGCTCCATCCTACATCATGAGGTGCCTATAAATAGCACCCACCCATAGCTTTACAAGGGATGGATTTTGAAGATTTAACTCTTGGGAAAGAACTAATTTCCCTTCTCCATTATCAACCTTGAGAGTGAAAGTGGGAGATCCATAGGAGAGTCTTGCCATTATTCTCTCTCTAGCCACTTTGCCTTCTTCTTTACCCAATCTCTTATCTCCATCATCCCCTTTACTCTTGTGTTCTTGAGTTGAGACTATTGAAGAATCTAAGCCTCTTATCATCTTCTAGAGAATTCGAAGTTGTTCTTCGAAGATCTTCGAATTTTGCAACGACGTTCTTGAACCCTCTCATACATTTGGCGACTTCACTGGGGAGGCGGATTGGTTAATGGTTTCAACAAGATCTAGAACTTATACAACACCGGCAAAAATGGCAGATAATGAGACTCATCAACAAGGCTCTTCCAATGGTGGTGATGAAAGAACTCAAGTTCAAGACTCACCTCTCATCCTTGAAGCCATTCAAGAACTCCAACACACTCAACAAGAGATTCTCACAACCCTTCAAAATCTCACCCACACCATGTTGGTGATGGGTTCGAATTTCGCACCACCAGCAACAAATAAAGGTCAAGTCGGCACTGACAAGCATCAACAACTTCATGGCAATGTTGGAAATGGTCAAAACCATCAAGATCCACCCCAAATTCTCCCTGAAGTTGTACAAAATGGTGTGCAGAATCAAGTGCTAGGAGGAACAAGTCATGGCCAACCTATGGCCCGTGGAGCGCAAAATCACGCACCTGGAGGAGTGAGCCATGGTCCAGCGGTGGTTGGAGGAGTTTCTGGCGTGACGAATGGTGTTCCAGCGGTTGTGGAAGTTCAAAGAAAGCCTACAGAAATTTCTCTACAAAATGGTGCTCCATCCATGCCTAATTTTGTTCCACCGATTGTAAATTCTACTCATGTACCGAGTGGGTCTCCTTTGGCTCCGATGCCGAGTTTGCAAGCCCAACCCAATATAGCCGCGGCGTGCAATGGACTTTATGGGACCCAATGCAACGTCCCATCACCAACTGGGTTGTCTATAGGTGCTGATGGCCAGTATCGTCAAATGTCCTCACCAATGATGAATTCGCAGCACCAAAATGGCCAAGTCGCTCCAAGCTCAGTCTTCGGGTCTACAAGTCAAGTTCCGGGAATACCACCATCAAGTTCTCTCCCTCAACAATTTCTCACTCTCGCCAATGTGCAAGCCATGTTCGATCTTGAACGGGGCAAGAGGACTTTACCCTCTTTGCCTGATCCGGATGTCAAGCCACCGTACCCTATCGAGATGTTGAGTTATCCATACCCGGAGGGGTACATGGTACCGAAGTTCATCAAATTCAATGGCAAGCAAGGAAATGCTCGAGAACATGTTGTTCGGTTCATCGAGACTTTGGGGATTCATGGTTCAAACCACGTCCTCCGGCTGAGAGAATTCTCCAAGTCCCTCACTGACCGAGCATATAGTTGGTACGTTAACTTGGCCCCAAACTCTGTTCGAAGTTGGGAGGAGATGGTCAACAAATTCCATGTCAAATTCTTTCAAGTGGCCGAGAAAGTGACCACACTTACCCTGTGTAAGGAAAAGCAGCAGGAGGGTGAAGACATTCTCGAATATGTGAAGAGGTTCCAAGACAAAGCCGTGGACTGTCATGAGGCTGTGGAGGAAAGCTACTTGGTCCAAATCTGTGTTGAAGGGGCATTGAACGGGTACAAGATGCTTCTTGTTAATCACAAGCTACCCACCTTCTCGGCACTAATTGAAGCATCTCGGAACATCAACGTACCTCAATCTCAGGAGATCGGGTTTGAGACTAGTTATAAAACCAGCTTCAAGTCATCCCGAAGACCTTCTGTCATTGCGGCTTCCTCGTCTTCTACCCAAAAGTCGCAGGGGGAGGAATTCAGAGGTCAGAAGAGGAAATACTGTGAAGATGACACTCATTTTCCATGTAGTGTTGAGGAGGTGAAGGCCTTAGTTAAAGAATGGGTGGCAGACGGAGAACTGAAGTTGCCTCGTATCGAAGAGCTTTTGCCGAAGAAGGATCGCGAGCGCCCTAATTATTGTGTTTTCCACCGATTACTAGGACATCCTACAGAAAAGTGCCGGACACTTAAGAAGATCTTTAGAAAGAAAATCGAACTAGATAAGCTAGAGTTCAAAGAACAGGGGCCCCAGAATATCTTACAAGATGTGGCTATGATGGTGTATGACGGCCACAGCCCGAGCAGCTGGTGAAAGCTTTCCAAATGACCTTGTAACTCTAGGGGCAAATGTCAACATTCCGTAGAAGAAGTCTATCTATGACATTTACAATTTGTATTTACTACATTGTCCAAGAATTTTCTATCTTTCTTTCTTATGATATGAAGAAAGTTATTTCCTCCATATTATGTATCTCCATTAGAAGTTATTTTCTCTACATTGTATATCTTCATTATGTTATGTTGCTTGAAACAGTTTTCAATTTTTGTTGCCCCTCGAAGAACAAAGAGGAATAGTAGACTCAGTTACCAACTTGAAGGGAGTTTTCTTGACATAGTAGAAGTGTACTTCCACTCGGACCTCCGAAGAGCAGCCATGGCTTCCATCAATGCAAGCTTTGAGGGTCTTTCTTGCTGAAGTAGAGTGTGTGCTCCCACTCCGACTTCCGCCCTTACTTCCATCAATGCAAGCTTCGAGGGTCTTTCTTGTTGAAGTAGAGTGTGTGCTCCTACTCATACTTTCGAAGAATAGACCTCGCTTCCATCAGTGCGAGCCTCAAGGATCTTTCTTGCTGAAGTAGAGTGTGTTCTCTGCCTCAGACTTTCAAAGAACAGATCTCGCTTCCGTTAGTGCGAGCTTCGAGGAATAGCTTTTGCTTCCATTAGCTGCCGAAGTAGAAGTGCTCATCCACTCGGACTTCCGAGAGACAACCTTGTTTCTGCTCGGACTTCTGAGGGAGAGCCTTTCGAGGGACAACTCTTGCTCTCATTAGTGCGGGTCCGAAGAACAGCCCTTGATTTCATCAATACGAGCTCCGAGGATCTTTTTTTTCAAAGTAGAGTGGACTCTTACCCGAACTCTCGAGGGATAGCCTTTGCTTCCATTAGCTGCCAAAGTAGAAGCGCACATCTACTCGGACTTCTGAGGGACAGCCTTGTTTTTGCTCGGACTTCTGAGGGATAGCCTTGTCTTTTGCTCGGACTTCTGAGGGACAACCTTGTTTCTACTCGGACTTCTGAGGGACAGCCTTGTTTTTGCTCGGACTTCTGAGGGACAGCCTTGTCTTTTGCTCGGACTTCTGAGGGACAACCTTGTTTCTGCTCGGATTTCTGAGGGACAGCCTTGTTTTTGCTTGGACTTCTGAGGGACAGCCTTGTTTCTGCTCGAACTTCTGAAGGACAGCCTTGCTTCTGCTCGGACTTCTGAGAGACAATCTTTACTTCTATTGGTACAAGCTTGGTAGACTCGGTTGCTGTCCAGAGGGATCTTTCTTGCCGAAGTAAGGTGTATGCTACTTTCGGACTCTTAAGGGACAGTTTTGCTCTCATTCAGACTTTCGAAGGATAGCCCTTGCTCTCATTAGTGAAGATT
The DNA here is from genome assembly GCA_036172215.1 of Camellia granthamiana. NCBI lineage: Eukaryota > Viridiplantae > Streptophyta > Magnoliopsida > Ericales > Theaceae > Camellia > Camellia granthamiana. Next base: position 25,050,264 of record CM069917.1, on the reverse strand, counting down.
CTGAAGACCTCGGGGTCGTGGATTTCGCACAAAAATTTATTTGCCTGAAATAGCAAAACCGACAAATGAGATGAGCAATATCAATTTTAGATCATGATTCAAGCATTATCAGAATGGGCAACATCAACAAATAATAATGATCTACTTAAGCTGCAATAATTTTATTCCTCTGAGCGAGTTCATGAAAAATGCAACGATCAAGATTTTGTCTCTTCGGGCCGGTTCGTCTCAAGTCGACGTAAAGCTACAACGGTCACACAAAATTTCGGCATCAACATTTTATTTCCTCGGGTTTTGTCGACAACAACAACATTTATTTTATTTGTCCCATTCAAGCAAAGCTAGCAACAACACTCACGTGGATTACATGTTCTTCCTCAACATCAATAACTCATACAAGATTCAATCATACCAATTTCAAGAATATCTCTTCCAAATCAAGATTCAATGGAAGCTTCAGCTATCTCAAGTTCAAAATTGGTATACAACAATGCTCACAAATCTCAAAAGCCCAAATCAAATTTCCAGCAAGGCTCACAAATTCGCATTTCGTCAAAACAAGAGGTTAGAGAGTGGGTTTCGAAAAATATACTTACAGATCTGAAGGCCACACCCGTGAGAGAGAGTAGCAAAGAACAGTACAAACCCAAATAGGGCCTTGTTTTTTTTTTTTTTTTTTTTTTTTCTGATGAAAAAGGCTCCCTTTATCTTCCTCTCCCCCTAGTATGGTGACCACTGTGTGGGCTGAATCTACTATCTGCAACAAACAGAATAACCAGACGCTTCCTTACACCATTTTCCAACTATGAGCCTTGGAAGTCTATGCCAGAGTGAATCATCACCATTGATTTTTATTGTGCCTTTCTTTGACTACATGCCACACTGCTACTTCTATCAAATGAAGACGGTGGCATGTTAACAAGTAACAAGAGATGCCTGTTATTATTGGAGAGATGTAAGAATGTGAAACAGTTGAAGCAATCTCATGCACAAGTAATCATGTGCAGGCTTGGAGATAATAACTTTGCCTTGAGCTGATTGTTGAGCAGATTGAAGTCCAAAGATCAATAAATCTGAAACAGTGAAGGGAATGGAATTAGTTGAGGGGAAGACCAAGGCCCACAAAAAATGAAGGTCCAAAAATGGGTTTCAGAGCAGGTCGGTGGAGGCGCGAGCAGCATGCGTAGGGCCAGCACAGGCAAGACCGCAAACGTGAGACGCATACACCTAAGGCCGACGCCGAGCTAAGCAGTGCTAGGCAGGCCCACACACACGTCGCGTTGAAAGGGCGACGTGCATAGTCGGCGTTGGACGATCAAGTCCGAAAGTGGCATTGGACGATCGAGTTCGGATGCAGCGATGGTGCCGTAGAGGAGTTGGTGACCACACACGACGCGTTGAACGAGCGACGTGTGTGGTGGGTACCGGAACAACAGTTAAGGCTGGCGAAGAGGTCGCAACGGAGAGGCCGACAGTGGGTTGGCGATGAAGCTGCAGCGGAGGCGATGAACAACGTACAACCTGAAAAATTTCGATAGTGAAGTAAGGAAGATGAAGCACAAAAAAAAAAAAAAAAAAAATAGAAAAGATGTCGTGGATGCAAGGAGTTGGTGTCGGCCTCTGTTATTGCAGAAACAGAGCCTCTCTGAAAATGTTGAAATCTGGGTTTGTCTTGGAGAGAGAGAGTCAGCCGCATGGATTTCAAAAAGAAAAAAAAAGAAAGCTGGTGGTCTCAAGAGAAAGAAAAAGAGCCGTAATGGCTAAATCAAAAAGGAAAGAGGCTATTGATTAGGGTTGTCGTCTTTCCCTTTAAATAGAAAAGAAATTGGTGTGATGCATTGAATATTCTTTCAAATATTCGTATATATATATAATGGGCCTTCGAATGTGCCGGTGGATCCGTGTGAATTTGATTCTTTCTGTAAGTTGTTAAAGGAAAGGAAAGTCAAATTTGACTAGAAAGAAATGTGGGCTTATTTTTTAAGAATAAAAAAAATAATAAAGGTTAGTGGGTGCTTTATTTTATTTTATTTTATTTTTTTTTCCTTAAAGTGGAGAAGTGTTCTGTGCCTTATTTTTTGCCTGGAGTGAAAAAAAAAAAAAGTTCATAAAAAAAAAAAGAAGTTATTTATTTATTTAAATCTTACTTGTCAATTTTATCTGTAAATTACGGTGAGCCCTCGACTTTATCCATGGACTCTGTAAAGACCAAATATTCGCCAAGACGTAATGTGAAGCATGGCTAACAAGGTGAAATTATGCATGTCTGAGAAAATTACAATTTCTCATACACGCAAGGGGCAAATGTAAGAGGGACTAATTTGAGCCCATTAGTCCAAGATTGGTGGGCCCGGATTTATTGCCATTAAACGGGCTGAATCGCTCTAAGTCTCGAATGGGTTCGGATCTATGAACTTAGAGACTTAGAGACTTACTCGGGCTCGAACTCGAAAGGGTTCGGATCCACGAACCTAGAGATCCGAAGCACTTGGCTTCGAACGGATTCAGACGCAATCTAGAAGTCGCTCCGTTAATGAGTCCTAGAACACTTGCAGGCTCGGAGCTTTCCGGGATCTACGCACTAGAACCATGGGCGTAATGGAGTCCGAACAAAGGACTCGATCCCGAGAACGGTGAGTGGAGATAAATTCACTCTTCGGTTAAACTAGCCTATACCTGGGTCAAGGTGGCACGATCCAGGGGGTCCCTGAGACTCGGCAATATTTGCGGCAGGGCATTCTCTTGAACTACTCCTGACCCTTATGCGGCAGGGCGTCCTCTGGGACTACCCCTGACCCTTTGGGATGATTGGGGATCATTGGTTAGGTGTGGCTAAAAAGAAGGGTTCGCCGAGGGGTTGATCTCCTTTTCGGGGTTTTTCTCATCCTCGGAGAGATTACCTCCTCGGACAAGGTGGTTAGAGAGAATATTCCCCATGTGCCTTGCACATGGGCTCCATCCTACATCATGAGGTGCCTATAAATAGCACCCACCCATAGCTTTACAAGGGTGGATTTTGGAGATTTAACTCTTGGGAAAGAACTAATTTCCCTTCTCCATTATCAACCTTGAGAGTGAAAGTGGGAGATCTATAGGAGAGCCTTGCCATTATTCTCTCTCTAGCTACTTTGCCTTCTTCTTTACCCAATCTCTTATCTCCATCATCCCCTTTACTCTTGTGTTCTTGAGTTGAGACTATTGAAAAATCTAAGCCTCTTATCATCTTCTAGAGAATTCGAAGTTGTTCTTTGAAGATCTTCGAATTTTCCAACGACGTTCTTGAACTCTCTAATACAGTAAGAAAGGTCCAAACCCTCTACTTGGGTAAGGTTTGAGAAGGTCTTCGGGATGGGTCCAGTCAACAGATTGTGAGACAAGTTCAGTGCATGAACATTACTTAGATTTCCTAATTCAGAAGGTATGTTACCTATTAGTTTGTTATGTGACAGATCCAATCCAGACTTGAAATTAACGATGTTGCCCTTGTAAAAGTTACTCCTACTTTTTGTGACAAGCTCAACTTTGTCTACTTCATCATACATAACTTCATTAAGGGGCACAACTTTGCTCTCAATTATACCTCTATATCGGTAAGTTGTAAACCCACCAAAGTTATATAAAGGTTCTTGCTTGAAGGGTCGGTCACTAGCCTTTATCGTGCCAAAGGTGATAGTACTGAAACAAGGAGGTATAGAACCATTGAAATAGTTATTGGAAAGGTCCATCAAATTTATTTGATTTAGTTGACACAATTGAATTGGAATTGAACCACTCAGTTGGTTCCCTCTGAACAGAAGAATTCTAAGGTTGGAAAGTAGTCTGATGGAATCAGGAATGCTGCCAAAAAAGATGTTGTCTCTAATATCTAGAGTATAATGATATGACGAATTAAGGAGAGCTCTTGAAATTGACCTTGTAAACTTGTTACCTTGCAAATGCATATGCTTCAAGTGTTGTAGTTTTGGGTTTGAGCAAGAAGGAAGTATTGATCCCGAAAATGAGTTATAAGAGATGTCCATAAACGCACTTGAAACCAGTGCACATGGGAAATGACCGTTGAATGAATTATTTTGCATGATTAGTGTTTGTAACGATGTCATGTTATCCATTGAACTTGGAATCTTACCTAACATGTAGTTGTTGCTAATATCAAGGAAATTCAATTCAGACAATTTGGAGAGAACATTTGTCAGAGGTCTTGTAAATTGATTATCATTCAATTGCAAAGCCTCTATATTAGCCAAGTTAAAGTCAACTACAAAGATTTGACCACGAAAATTGTTATTTGATAATTTTAAAATCCATAAAAATTTGCAATTTCTAACTAACTGCTTTGACACCTCCCTTGAAAAATTATGGGCAAATTACATATACCTCCCTCGAGATTTAGCTAAATTACAGATACCCCCTGAGGTTTCGAAAATTACAGATACCCCCTTGAGATTTATATTTTCATAACAAACTGCCCCCTGAGGTTTATATTTTCATAACAAATTGCCTCCTAATTTGTCATGCAAATATAACCTTCAGGGGGCATCTGTAATTTCTCAAACCTCAGGGGGTATCTGTAATTTTGCTAAACCTCGGGGGTATATGTAATTTGCCCAAAAATTATTAGTGGATAAATCCAGAACAGACAACTTACTCATCTTACCAAATGAGGATGTGATACTACCTTCAAAAGCATTCCTGGATAAGTTTAAGTACTGAATATATGGAAACATATCCCCAATATTGGCTTGAATTTGCCCACTTAAGCGATTGTCAGAGACGTCAATTCCGTTAGTACTTATATAGCAGTATTGCGGCAGAGAAAATGGATTAACAAAAGGGTTATACCGCAGGAATAAAATTTCTAGTCTCGTGTTGTTCACCAGTGGCCAGTTTGGGAAAGACCTTCTCAAGTTATTGTGGGAAAGATCAACAAACATTAGCTTGTTTTGGTAAAGGAGAAATTTCAGAACATCGCCAGAGAGCTTGTTCAGATTGCAGTTTGATAGAACAAGGACTTTCAATTGAAACATGGGAATCCAATTTGTCAATTCAGTCTCTACCTCAAATTTGTCATTGTCGCTTATCAATTCAACCACCTCAAGGTTTGAATGGTTTGCAAATGAGCTGAATGAGAATAAACCCTCGAAACGAGTATGACCAAGACCAATGTACTCGAGGGAGTTGAGGCTTCCAAACAGAGATGGAGAAATGTTTCTTGTGAATTGGTTTAGAGAAATATCAAAAAACTTGAGAGATCTCATATTGCTTAGGCATGGAGGAAGGATCCCTTCAAAGAGGTTATAGCTGAGATCTAACTCATCAAGTTTCTTCAATTTGCACAAACCTGCAAAATAAGAAGCTTATGAAACACGTATAGTTTGTAATGCCATAGATTTATATAATATTCTGTAATACAAGTTCCTATTATAATATATATATATATATATAAAGTGTTGTTTAATAACACAATTCAATATTTAAAACTAAATGTATTAAATAAAAATCGATTACATTCATTTAATAATCACAATTAATATCACTTAAAAATTCAAATGGGTCTAAAAATTTATGCTAAAAGTTAAATTTTTTCTAAATGATATAAAACTTATTTAATATTAACTGAATTTATAAACACATATGCACAAGCATCAACATATACTGTTATAACCTCCTCACCACCACCACCACCACCACCATCACAATATAAAATTTGAAAGATACAATTTTAAAATAATTATTTTCAAATTTAATCTTCTATATATCAAACAATTTCAGCATTTAAATTTTTATCAAACAACATTTTAATTTAAAGAATTCAGCTTTCAATTTTCAGTACTTAATTTTCAACTTTTGGGAAACACTATGGTGCACACCCTTCAAAGGTGTGCACCATATGCACCTTATAACTTAAAAGAAAAATAGCATAACTTTAATTTTTTGAGTCATAACTAAAAAAAAGAAAAAATATCATAATTAAACGCAGCATGATGCATAATTAAAAAACTCATGTGTCATAACTAAAATAAGTCATAACTAAAGAAAAAAATTAGTCATAACTAAAGAAAAAAATTAGTCATAATTAAAGAATAAAATGACATAACTAAAGAAGAAAATAACATAATTAGAGATTCATATGATACACCTTTTTTAAAGGAATGCATATTAGAATTTTCCTCAACTTTTAATTTTCAACTTCCAATTTTATCGAACACCAGCTAACTCTTGAAAAAAGAAAGATGATGCTAGTTCATAGTTTTTGTCAACACTAGTTTATTTATTTGCATGAAGCAAATAAATAAAAAAATAAAATAAAAAAACAGAAAGGAAGCAATAGAATTTTTGTTGGCCTTTGAATTTCAATTTTGTTGGCCTTTTAGTTTATAATAGATAACCTTAACGAATAGAGTTTTTACCTTGAATTGGTAAAGAACCATTAAGGTTATTTTGAGCCAGAGATAGAGCTTTCAGAGAAGATAATGCTCCTATGGATGGAGGAATACTTGCACAGAAATTATTCCTACTCAAATATAAGATCTCCAAAGGGCGGAAGGATGTCAAACCTACCAAAACATACGACAAAGGTAAAATAGAGCTAAGAGAACTTGACAAAATACAATCAAGATTGCAGGGTGATCCTAAGACAATTTAAATAACAAAATTCTTGCCTTCCATTGGTAGCGTTTCATTGAGCTGATTTCCTCTGAGGAGGAGGACCTCTAGATTGCTAAGATTATAAGTCAATTCTGTAACCCAGGTGAAGAGACTCGTTAATTAGATTGAGATAAAGAAAATAGAGATAAATATAAATTGATGTTGTGACCTATATTCTGTGGGCACCTCAGTTAGTAGCTCAATTTCAAATGAAAATGTAATGTTAAAATTTTTTTAGGACAATGATGCCATTGATGGCAGTAATAGATTCCAGAAAGATATATTTGACAAAGAAGAAATATAAGTTTGCACAATTTGTTAGCTGTAAGGCTTAATTTTTCCAACTATTTGAGTCTTCTCAACAGTCAAATGGGGCTAAAAAAATTGACTTAAGTAGCATGAATTTGAGAAATAAAAAGTACACGTACCTTGGTTAGAAAGTGGTCCTTCGATTCTATTGGACTCCAAGGATAGAAACTAGGGATCAGAGAGCACCCAAAATCCGGAAGGCATCTTTGTCAAAATTATTATTACTTAGATTCAGATGTCTCATCTTGCTCAAATTAGACAGTACTTTAGAATCTGAGCACATGACAATGATCAAATGTCATTAAAAGTCAACCCCAAAGAACCATAAGTGAAAATGACTAACTTATTGCTTTTACAGGTAATTAGGTACTTTTTAAAAAGACTTTCACTCTGATTCACAATTGTAGACAATATATATATAGTGGTACACCCACAACCCTCCCCCCTTATATTTCGCCAAAAACAGTAATTAGGTAAACCACAAACTGCTATGTATAAAACCAGACAATGTAGACAATTGCTTTCATAAGTAACATCTAACGTATTTAATCATATTTTCAATTTCAAATCAATAGGTAAGTTGAACCAGTTAAAAAAATAAAAAATAAAAAATAATAAACAAAATGAAACAAAAGAAGTCGTAGAGCTAGAAGTACTAACAACTATTTTCTAGCCTTCTATTTCTTTTTCTTTTATCTGTGGGACATCACCCATGTGAGGGGTGATGGCCAACTCACAGAGGCACACTTGCCAGCCAAAGGGATTCACCTTGTTGCTTCCATGTGAATTGCCAACCTACAAAGAAGGTGAATTGCATGTTGCTGCCAACAGTTGGCCATGTTGAAGCCAACGCACATGAGCTAGCCATGTGATGGCCAGCAGCTCCTCTCCTCCATTGTATGTGTATATATTGTGAGGTAGAGTGGAGAGAAAAATGAGAGAGAGTGAGAAAACCGTGAAGCCAAAGTGAGTGAGAGATGTGAGGCGGAGAGACCGTCTCCCTCGGTGTGAGCGAGGGAGACGGGAGAGTGGGTGAGTGAGGAGAGTGTGAGCTCCTCCTCTAATGTAATCTTTCTGTAATATCCAAATTGGTATAGTGAAATCCGGTTACTCTCCCGTGGACGTAGGCATTGAGGCCGAACCACGTTAAATATTGTGTCTCCTTGAGTGTGGGTGTGTTTTTCTGCTTGGTATGGTTTCTATAAGGTCTTGGGCGGGATCCCGGATCCCAACAATTGGTATCAGAGCCTCGTCGGTAGCGTTTCGGAACAAAAACCCGTGCTGTTCGAAACTGCCCAGAAATCGGATTGCTCGAAATCAGGTTTTGAACATACCAGGAGCAAGGGCTCGACGAGAGGAGTCCAGAAACATAAAGCAGAAGCCCAGGGGACACCGAACGCGCTCTCACGCGCCCCTAGAAGGTGGCGCGTGAGGCCCAGTCTCGCCACGCGCCGTGAAGGCAGCCAGCGCGTGGGTTCAGTCGCAGTCACGCGCCCCACGCGCGCGCAGAGGGAGAAGGCGACTGAGGGAGGGAGCGTGCGCCACGCGCAGGCCACGTCATCGCCACGTCGTCACCACGTCAGCGACACGTGGCGGCCACGTCATCGACACATCAGCACCAAGGGCCAGTCAGGGACTGCCACGTGGCTGCCACGTCATCTGCCACGTCAGCAAAGGGTTGACCGGTCAACCAGAGGCAGGGAGCGATCCTGTGTGACGCGGCAATGGTACAGCCGCAGGGAAGGATCCAGTGCTTCGCGGCTATGGTGCAGCCGTAAATCTGAGGCGTACAGAATGTTTTGGCTAGATCTAAGCCATTTGGAGTCCGTTTTTGGCGATCCAATAGTGGTTGCCGACTATTTGGAGTATTCCGGACACATCCGTATGGTCAGATTTTGGAAACGGAGTTTCTGTAAAAAGAAGGCAGATTAAAGGGACGGACGGCATCAGGTGCAGCGGACGGAATATTCTGTTAGCACACGGAATATTCCCTGAACTTCTAAAAATTGCAATTTGGCCCAGAATTTTCAGCAAATTATGGTGTGGCCCAGCTTTCGGGGATATTTTTCAGTGAGGTCCCTGGAAGTGCAGCGAAGGTTGGTCCTAGCTAATCGGACCGTTCCGGACGCAACCGCGAGGTCAGAATAGTGAAATTCTGAACGGTTTGGAAAGATTGTCAAAACATGGGAGTTTGTCATCTTTAATACTCGAAGGGAGGTTGCCGGATATTGTGGAACGCTGCAGATTCACTGAAGAGGTTAGAATGGGTAGATTCTAACCAGATTGGACAACCAGGTACAACTCGAGATAGATCATTGAAGACCAGAGAAGATCAGGCTTGATTAAATGGCAGATTGAGGGAGATCAGGATTGGTCAGGGGTGATCAGAGGATTGCATAAATGATTATCTCCGGAGTTCGTCAGAAGATCTGGTTCAATCAATCAAAAAGACCATTCATCGACGGGTAGATGATTTGGCAACCAGTTCAGGCTCAGGGAAATGCTGTGGCTGTTGGAGCTACTGTATACGAGTAAGTACTGGTGGTATATGGACTTGTAGAACAATAGTTGCACAGGAGCATACTAAGCGCAGGAGCACAAATGCAGACGTGCAGTAGTGCAAGGGTACAGTGTCGTACAGAGGCGCGAGAAGAGTATGTAGCAACAGGTTGTTGAAAGTTCACAGGAACTTCCAGACAGAGAAATTGAGACAGGTAAAACGCAAGAGTGCGCGCCAATGAGTGGCAAGTCTTTTTTTCTCTATGGTGGTTTCTTTCCATGGCAGCGGAAGATAGAGTTGATGCGGATCTCTCAGGCAAGATCGACGCAGGGAGACCAGAAGCCATGGGTACGGGCACTATGCAAGGAATTGCATAGCTGACGATGCTTTGACAGATGGAGCTACTGTCAACCATTAATCTACTGGACAGCAAATCAGGGACTGCAAAAGCACAAACAACAAGCGTATGTGGAAACGCTAGGAGGTTGTTCAGAAGTGCAGAGGGCAAAGGCTGATAGTTTAGAGGAAAAGCTCCGAGCAAAGAAGACAGAGGACGTTGATGGGATAAACAACGAGTTTTCTATTGCTCCAATGACTGATGCTGCGAGGTAATGCATGACAGTCAAGGGCATCCCAGCAGGGGGTGCAGGACATCCAATCAGGGGGTGTCGGATATCTTGGTTACGCAAGTTCAAGCATAGCAAGTGAAGGCATCCAAGCCAGGAAGCGTGGAAGAGATCTGTGGGAGATAGGAGCAAAGGCTCTCTCCAAATCACAGAGTGGTATGAGTTGAATTGAGGATGTAGGATTCCCTTATTCTCTTGTATCCCTGCTGTGTTATCTTTAGCTTCAGGGGGTGCAAACGTCTCAGTGAAGAAAAGCAGAGTATGCTGAATTTGGGCGTGACAAGATTAGCAGCAATGTGTGCAGTGGATCACCTCACATGGGTTGAGGGGGTGATTTGTGGGATATCACCCATGTGAGGGGTGATGGCCAACTCACAGAGGCACACTTGCCAGCCAAAGGGATTCACCTTGTTGCTTCCATGTGAATTGCCAACCTACAAAGAAGGTGAATTGCATGTTGCTGCCAACAGTTGGCTATGTTGAAGCCAACACACATGAGCTGGCCATGTGATGGCCAGCAGCTCCTCTCCTCCATTGTATGTGTATATATTGTGAGGTAGAGTGGAGAGAAAAATGAGAGAGAGTGAGAAAACCGTGAAGCCAAAGTGAGTGAGAGATGTGAGGCAGAGAGACCGTCTCCCTCGGTGTGAGCGAGGGAGACGGGAGAGTGGGTGAGTGAGGAGAGTGTGAGCTCCTCCTCTAATGTAATTTTTCTGTAATCTCCAAATTGGTATAGTGAAATCCGGTTACTCTCCCGTGGACGTAGGCATTGAGGCCGAACCACGTTAAATATTGTGTCTCCTTGAGTGTAGGTGTGTTTTTCTGCTTGGTATGGTTTCTATAAGGTCTTGGGCGGGATCCCGGATCCCAACATTATCTTGCTTTCTCTTTTTGGGCTTTTCTGTTATTTATTTAAATATTTGAAAATCAAGACCACAATCATTGAATGGCTCCATCATTATTTTACATATAATTGCACAGTAGAAATCTATGATCTTTAATGTTACAATCAAGGAAAGTGTCAGCTATCTAAATACAAAGTTATAACATCAGATTTTTATTTTTTGTTCATTTCAAGTAGACATTAAAATGCTCTTCTGAAGCTCAATGAATGAGACAACACTCTAAAATCCATGCATTCACTACAAGGATTTACACATTTGCCGACCACTTTTGCCGACCAAAAAAATTTTGGTCGCAAAAAAATAACATTTGCCGACCAAAATATTAATTAGTCGCGAATGATCATTATTTTTGGCGACCAAAATGAGTTGGTCGCAGAAGGTCACATTTTTGCGACCAAAAATGAGTTAGTCGCAGAAATTGGTATGATTTTGGCGACCAACTTCAAATTTGGTCGCGGAAGGTTACATTTTGGCGACTAAAAAAAATTAGTCGCCAAATTAGTATTTTTAGCGACTAATATTTTAGTCGCCGTTGATTGAGATTTGGCGACTAAAAAAGTTTGTTGCGAAGGTACCTTTTCTGCGACTAATCTGATCATTTGGTCGCGAAAAGTGTGGGAGGGAAATTTGAAACATGGAGGGGGAAAATGAAAATTTTTTGCGACAAAAAAAAATTTGGTCGCCACTTATAAAACAACGTCGTTTTGTACCCACTCTCAAAATCAAAATTTGGTCGCCATTTATAAAATTTGGTCGCCATTTCTAATCCCGTCTCTCCTCTGTGTCTCCAGCTCGCTCTCTGTGTCTCTGTATATGTTGATCCGCCCTCCCCCTCTCTGTATTCTCTCTCTCAATCGGTGGCCACTCTCTCTAGCACACCGAAGTCCCTCACCACCGTGAAAGCAAAACAAGCTGAGAGAGAGCTCATAGTGCCGAATAGAGAGAGCGCCAATTTAGTTAGAAACAGAAGCAGAAGAAGAGGGATGACCAATCCACTGTCGTCGGAGACTCTCCGGCCGATCGAAACCCTAGAAATCGAGAACGGCCTCTCTCTAGTCCCCCGCATGAAGCTCCTCCTCACTATCCACTGTGCAGACCACTCCGTGAAGCCCCTCGACGAGTGGTAACTCAAGCGCTCCCTCTCTCATCTCTCTTTGAAATAGGTGCGAAACAAGCAAACAACGAACCACTCGCTCGCTCTCTCTCGTCTTTGCGTTCGATTCGAACCCTAGGCACATTGAATCAATCATTCGGAGTCTCTCTCGGGATTGATCAAGACCATTGTTGGGGTTGTGGAGGCCTGTCATTCTCTTGGGGTAATGCACAGAGATCTCAAGCCTGAGAATTTCTTGTTTGATACTCCTGACGAGGGCACCAAGCTCAAGGCCACTGATTTTGGGCTCTCGATTTTCTATAAACCTGGTTGGTTCTTGGGTTCTTCTCACTTTCTTGCTCTGTTTCATTTGGTTAGACATTGTTGATTTTGATTTGTAAATTTGCAATTTCTTGTGTTCTTGTTTGATTTATAACCTTATTGGCAATGGGTGGTCTTGGTTCCTTTCCTTTTCTTACATTTGGTTAATTTTTCATTGTTTACCATGTATTGGGTTTCTATAATTTGACAATTTATTGGGTTATTGACTGTCTGGTTAAATTTTCCATTAAGAGTAGGCTTGAAAAGAGTAGGCTCCGAACTAATGGAGTCTGAGATCAAGGCCCTTATGAATGCAGTAAATAGATTTATCGTACAGAAGTTTATATTTTTATTTTTTTCATTTTCAATTGATTGTCTGGTTAAATTTTCCATTAAATGAGGAACTTTGACAGGCAGATATTGACAACAGTGGAACAATTGACTATGGTGAATTTATTGCTGCTACGTTGCACATAAATAAGATGGAGAGAGAAGAGAATTTGATCGCAGCATTCTCTTTCTTTGACAAGGATGGTAGTGGTTATATAACCATTGATGAGCTTCAACAGGCTTGCAGAGACTTTGGTCTAGGTGATGTTCAATTGGATGATACGGTCACAGAAATTGATCAAGACAATGTGAGTTTCTCTGGTTTTCATAATTCATTTGAGCATATAAAACCTTTGTTTGTTCTTTTGAGCATATAAAACCTTTGTTTCCCCTTAAGTTTTTACATTCAAGTAAAAAAGTTACACTTTTCAAGAAAAATATGATTGGTTTTAACTTTAGTTTGAGAATAAAGTTTGTGTGTACTATTTATTAATTTTGAATAAAAAATTGAACTATTTATTAATTTTGTATAAAAAATCGTTAAAGTGCTATAGAGCCTCATTTTTTCAAACTGTTAATTACCTCGTTAGAGTAAGTTTTAGGGTGATCTTGTCATGACCCAGATGTAAATTTTTGGTAATTTGTGTTTCAGAGTTAATTTTGTGGTTATCCATATGATACCAATTCTTGTTGTCTATGCTAGTTAGATTGTTTTGATGTTATTTGGATGTTTCTGTTTTTAGTATTATTACCTTTGTAATTGAGTAACCTTGTGATTATTTTGATTTTTGTTTATTTAACTTATGATCTGGTATGTTGTGTTTGGTAATTTTGAGTAGATTGGGGGTCGGCAATATATTGTTTTTCCTGGACGGTATATTTACACTCAGAGGTTCAAAGATGCAAATGTCAATGATAAGGTAAAGTAAAGAATTGCCATGATTTTCTGTCCGTCTTTCCTTGTTTTTACCTCTTGTCTAGCATTAATGTGGCTTTCTTTTTCGGTTCTTTCTTGAGGATAATGCATTTAACTTAATACTAGAATGGCCTTAATTTAGTCATTTGGATTGCTGGCCCCCTCTAGTGAAGCTTATTGGGGTTGCTTTTTGTTTTTTTTCCTCTTTACATTGTGAATCTGTTGTAGAGTGTTTGGTTATACAACATGTGAGGCAAAAACAACTTAAATTAGCTGAAAAAACTGATAATTACGAAGCTGAGGAGGAAATGCTTTTAACTTATGGTTTGTAATTGTTAACTTTCTGCTTGAAAAAAGCTGCACCAAACAGGTTTGTTGTCTGTTTGGACCGATTGTTATTTTGTTGATTTGAGTAGCATGGGGTTAGAATTTGTCCATAACTTCATTTACTATGTGCTTCCAATATTTTGGTTTTCCAAATGTTTATCATTGATTTTCTTTTGACCTTTGGAGCTGAATCAAATTTAGGAAAGCCATATTCAATCACCAATATTCTGTCATTTGTCCAGCCGTTCAAGCAATGAAAACCATTTTTTCCTCTAATGATGAACTAAGGATATCCTAATTATATAATGGGGTGATAGTAGGGACTTTTTGGCTTTACATTCACAGAAATAACAATTTTGATCAGATAATGTGGGGTTTTCGAGAAATGGTTACTCGAAGAGTGGTTTGAGACATGAAGCAATGCCCTTTCTGATAGGATATGCTGTTGTAAGTTTTAGATAAGGGTGACTGAACTTACCTAATGTTGATAAGTTGGACCTCTACTTATTCTGCTATTGACGTAAGAAATTTTGTTTATACTAGCTCCCTTTTTTTGGTTGATTCTCCTCTCTCTTCTCTCATCTCTCTTTGATTTTGATTTTCATTAAGGTGTTAGGAACTCTCGCAAAATATATGCACTGCCTCATCTGTGCCTTTTTTTCATGACTGGTCAATAATTAATCAATTCTGTGATATGAATTGATTTGTGCAGTGATATAATAACGTTGTTCTGTGATATGAATTGATTTGTGCAGTGATGGTTGGTGGATCAGATACCTTATCCTGTGCTCAATGATACTTGCATATTTAATGCACAGAGTCAATGAATTAAATTTGATACTGAATTAAATTTCAATTTCACATGAAACTAACAAACTGAAAAGAAAAAGACATGATCTTGGTTTTGTTTTAGAGTTTTTAACTGATTTGAGTATATACAGATGGCAGGAATTTCTGTTGTGGGTCGAAATTATTATGGTGTGTTCCCGTTGAGAGGTACATTGCTTAATGTGAGGGAAGCAAGCCATAAATAGATCATGGAGAACGCTGAAATCACGAGCATCAAGCAAATTCTTGGACTTCAGCATGGAAAACAGTATGACAGTGTGAAGACTTTGAGATATGGTCATTTGATGATCATGACTGATCAGGTTTAAAACATTTAACTTCTTGTTTTGTTTTTTCTTTTGGTTTTATCTATATGCAATGGACAATGGTGAAATTTTATATGTTACAGAAATCTGTTTATAATGTTTAGAATCTGTTACCAAAAATCTGTTACTAAAATGTGGGACCTCTAGTGATGTTTAGAATGTCGCTAAAAGGACATACAGTAGATATATATATAATTATGCATGTAGAGATGTTGCACTTCATTCATTGGCGACTTTTATTACTTTTCCATGTGAATGCTCCCTGTTGATGTCCATTATTTTGTTGCTTAAACATTTTTTTCTGACAAAGCGAACTGAAACAGAATTGGTATGCTTTATTTGATGCATTCTTTCCAAGAATTGAATAGCTTTGCTGCATATACTTGAGATTTTTTTCTTGCCCCTAATTTTCTGGTGAAGGTGGAGTTGCTGTAGGCACAACTGGATGTGACTTCACTCCTCATGTGGTAAAGATAAAAGTAGGAGAGGTACCGTTAGATATGGAAAAGAAGTTTCCCTTATCGTCTTGTATTTAATGTCTGTCTGTTCTCCATTTCTTGTCAAGTTGCTACTATTGGTGGGCGTACAAGAGATGATTACTTTTTGATTTTGTAGGACATTGCCGAAAAAATAGTGTCATTTTCTCAGGGAGGTCCTTGAGCCGTCTGTGTTCTTGCTGCTACTGGCCCTGTTTCTATAGTAGATATTCACCAAGCTGGTTCTTTTGGCAGCGGTATTTTAAGATATGAGGCATGATCAGATACTAACTATTTTGTTTTCTGCATCTTCCTATTTTTAATTTATTTCTGACATGATTTTTAAAGGATGAAATATTGGTATTATATTATTGCTTGTGATTGAGATATCTTCTCTTTTTGTTCTGCTAGTTATTGGGATTTTGTTTCTTGTAGCTTCTATAGAGACTCCATCCCTTTGCCAGAAAAATTTCCGAAAATAGAAGTAAAAAATAAATAGAGGAAAAGTTTGACTTTGACCATGAAAAACATGAGGGATCCGAAAATGTTGTAAAACAATCCCATGGTGTTTGTGATCCCACTCTAATCAAGCAATCACATGGTACATCGGAATTGTATTTAAATATGAATTTTAAAGATGAAAAGGTTAGTTAGGGGGTTATGCGCACGTGGACCAAACCATGGGGTTAAAGTGAACTATGCTGGGCTGGAAACTAAGGAATCACACAAAAGATTTGATTGCATTGCATATGCAACCTCCACGGTTTTTGCATTTGAATTATAGGATTTCAGCTCTTTGATGTCATACAAAGAAAAAGAAACAGTTTTTTCATTCATGCATTATGAATCCAAATAATAATTTTCTTTTCTTTTTTGACGTTTAACTTCTCCTGTCATCCTTCATGCAGGGCTGTTTTGAGCTATTAACTCTAACTGGATCACCTGCTCTTAATGAAGTGGGAGGTGTACGGCGCACAAATAGGCATGTTAAGTGTTTCGCTGGCCAAACCTGATGGGACAGTTTTTGGTGGTGCTGTTGCAGGATCTCTAATTGCAGCTGGGCCAGTTCAAGTAAGCCTTACTTTCATCTCTATAATTGGAATTGCTAAAATAGCCTTGTATTTTGTTCTTCTATAACTCCTGTTGATCCTTCAAAAACAGAGTACCATGTTTTCTTTATCCCCACACTTTGATTTTTACTTTCTTGTTTTTGCTTGAGCACAGCAAATTTGGACCAAATAGTGAAAACTTCAAGAGGTCACAAATAATCATGTATAGTACTACTTCCAAGTAAAATTGCTAAAACATGTCAACATACAATATAAATCTACTTTACAACTAAAAAAAGTCAAATCAGACTCTTTATCAGGGACATTTTGATCAAATTTTTTGGAACATCTTAACATTTGTCTCTAATCAGTGAGGTTGCCCCAACCTCAATGCTACATAAGCCAAAAGCCTATACCCAACTAACATAACAGCCAAAGCAAACACATCCCAACCCTTATTATCAATACCCAGAAGATTGAGAGGGAAGGCGAATATGGCATTGAAGAGAGGGAAGAATCCCCAGAAGATTGAGAAGAAGAAGAGAAGTCCCACCTGTTGAATGTTCAAGCTTTGTTAAAAACAATTGTGTAGAAATCAAGAGAGTTTCGATCACAAAAACAGTAAAGTGAAACAATCAAAACACTCAGGGCTCTAAGCCTCATAAGCTTAACCACTCTACAATGCTGTCTCACTTTTTCTCATGGCTCTGGGCCTCCGCCTAATGGCTTTGGCCATCCACCTCTGCAAAAGACCCCTTACAGTAAAATCAAGTGAACAATATTAATACAAGACACTACACAACAGAAACTAAGTGCATTTGTAGAAGCAACCATGTTGAACACTAGAACCTAATGTTCAAAAAATTTTACCCTATGAAACCTGAAGAAATAACCATTACTAAACATTCTAGTGGGTAAATGACCACTACTGGAAAAAAAAAAAATTTTGAAAGCAACTTACCTTCTAAGAAAACACCAAAAATTGCTTTCAGAGTCTAGAAAACTGGTTTTGCACAAAAATGAAAATGATGGGTTTTATTAACCTCACAATTCTGTTTCCAAACACACGAGAAAACAAAAATGCAACTAAATTTGTTTGATGAAGCCACTGCTTGAGATCCAGAGATGCACAGAAGAGGTGTGGTTCAAAATACCTGATCTTGAATGTGCGATGTATCAGAATGCCACCATAAAAGGCCAGAAAGAATAGAGACAGTCATGACTTGAAAAATTCTTAAACCAGAATAGGACTCGTGTTTTCTTTCTTTTAGTCCCCTCCTCAGCAATACCTTGAATTGCATCCACCAACCAGTTGTCCATTGATTTTCAGTGCCTACAACACATCAATGCTTTTGTGGTTAGTAAATTATCAAGTGGCTGCTTAAACCCAGAAAAGCATACTTGCATATTTAATGCACAGACTCAATACCCAACATCGGTATTTCATGACTAATGTAACACTTAGGTATATGAAAATAGAGAGTGATGGTTCGAGATCCTTTGTCCTTAAAACTGGGCTGATGAACTTTTTACCAGGGCCAACATAGTACCCAAGGTGGCCTGATTTGCCCCGATTGAGGTTGGTCTTTGGCCTGAGCCTAGAGTTTGAAGCCTAGTCCAATTTGTCTAGCGGAGCCGCGAGCTTGTCAAAAATTACTAAAAATATAAGAAAAAAATTGAAAACTAGAGAAAAAATTAAAATTAAAATTTCCATAAATTTTGACCATTAGGCTAAGCCCACTAGCTTGTTGGCCCACCCATCGGCCAGGACCATGAGCTTGTATATACTAAACTTGTTGGGCATAGCTTGAGCCTAAGGTTTTTGGCTGCGTTCTGGACCCACTCAATCTTCCTATAAAATAAAATAAAAAAGCCTACTAGGCTTAGTTTGCGGACAGCATTTGGACACATTTTCGTTAGGCGCTCGATGACAGGATCATCTTGTAAGTGTGAGTGATGGGATAGAAGGACATATGCTTTTTTTTTTGTTGGCCTAGAGATGGACAGGGTTTTTGGCTTACTTGATCTTGACGATCGAACTGGGGTCCCACAGCTTCGACGAATCTCGTCCTTCAAGGCAGGGTGCAGGTTCTTCCTGTAGGAAGATATTAAGGGCTGTTTGATAGAGTTTTGATCATCACGGTGGTCTGCTCTGCCATGGAACTCTTGTTGATCATCCTGTTTTGCATCTGGAGTCACACCTGTATATATCCAAAACAGTTTCATAGTAAAAATATGATAGGATTTTTTAAAATTAAATTAAAAATCAGATCTTGTAATTTGGACGGCAAAGAATCTCATGCCAGCCCAAATTAAATACATGGTTTGCTTCATTTATAATCTTTTTTTTTTTTTTTTTTCAACAAATCTGCAAAATTATCAATTATGGTTTCAAGTTAACTGACTTTCATCTTTGTGATGGCCCATGTTAATTTGGCTATGAGCATAATGGGGCTATTTGGTGTACTTTATTATTTTTATTTTTTTGTAGGTTCAAAATTAATATAGAAAAAAAACTAAAAGTCAAAATACTCCTCACTTTCTGAAAAAAAAAAAATATTTTTATTTATTTTATTTTTTTTATGTCTAGAGTTATAAGTATATATAGAAGCTAGACCGCAATGTCAAGTGATTTGAAAAGACCAACTACAGTTTAATTTCATTATTAAGTATAGAGGTTTCGAACCATTTCAAATTCCCAATTTTGTGGGGAAGGTCAATTGTGTCATGTCTATTCTTCAAGATTTGAAACAGAGTCCATCAGGAAAATTAGTACGTGGTCCGGGATCACTCCGTAGATTTTGTCCCGATAAGATCGACCAAATTAACAAAGCTCAAGATGGAGGTCCTACATATTTTATTTTTTTAAATAAAGGTTGACAAAGCTAGGAGTGATAAATGAACCAAACGAGCCGAACAATTAATTGCTTAAAGTTGGTTCGTTAAACTTTTGAGCCAATCTCAACCAAGTTTTTGTCGAACCGAGCTCGAATAATTTAGTATTTTTCTATTGTTTTAACGAACCGAACGAGTAATTGATTGTTCAAATTTATTTGAAAACTTTAACAAGCTCAAAAATATATTTAAACATGACTTATTTACTTAACGAACAAAACTTGAACAAGGTTTCAACGTGCTGGAACACGAGTAACTCGAGCTAGACAAAGTAGAACATTAAGTCCATTTTTTCTGATTTAGTCATTTGTAATTACTACGGACCGGAATTACCATGATAGTCTGGCACCCCTGCCTATGTAAAAATATCTTATAGCAGATAATTTTTTATCAATTTAGAAACGTCATTTAATGTTTTCACATTTTAATCTATTTAACCCTACTCAATAACTTCAATGTAAATGAATTATTGATTTGTTCAGATAAACAATTATTGAACATTAAGCAAATTTAGTAAAACTTTTATGGAACGTTTTACTAAACAATTTTTTTTCTCCATTTTTGAACATTTTAGTGAAGTTTAATTAACAAAATTAACATTATAACTGAGAAGATGAAAATAAATTCCATACCATTAGCAAGATCAAGCAGAAAATCAGCAGGGTTCACAAAATAAATAAAAAGCTGAAGTATGTTCTATTATTCTTTGTAACATGTTTAGTGAATTAAAAATAAATAAATAACATCTTTAGCTGAAGTATTTGTAACATGTTTAGTGAATTAAAAATAAATAAATTTGAAAGGGCATTTAGATGCCCCATTGATATGATATTGTTCTATTATTCTTTATAGAGCATGCAATTACAAAAGTTAGTTTAGAATTGGAATCAACATTTTTAATCAGCAGAACAATAACAGTAGACAGAAATTATGTGATTTGTTGAAATTGCATTAACTTTCTGTTTGAAGAAAGCTGAAGTATTTTTATTACTTTTCAAATTGGAGTATTGTGACATTGTTTGATTGAGCAAACCAAATAGGATGTGCTGTGAATTGAACATTTGGGTTCATGCCTTGTCTTTCAGGAGGTAATGATGCTTCTCACTCAGCTGAAGCTACAGCCCGCAGAGGATCAAGTAGTTTTGCTCGCCCTGACGTTGATATGCATTCTAGATCAGGAATGGCAACTCTCTCTACTATTGGTGCTGTTGCATCTGCAATGGGACTTGCAGTTGAGAAGTCTAGCAAGGTTGTTTGCTCTAAACCTAAGTTTCCTTCTAACTTTGTATTCTATGTCCTTTAAATTTGACTTTAATATTGGGTAGTTGTTTCTTGCAGGGTATACTGTCAGATTTTGTAAATAATTTTATATATTTATCATGCTTCTCTGATAAATTTTCCAATTATGTTTCTTTATTAGGTGTCTGACATCACTACTGCTTTGATGGATGCGAAGCTTGGCACGGAAGGGCGCAAGAATCTTTTTGATTGGCTATCAAGGCAACTTAGTGGATTAAGCTGTGTTGTTGGAGGATTAAATATTTTTGGATGGATGTGTATGGATAACAAATATTAGTAGTTTTATTTGTTGACAGCTGCGCATGGATAACAAATAGTTATGTTTCAATTTGTTATGCTAGATGGATGTGACTTGTGAATGAAAACTTAGAATAATTGTATTGTGTCGAATGTTAATGAATTATGTATTGTGTCGAATGTTAATGATTCAGTTAATTTGAATGATGGTTTAAAATTATAGGTTTATTATGGATTGAATAAATTATTAAGAATTACAGGTGTATTGTTTTCCTGCTTTGGCGACCAATTTATTAGTCGCGACAAATAAATTATTTTTTTTCGCAAAAAATGACAATTGCTGACCAAGAGTTTTGGTCGCAAAAAATACATCTATTGCCGACCAAAACAGCTCTTGGTCGTGGAAACTCACTTTTGCCGACCAAAAGTTTTGGTCGCGAAAAGTAACAAATGGCGACCAAAACCTTTTTTGGTCGTGGAATGTCACAATTGACGACCAAAATTTTTGGTCGCGGAATGTCACGATTGGCGACCAAATTTTTTGATCGCGGAATGTCACGATTGGCGACCAAAATTTATGGTCGCGGAATGTCACAATTGGCGACCAAACTTTTTGGTCGTTGAATGTGATAATTGGCAACCAAACTTTATGGTCGGGAAAATATCACTTTTCGCGACCAAAGTGTTTTGCCGACAAAATAAATTAGTCGCGGTAATTAAATATTTAGCGACCAAAAATTTAGTCGCGAAATCCAACTTTTGCCGACCAACTACAATTTTGGTCGCGAATTACTTTTGCCGACCCTCAATTGGCGACCAAAGTAGCGACCAAAAAAATTGGTCGCGGATAACTTTTGCCGACCAAAAATTGACTTTTAGCGACCAATTTTTTTGTTGCCAAAAGTGTTAATTCTTGTAGTGATTGTCCAATGCCTTTGTCAAATCCTCTTCGCTTTAATTGATTCATGGCATTTCTCTTTATGTGAACTTGTTGGAAATTGTCTCAAGTTCCTATCTTTAGGTGTTGGTTTTTCTTTTATGAAGTATTCTTGCAGCAACAATTTCATGATCTTTGCAATAATAATTTGGCCTAAAAGAGGCTTTAATACGCCCAAGGTTTGAGGGGCTCTACTCTCATGGGAGAGCATGTTTTTTGTGAGAGTAATAGACTTGATTCACTGCAGAAGAATGAGTAGTGCTGCTTGAGCAGAATATTTAGGCCAAAATTGCAAACCGATTCCTAATGGAAATTTTCTATTAAAAAAGCAAGTTAAAGGGTTATGCCTTGGTGTCATATCTATTAAGTTGTGGTTTGTAGGTGGTATTATTTTGTTTGGGTATTTTGTATTGTAGTCGCTTTGCTGGGTAAAGATGGTAAATGTATACCACCTAATTGTGTTTTGTGCTTAATTTTTCCTATGCTTTTTTTTTCCCCCTGATAATTGCAAAAGTAATATAAGAGCTTCTGTTGGCACAAAAAAAAAAAAAAAAAAACCAAAATTTAAGGACAATTATTTTTTAGGAATAAAATATTTTATTGCGAAAAGTGTCATTATATTTTTAGCAACGAAAATTGGATACTAGTGATGAATTATTATCCTTTTGGAACCAAATTGTCTTAATAAATAAACCATTTTGTCCCTATTTATTAGTGACATTTTCAAAATTTTGTCACTAAAAATCTTATTTTTGATTTTTCAGGACGACTTTTTAGCGATTATCCTCACGACGATTGATCACTAAATATTTTTTACAACAAAATTTTTACTTTTAAAAACCAAAAAATTTAATTTCTAAAACTCTTATATGCTGTACAACATATACCAACGACTACAACTCAATGCCTAAGCTAACAAAAACAACTAGATGGGGAAGCGTGTAAACAAGCTGTAATAATTCTAACAAAAATGTTTTGGAGCTCTAAAAGAGCTCTAGGGGTGAGCCCCACTTCATTGATGTGATGTTTTGGCTTTGCTTTTTTTTTTTTTTAACCCTTACCACATCATTAGAGCTCTCTTTAGAACTCAAAATTTAGAACTCTCTATCATTGTTGTAATTCTAAATGGGTAGAGCAATATTTAAGAAGTTGCTTTCAAATAAACAGATGTACTTTTGATCCATTGTTCTTCAAGGAAAAATACAGGTAATCATATTATCTAATATGGAAACGATTTAGATCGGATGCTTGAATTATGAGTCTCATATGGAAAAATCTCTGTCAATTGAGAAGTTACTAGAGTTTCTCAATATTTATCCACACTCCAAATTCTTAGACTTTCAAATGGTAACCTCAAGATAGATGAATAAAGAGAGATCTTAGCTTATATTGTTGTAATCTTCTCAACGTTGAGCATACCTTTATATAGCCATCTTTGACAAGGCCATGTGTACCTCATGGTGTCCAAGACCATGCGTCCCTCATGGCTAGGCCATGTGTGGATGTACCATGTGTACCATGTGTCCTTCATGGTTAGGTCACACTGTGTATCACATGGTTTCTAACAGTTGTAAGTTATACTTGTGCCAAAAAATTACTAAAATAGCATGTTCTCAAACGGGGCCTTAATACTTGCGTATCCATAGCAGGTGGCTTAAACATGAACTCATACATATAAATATAAAATTTATTGATAGTTCTATTCAACTGAATCTAGGAAGTTCTTAAGTCATACCTTCTATTGTTAGGGAGCTAAGCTCATTAAAGCTTAAATCCAACGTCTCCAAGTTTTTCAACACCGTTAATTCTGCACTGAAACAGTTTTTGTGAAGATCTGAATAAGATAATGATGGATAATATATTCTCTTTGGGAGTTCTCAAAAAGATAGACATGCATCGAGCAGGAAAGGGATCTCCGAAGTTGTTGCCTTGAAGAGAAAGGTTTTTGAGAGATATCAATGAACTCAAACATAGAATGATGCTCTTGTTGAACTTGTTTTCTCATATTGTGTGAGATATAGCGTCTCTAGCTTTTCCAATCTCGGTAAGCTCTCGCAACCTGCAGTAAATAATTAAAAA
Source organism: Camellia granthamiana (assembly GCA_036172215.1). Lineage (NCBI taxonomy): Eukaryota > Viridiplantae > Streptophyta > Magnoliopsida > Ericales > Theaceae > Camellia > Camellia granthamiana. The sequence continues at coordinate 25,026,166 of CM069917.1, read as the reverse complement.
TTAACAACATTTGCTTCATATTTATGTAACTTTCAAGGAATTGATCATGTTTATCATATTATAAGTTAATGAACCATTGAATCGATCAATCTTTCATTGGAGTTATGAGAATGACATTTCATAAACCACTACGATAATTCATTATGTTTATACTTATCACTTGCATAAATAATTTTCATTTGGTCATTTCATCCCATATTGAAGGAAACGGAAGAGAGAGAGAGAGAGAGAGAGAGAGAGAGAGAGAGAGAGAGAGGGGATTAAAAAAGGGCAACCCAATACACGAAGCTTCTGCTAAAATGAGATACGAAGATGGGAGAAATTGCTATCAAAAATGAAGGGGAGAATAGAGATTATAAGACCTCATCTCGCTAATATTGCTATATGATTGTAAACTAATGTATTATTATTATTATTATTTTGATCAATTCATATATGATATTACAATGAAATCCAATGAATTACAATGATAATAATAAAAATTAAATACAACACACAATTAATACAAAGAAACTTTGAAAGAGGGAGATAGAAACCCAACAATTATACCGGGAACAACACTCACACGTAGGTGAAAAAATTTAGATCACTAACCTCCTAGTGAGGTATAGAGGTTTTGGCCAAACAGGATACGTGATTGAAATGATTTTGTGATACACCAAAATATTTTACTTTTTTATGGGTACTTAACATTGTTACAAATATTTTACTTTTTAAGTACATCTAAAATATAAAAATAAAAAATGACACAAATTTGAAGAAATTCACTAAAGACAAAACATAAGAAAATAACCAAAACCAGTTTAGATGTACCAAAACCAGTTTTTGATTTTGAAAACTAAACAAAATGACTTATATTTTATTATAAATTATTATCTAACAATATTTAATTAAGATTAATTGTAATTAAAATTAAAAAATTTCAATATTAAAATGTGTCTCTTGTATCCTTAACTTTTGCATTCTTATGATATTGGCAAACAAAATTAGTGTGGATACCCCTTTCATTTGAGGTAAGGATACGTGAAAATAAGAAGATATTTTGAAAATTTTAAAAATTGGTTTTGTTAAGAAAAAAAGGCCCTGGGCATTATTATTATTATTATTATTATTATTATTATTATTATTATTATATTTTGAAAGAGTTTTCATTGACAGTAGATGTATACAATTCTTTAGTCTGATTTATTTATTTATTTATTTATTTTGTCAATCAATACGAGATTATTACTTACAAATATAAAATAGTTAGAAATCATTTTTTACATTCTTTCTACATATTAGAAAAGAAGTGTCTATAAACAAATCCTAACATAAAATATATATTCATAAACAAATCGGAAGTTTTGGGCTTTACAATTCTTAAAATTCAAAAGTGAAAGAATAAGAGATTAATAATTATTCACAATTTTTTCTCCCCCATTAAATCCCAAGTTATTTTTTCAAACTTGCAATACATGTGTTCTAAGCAATAGATGTGACGTGAGTCCCCAAATATTTGAAATGTCTCTGGCTGTAAAAATAAAAATATATATAATAGAACTCTAATACATGTTGGGGAGTATTTGAAGAGTGTCAGTGTCCAAGCTTCATGGAGTATGCATCTTTATAAATTGAGCTATCTGATTCAGAATTATGAGAATTAGTTAAATTGCATCAAGATGGAGGTCAAAAGAGAACTTCAAGACCTGCAATATCAGTAGTCACAAGATTGTTAAACATTTACTCATTCTTCTTTCTAGATAATATTGGTTGTTCTTCTTCTAGGCAGTATGGGCCAAATCAGTGATTAGAATGCAATAGGAAGGAGAAGACAGTCCATTACTGTTAGTACATTAAAAACTATTGAGGTTTACCTTGGATGTCATTAAATTGATTATAACTTAGATCCAACCTTTCCAGGTTCCCAAAATAAGAAACACTCATGAATTTACAAAGTGATGAGTTTACAACATCGTAAACTCATCACTTTGTTGTTTCTTTGTTTTTAGGCACTACAAGAAATGTCACTTTTAGCTACCAAAATATTGGTAGCCAAAAGTCACTTATTTAGTCGCCAAAAGTTTTAGCGACCAAAATTTTTCGTCGCTAAGCTCGTCGCCTTTACTCTGTCGGCGATAGTATTGGCGACTAAAATTTTTTTGGTCGCCGAAAGTGTACACATTTGGCTACTAATCTTAGTTTAGTCGGCAAAGGTTATGTTTTGGCGACTAAAATATTAGTAGCCAAAAGTAAGCATTTGGCTACTAAAGTTTCATTAGTCGGCAAAGGTTATGTTTTGGCTACCAAAATATTAGTAGCCAAAAGTAAGCATTTGGCTACTAAATTTTCATTAGTCGGCAAAGGTTATGTTTTAGCTACCAAAATATTAGTAGCCAAAAGTAAGCATTTGGCTACTAAAGTTTCATTAGTCGGCAAAGGTTATGTTTTGGCTACCAAAATATTAGTAGCCAAAAGTAAGCATTTGGCTACTAAATTTTCATTAGTCGGCAAAGGTTATGTTTTAGCTACCAAAATATTAGTAGCCAAAAGTAAGCATTTGGCTACTAAAGTTTCATTAGTCGGCAAAGGTTATGTTTTGGCTACCAAAATATTAGTAGCCAAAAGTAAGCATTTGGCTACTAAATTTTCTTTAGTCGGCAATAGTGACATTTCGGCTACTAATTTTGTAGTCACTAAAAGTTCTTACAACCTGTACGTACATAACACATGATTCAATATAACCCATCAACGCTAAATATATTATCAAGCATTCAACAACGTGCACATATTCTAGTTCCAACCATCCAAAACATTAAAAATAAACGTCCAATTCTATATATAATACAAATTCCATATGAACCAAGTCTAATTCAACGTCAATAATTTCATTTCATACATAATACAGGACTAACCAAAATAATTTTCAAAAAGGACATATGTACCACAACATGTCCTAACTTAAACTTGTTTGTCAGAATCTGTCTTTTACATACATATTTTAAGAAGATTATATGAAGGCTTATAAATACTAGACTAGGCACAAGTGCAAAAAAATAGTGAATGGTTTCGATTTCTCTCAGCATTATCAAACAAAAGAATCTTTCTGAATCATGGCAGCGCAGCCATCATTGTCCGTTTTGCAGCCTCACGCTTCATCTCTGCTGCTTTGCCACTGCCACGGAAGTACATGTAAACATCCTGCATAATATAAATAAAATGAAAAAATAATAAGATTAATACCAAGTGTCCATGAAAATAAAATTAAAAAAATAGCCATTCAATTCTAGGTAAAACATATTCGGAAGCTACAATTTTAATTAGTATAAACAAGTACCTGCTCCCTTCTCCTCAATTCAACCTCCTTTGCTTGGAGTTCTTTCTCCTTTGTTCTGAAAGCCTAGATTGCAACTGTGAAGACGATTCACTAATGCCATGTTCATCTGGCCTCAAAGACAATGGAGCATGAAGCGTCAGTTTTCGCAATACCTTCCAACTTAACAAGCTCATATCAATGGCTATAGAAGAGAAGCAAAGAAATTCAATTATATATAATTTGAGAATTTTAGACATAATTTGAGAATTCAGTTATATTCAGTTGAGAATTTTATGACACAATTTTAATTCTACACATACCTCAAGTAATGGGAAACACAATTTGTGTCCACACAATTTGTATATTTATATAATCCATGCAAGAAAAAATATCCATAAAAAATCAAGTTTTGGTTAAAATTCATTCTAGATGCAGGTCCTACTTCAATTTTTGTGTATGAGGTCTAGTGGCGGATGTATTGAGGGGCTAGAGGGGTCACGACCCCTCCCCAATTTCTGTGTAAATCCTCGTTATATACAATTTATTTATTTATTTATTTTTATCATAGAGTCTTTAAAAGGTGTGTATCATATATTCAACTATAAAAATTTGTGATGCTTATGAATAATGTTAGAGCTTAGTTATGAGGTTTTTGTGGTGATCAAATTTACAGGACTTCATGATTGTTAATTATCGGACTTTTATGCTATAAATAATGATGGCAAGTAAAAATATTCAGGGCATGTCAAAGTTCTTATCCAACAAATTCCATTCCCCTGCTATTCCTTTCAGGTCAAAAAACATACTGGGAGAGACTTTGTTTTCCATTGAAAGACTGAAAAGAGAATTAAAAAAAATTAATTAAAATATTATAGAATTAAAAACTACCCAAAAAATTAATTCAAGTATTCAAGTCTCCAACTCCAATGCAAATGACTCCACCAGCTAGCTAATACTCATAAACTAATCTTTATAAAACATTTTCAAAGTATACTTGAAAAATCAGCGAATTGATGCATAATTCGAAGCACAGTACAGAAATATGATGGTTCATATTGGAAATATGATGGTTCTGTTATTATTAACATGCACAGTACAGAAATGGATGCATAATTCGAAGCAACCAAAGCACAACAAACAAAGAAAAGAGAGACAGAGAGATGTCACACCTGGAACGAGGCCTAAGAGGATCTATTGAAGATACATTATTACTGCAGTGAAAATAGTACTACACAGAATACAGAGGCTGAAACAAGAAGATGTAGAAAGAAAAAGACAACAAATTAGGTAGATGAGTATGTGAACAAAGACCAGCATATATATATTTATTAATAACATTTGAGACGAGTTACTTCATTTTAAACTTTAGTTTGGGCCATTAGCTTACATTCCCAAACAATTAAACTTTAATTTCCACCAATTAAACTTTAATTTCCACCTCATTAGCTTACATTCCCAAACAATTAGTGATAAGCATAACTTAAAAAATTAACAAATTCACATAAATTTTCAAAAGTGCAAACCTAACCCCTAAAAAAAAAACATACCTAAGGGTAACATTTTCTGGAGGATTCAGAACACCTAAAATGTTTGAAAGTGAATTATTCCGAAGATCACTGCAATTGTCAAGTACATGGAAGGGAAAATTAGCAAGACACACCTTTCACATAGAGCCAGAGTAATATATACAGGTTCATCTTCTTACTAAGACAAGGAAATGTAGAATGAAAAAGCATTTCTATCTCCAACCACACCGAAGTTTCTTGTAGGAAAACAAAGGAAGAACCTATTCAACAAACTTAGATATTTTTTAATCATAAAGTTATTCAAGTCAGCTACATATGGTTTTCAAAAAGAACATAAAAAATTGAAGGCCAGCCTAAAACCTTGCCCTGAAAAAATTATGTTAATGAATTAAGCAAATCCAAAAGCTCCTGAAAAAACACCCTAAGGCTGCTCCCATCTGTTTATTAGGATGTTTAAGGAATGAAATGTTTATTCATGCTGCTATTTTACCATACCATGATAAATGTAACCATCAAGATCATTGTTTCATGGTTCAATAAGTTCAGTACTGGAAATAGAACCTGTTGGCCTGATATTAGGATGCTTACAATTGTCAGCCAAGCCATTAAAATAAATAACAGAATTTGAGACCTCACAAAATGATATGACCTCAAATTAACAGATAATGAACTATAGAAACTGAATAATGCTCTCCTAGTGACAAGTACTATAGGAAAGCAAAATAAATATCTCCATTAAAATATAGGTAGAAGACAATGGTGAATCAGAAGTAGGTGAGAAAACCAAGCAGCTCGGAACCCAAAAATAGGAATGCATATGAAAGATAGAGAATTCCAAGTGTGATATAAGCATGCCCCTAAAGTATCTCTAACAAATATCTCCAATATTATATGATGCTAATCATCCAGTCTCTGAAAAATATAAAAATAAATAAATCACAATATAAAACCGGATAGAAAAAGAGCTCTGACAAATACAATAGTTATTATCCAATATAAAGCAACAAACTTCACAAAATAATACCAGAGTGGCACCACAACCCCAACTGAAATTTCCTGGAAGCCGAACCCAAGTAGTCCATCAAACTTTGCCACTACAAAAAAAAGAGATCCTTTTTTTGTAGCCTCCATGAACACCTGAAAAATAAAGCATGTGTGTCTATCACCAAAGGCAGAGAGTGGAAAACCAATTCCACATTAGAACTCAAAACAAAACAGGAACTCACTTGATCTTTGACCACAAGATTGTCGACTTTCACATTATCTTGACTAAGGAAGCCAGAAACTGATCAAGATCCATAATGTATTGCAATAGATTTTCCAGAATCACAAATCAACAAAAGCTATTTCAGCCTAAATATGACAATAATCTCTAAATGTCACATGCTTTTCTTATGTTAAACAATTTGAGTTGGGACTCAATAATGGCCAGGCCAAGCATTTATCAACATTATAAAAATCAAAGAAAATAGAATAAGAAATGTACCAATTTTGTGATATGATTTGGACTTGGAGTGCTTGTACTTAGGATGGAATAAGCAAAGCAATCTGCACAAAAAAAAATTAAAATAAATAAAGTGGGTCTTTAGCGACTAAAAGAACTTTGGTCGCGGAAAGTTGACATTTGGCGACCAAATCTTTGGTCGGGGAAGATTAAAAATTAATTTTTTTTATTTACATTCGGCTACCAAACATTTAGTAGCCGAAAGTGGGTCTTTAGCTACTAAAGTTTTTTTTAGTCGCCAATTGTGATATGTTTAGCTACTAAATAATTTTTTAGTCGCCAATTGTAATATCTTTAGCTACTAAATTTTTTTTAGTAGCCAATAATCAACATTCCCCTACTAAAAAAAATTAGTAGCTAAAAAGTTGACTTTTGCCGACTAAAATTCTTTTTGGTAGCCAATTCCCACACTTTTGGCGACTAAATTAGTTTTGGTAGCTAAAAGTGGTCGGCAAAAATGCATTTTCTTGTAGTGAGGGTTCTGAAATTGTTTTGACCTAAAGAGAGAGGCTAGGGTTTGGGAAAGAGAAAGGAACAAGAAGTTTCAAAGATGTCTCTCATGGTGGTTCCTTCTCCATCTACCTCCTCCCACTCCTCCATGAGTGGCTAGTCTCTTTTTCTAGGATTTTGATGAAATCCTAGCCATGTAATTATTTAGTTTTCTTTTTGATTTTAAATTATGTAAAGGTTTGAACATTTGTATGGTGTTTTAGAAGTTTCTTTTATATAATTTTCATTATTCCTTCGAATATTTGATTTTCTGTGATTGTTGAATGTTATCCATACAAAGGTCGATTTTTAGTCGCCAAAAGTCGCTGTTTAACCTTCCCCGACTAATTTTTTTGGTCGCCAGTTTTGTCGCCAATAAACGGTCGCAGAAGGTTTTGGCGACTAATCTGTCTTTTAGTCGGCAAAAGGAAGGTTTTTAGCGACTAAAGGTTTGGTCGCCAATGCTCAATTCCATTTTTGGAAATTATCCTTTGGCGACTAAACCGTTTGTCGCCAATAGTTAATTTTTATTTTATTATTTTTACCTTTGGCGACCATTGACTTTAGTCGCCAAAAGTATATTAAAAAAAATTTTTTTTGAACCTTTGTTCCCAGCGAGTTTCGAACTTGCGTCCCCCACTACCACCCACGTGCCAAACCCTATGCACAACACTCCCTCCACTATGCCAGCACATCATCTCATGAACATATATGCAATATATATTATTTATATAGTATATTAACCGCAATTAATACAAAATAATATTTATAAATATAATTTTTTCATTCAAATATAATTTATGTTAAAAATAAATTATTTATTAAAAAAAAAATTGGGCGACTTTTGGTGACGAAACGTGATTTTAGTCGCCAAAAAAGTCCACTTTTGGCTACTAAATAGAATTTTAGTCGCCAATACTCAGTTTTTAGCTACTAACTTTTTTTTTGTAGCCAAAAAGCTTGGGTTTCAGCGACTAATCTGGTTTTAGTCGCCAAAACTCCTACAATCAGCGACTAATCTGCTTTTTAGTCGCCAAAAGCAGCACCTTTGGCTACTAAATTGGTTTAGTCGGCAAAAACCTCGACTTTTGGCGACGAAAATTCTGTTAGTCGCTGAAAACCATATAATAGGCGACCAAAATAAGTTTTAGTCGGCAATACATATACATTTGGCGACCAAATTGTTTTAGTCGCCAAAAGTCTTCATTTTGGCGACTAAAATGGATTTAGTCGCCATTTCTGCACCTTTCAGCGACGAAATTGAAATGTTTAGTCGCCAATGATGCTTTTTGTTGTAGTGATTGCTAGTTTACTATTTATGATGATTTTCAACGAGGAACGAATACCACTCAAGTTTGAAAGAACCTTAGGTACAACTTTTTCAACAACGATTCATATCACTAAAAAAAAATCACTAATAACACTAATATATTGGGAATGTCTAAAAAAAAAAAACAAGACATAGGCAGTGGGCGGAGCTCATTGCCACGTCATTAGTGGTGCCCACTGCCACATCATGACTATTAGAACACCACTTTTAGTGCTCTCAACGATTTTTCTAATTTTTTTTGGTTTCCGCAGCACTAGTAAGAATAATCTTATTTGTACACTACAAAAAAAAAAAAAAAAAAAAAACTCAGTATATGTTATTTAAATATAATATTTTGAACAAAAGTTAAATATTTGGATAAGGATCTTGGATGGCTCCATGGTAGTGTAATAGTTAGATTTAATTCTGAATTTTCTACTGTTAATATGGGTAATATCTTGAAGGAGAAAGGCTTGGATCATGTTATGGTTAGGAAAGGGGGTGGTCGAGATCTAGTCCTAACATTTAAATCTCAAGAGGAACTGAAATCAAATCTTTGCAATATCAAAGAATGGTTTAAGGAATGGAGTCAGTTTGTGATGGAATGGAAGCCAGGAATTTTTCTCGCACAAGAAAGATGTGTGTGGTTGAGATGTTATGGTATCCCCTTAAACCTTTGGAATAGTGGTACAATCAACAACATTGGAAGCATGTGGGGTACTGTCCTCAGCTTGGATGGTGATTTATGTCAACCTAAGTCCTTCTCCCACACCAGAATCCGGGTGGCTACATCTTGTATGGAATTCATTAACAAAACTATTTCTTTGGATTGCAAGGGTATATTACACCCCATTCTCGTGTGTGAAGATCTTTCAGCAGAATCGAGTAGCTTCAAAGGAAATGGGTTGGAAGAGTGCAACTCTAACGAAATCTGTGGCAGTGTTATGGAAAGATCAAGTCTAGAGGAGTGTTTTAGGGAGAAGGAGCCAGACCATGTGATGCAGGTAAACCCAGTCGTTGAGGAGCCAAAGTGGGATAAAGGGTTCATCAGAGAAGAGGAAGTATGCACCAAGGAGCCAGATCAGAGGATAGGGCATAATGATTGTCATTTGGGCGAGGAGGTAAACACAGTTATTGAGGAGACTATATTGGAGGAGTCAGTGCGCAGTCCAAATGTTATTGTTGAGCAAGTATCTACTCCTGGTTTCATCAAAAGCTTCAGTGGATCTCGCGATGGAAGTGGTCTTGGTATCAATCTTGAAGTGGATTTGTCACAAGCTCTTAGTAAGAATCTAAATAGGAAGAGTCTTTTGAGCCTTAATCAGTCGGGCTTAGTTAGGCAACCGACTTCTGTCCCAAAACTCCCGCGAAATGACAAGAGGAGAAGAAAGAAGAAGGTTCAGCTAGAGGGGTTCACCAGCTTTGCTAGACTCCATGGGCAGAAAGCTGCAGCAGTCAGCAAGCACACTTCAAAGTCTGTCATTTTCAGACCAGCAGCAGCTATGATTGCTCGTTCAGATCTGTCGGAGGATATTACTAGTCCGAACAACCTCCTCCTCAATGAAGCTAAAGCCACTATACAATTAGGTAAATCTCTTGGCATCAATTTCAATGGGGAAGAAGATGATGTACTAAACAAGATTATTGAGCTAGAGCTAAAGGACAAAGAGAGATCCAAACAGGAGGGTTGTTAGCTAGTTTTTGGGTTTTGGCTTCAAGTGTTTGTGGCTTCAAGTGTTTTGGCTTAAAGTGTTAGTGGTCTTGTGAGCTAGTGTTGGTTTCTCACCAACACTATGCTCGGTTTCTTTTCTTATCCTCCCCTCTTTCTCTTCTTTGTTGATGTTTTCTCATATGTAATGTATGGTTCTTCATCAAATAAAGATTTTCTTTCTTGATCAAAAAAAAAAAAAAAAAAAAAAAAAAAAAAAAAAAAAAAAAAAAAACTCAGTATATGTTATTTAAATATAATATTTTGAACAAAAGTTAAATATTTGGATATAAATTTATGAACAAAAAATAATTATTGGGACATAAATAGTGAACGAAATATATATCTGAACAATTCATTTTTATTCAAAAGTTTATGTTTAAATATTTAACTTTTGTTCAAAAATTTATATTCGAACCACACAAATAGAGTGTATTAATTAATTAAAACCTAACTTCTGCTGTGTCATTGTGAATAAATTTAGGAGTAACATTTTAAGTTCTCTAGCATTACTCATAAGAAAAGTATACATACTATTTGATTTTTAAAATTTAAAAATTAAGTGACATATATCTCTTGTATTAATAAAATTGACTCCATTAAATTGATGCTATTATTTAAAATATGAAATAATTAGAGATTATTTCATTACATATTATAAAATACTTATGAAATAAGAAGTTAGTAAAACAATTCTTATAAAATTAAAAAATCATCTCATTATACATTTTATAAATATTCATAAATATGAAATTAATAATAAATTATCAAAAATCGAGGGGCCGGACCTACACAGTTCTGCATCCCGAGTAAAATATCAACTTATAAAAGCTGATAGAAGTGTTTCAAATCAGCAACAACCCACACACGCACACAAAAAAAAAAAAAAAAAAAAAAAAAAAAAGTTGAAAATAAGTAGACAATAATGGCTACTAATAGTTGTTTTTTATTCATAAGAAATAGAAAGTTAACTATTAAAAACATTTGTTGTGCTTGTCCATGAAAACAAACCATGCATAGCTAATTATACAGAAGGCTGAAAACGTAAAAGCTTGTAAACAGTATTACAAACAAAATAATAACTTGACCACATACCCTCTTCAATCAGATAGAACCACCTTTGTCGCCAGTATGGGTTGATATAAAGAACAGCAGCAAATCCAAACAAGAAAGTAATGTATGTTCCGACAAAACTTGCAGAAAAAGCCACTTGATCGATTTTTTTTTTTTTTTTTTTTTTTTTTGATCAGCAAAAAGAGAACTTTTATTGATGGAAAACCATACAGGATATGAGATTACATCAAATAAAGGGAAGGAGTTTGGTGAGGAACCAAACCCGAAAGAAAAAAACAAAACGAAATACACAGCAGACCAAAAATACACAGCAATACACAGCAGCCACAAACAAAATACACAGCAGCCCTGTGTCTTCCGCCCAGAAATACACAGCAGCCCTTTGTCTACACTTACCACAACAAAAACATGGTTAATGCATTCAAACACCAGAGTATAACCACCAACCACCTGCAGATCATCAACCATTAGCAATCCCAGCAGCCACAGTGCTATCCCCTCAATCCAACTTCTGAAGCTAAACATGTGCAATCCCAGCAAAGCAACATAAATCAAATGACAGAAATTCTTCCTCCTATTATTATAGCAGCATTCCACATTACAGCAGTTCTGCACTGACCATTAGCAAGATATCACAGCAGATCCAAATACCCTACTCAAGCACTAGACTACCCTCCATTTCTTATACAGTATTTAACCTGAGGCAGATTAAATACCAAATCATTGATGGAGAAATCAGCCTGGATTTTCGATGCTTTGAACCACTTGATCGATATCATACCATTTCCCCTTAGTTTCATCTAAGGATGTTGTTGTTGGCGAGTATGGCAATTCAACAATGGCTGTGCAATTGTTCTCCAATGGTGGTCCACAAAGAAATGGATTTCCCTCATAACTGCTCGCTTCAAAGGTCCCAAACTGTGCCTTCCTGTCTAATATTTTACCTGATAAATTGTTGTGAGCCACAATGAACACTGCCAAAAAATTTAGATTGATTAGATCTGTTGGGATGTTTCCGCTCAAATTGTTGTAAGAAAGGTCCAAACTTTCTATTTGAGTAAGGTTTGAGAAGGTCTTCGGGATGGGTCCAATCAAGAGATTGTGAGACAAGTTCAGTGCACGAAAACTACTTAACTTCCCTAGTTCGAAAGGTATTTCACCTGTTAGTTTGTTACATGACAAATCCAATCCAGACATGAAGTTAAGGATGCTGCCAGCCCGGTAGGAGTTAATCCTACTTTTAGTAATTAACTCAACTTCATCTACTTTATCATATGAGCCATCGGGGCCACCAATCTCAAAGATCATATCTAGATGTGGAAGTAGGACATTTTCATACACATAGAAGATATGCCTAGTACTGTAAAATTCTAAAGGTGTTTGAGCGAAAGCAAGATCAGTAGCCCCTATTGCCCCAAATGTGATATTACTTAAACAACTTGGTATAGACCCCGTAAAAGAGTTTTTGGAAATATCCATCAAGCTTATCTTATTCAGTTGGCACAGTTGTGTTGGAATGGAACCACCCAATTGGTTTCCTCTCAATATAAGAATGCTAAGGTTGGCAAGCAACCTAATGGACTGGGGAATGCTGCCAGACAAGTTGTTGTCACTGACATCCAATGTCACAAGTTTTGATAAATTAATAAGAGCTTCTGGAATGAATTCTGTAAACTGGTTCCCTTGCAAATGCACATGCTCCAGGACTCCCAAGTTTGGGTTTGAGCAAGAAGTAAGTGTTCCCGAAAATGAGTTATGAGAGATGTCCACAAACACATTTGGAATCAGTGCACATGGGAACTGACCATTAAATGCAGTATTTCTCATGATCAATGTTCTCAAACGTATCATGTTATTCATCGAATCTAGAATCTTACCTGACACGTTGTTGTTGCTAATATCCAACATAGAAAGTTTAGACAAATTGAAGACCACATTTGTCAGAGGCCCTGTAAACTGATTATCGTTCAATCGTAAATACTCGATCTGAGTCAATTTGAAGTCATCTGAAAACATTTGGCCATGAAATTTGTTATTTGATAACGCTAAAGAACGTAGAGATCTGCAATTTCTGACTAACTGCTTCGGTACTTCTCCTGAAAGATTATTACTGGATAAATCTAGAACCTCCAAAATTCTCATCTTACTAATTGAGGATGGGATACTACCTCCAAAAGCATTCCTGGATAGGTTTATGTGTATAAGATATGGAACCATCTCCCCCATATTAAGTTGAATATGCCCAATTAATTGATTGTCTGAAACATCCATCCAACAAGTATAAGAATTGAAATATGGCGACAAATGAAATTCACCAACAAAAGAGTTATTCCGCAGACTTAAATATTCCAGTTTCGTATTGTTCACAAGTAGCCAGTTTGGGAATGAACCTTCCAAGTTGTTGTGGGAGAGATCAATGAAACTCAGTGTGTTCTGGTGAAGAAGAAACTTCGGGAAATCACCAGAGCGCTTGTTCAGATTACAGTTTGGTAGCACAAAGACCTTCAACTGAAACATGGGTAACCAATCTTTATATTCAGTTTCCACCTCAAATTTGTCATTATCACTTGTAATTGCAACCACCTCAAGCTTGGAATGGTTCACAAATGAGCTAAATGAGAATAATCTCTCAAAACGATTATGCCTAAGATCAATGTACTCTAGGGAATTGAGGCTGCCCAACAGAGATGATAAATAGTTTCCTGTGAATTGGTTCCCAGAAACATCAAACAACCTGAGAGATGTCCAATTGCTTAGGCATGGAGGAAGGATTCCTTCAATGTGGTTATAGCTGAGGTCGAACTCTTCAAGTTTCTTCAGTTCACATAAACCTGCAAAAGCAACAAATTTATGTAATGCCCATCTCACTGGTCATGCTAGAAGAAATTTATATGCTACTCTTTAAAATGTTTGCTATTATAAGAAATTGACTACCTCTTAAGAGGAAAGGTAATGATAGTTCAAAGTTTTCATCAAAGATGAACAAATTAAACAAGCACAAAGCAATGAACTTAAATAATAATAATAATAAATAAATAAATAAAACCCATCAAATTAGCATCTTTATTTAAATTTCTTTTTGTCTGGCTTTTAGTTTGTAACAATTACATTAACAAACCATCATGGTAGATTTTTACCTTGAATGGGTAAAGAACCATTAAATTTATTTGAATTCAAATATAAAGCTTTCAGAGAAGATGCCCCTATGAATGGAGGAACACTCCCATAGAAACCATTCTGTTGCACATCCAAGATCTTCAGATGGTAGAAAGATGCCAAACCTGCCAAAACATATAATAAAAGATAAATGATGCCAAAAGAACTTACAAAAATAACAGAGCTCAAAAATGATCTTAAGATTAGAAAAATAATAATAAAGACGATGAATTGACTTCCATTTGAAAACAAATTAACAATGTAACTTAAAATGAAAATTTTCTTGCCTTCTATTGGCAATGTTCCATTGAGCTGATTCCGTGAGAGGATGAGGACCTCCAAATTGCTAACATTATAAGTCAGTTCTGTTACCAAAGCGAAGGGACAATATGTTAAATACATTGAAACAAAGAAAATAGAGATGAACAGAATTGGATTTGATGCTGCAATGCAACCTACATTTATGGGCACCTCAATTACCAAATTGAAGGGACAATATATATATATATATAATTAGCGTATGCCCGTGCCTGAAGTTACGGTGTAAATAATGTTAGGATTAGAATATAATTGTAATCCCAACACTATTTAAATTTATTTTTAATTTGATAAAATCACAAATTTATTATAAAATTTTGGAGTTCTCACAAAACTCCTCACAAAAACTCGCTTTTGCTTATATAATATATAGCTAGATAGATAGATGTGCCTAATATACATACAATTTCCATGTGCATATGTACAATATTGCTTTTGCTTATATAATTATACGGAAATTGTATGTGCATCCATAATCACTACAAAAATTTACACATTTTGCGACCATTTTTGCCGACCAAAAAAATTTTTGTCGCAAAAAAATGACATTTGGTGACCAGATATTAATTAGTCGCGAATGATCATTATTTTTGGCGACCAAATATTATTAGTCGCAGAAGGTTATATTTTGGATACCAAAAAATGAGTTGGTCGCAGAAAGTGGTATATTTTTGCCGACCAACCACAAATTTGGTCGCAGAAGGTCACATATTTTTTGGCGACCAAAAATTTGGTCGCCAAAAACTTATTTTCAACAACCAAATAAATTTAGTCGCCAAATTTGTACTTTTAGCGACTAATATTTTAGTCGCCGTTGATTGAGATATGGCGACTAAAATTTTTGGTAGGCGAAGGTACCTTTTTTGCGACTAATATGGTATTTTGGTCGCCAAAAGTTTGGGAGGGAAATTTGATTTTTATAGAGGCGGGAATTGAATTTTTTTTGCGACAAAAAAATTTCGTCGCCGTTTTTAAAACGACGTCGTTTTGTACTAGGAAAATTGAAAAAAAAAAAAGCAGCCCTAATCTCCATTGTCTCTATCTCGCTCTGTGTCTCGGTCCGCCCTCTCCCTCTCTGTGTTGGTGTCCTCAATCGGTGCCTACTTTCTCTAGCTCACTAAAGTCCCTCACCACCGTTGCTCACATCCGTCGCACATCGCCACCGCCGCAAATCGCCATCGCCCTCTGTCTTTCTCTTACATAGAGGAAGCGATTGCTGGGTATTCGCTGCTCTCTCTCTCTCTCTCTCTCTCTCTCTCTTTCTCTCTCTCTCCCTCTCTACACCAAACGACTCAAAAACCTTGTCTTGGGTTGTCTTATTTATTGCCAAGCCTCTTCTCTATTCATTAATTACTCCTTTACGTTGATATACTGTAATCTGAGCAGTTGAAGAGGCTGAGATTTGGGCAATCTTGTGGGATTTTGAATCCCCTCTCCGGGTTTCAAGAATTCTTTTTTAAGGCATTGGATTTCTGGGTTTCTTGGTAACTTCTTCTCCGGTGGCGATCAGATCCCTTGGTGCGACGGTGACATTGTCTCTGTAAGTATCTCTTCTGTTTTTCTCCTCTTCAATTCACTCTAATTTAGGTGTGTTTTTATATTTTATTTTATTTTAATTTAATTTGCTTGCTTAATTTCGTCATAACTTCGCTTCGTTTGTACTATAGAGCGATTTGTTTAGTAATTAGGGTTTAGTTTTGACTGTTTCTCTTTGATTTTACTGTTTCATGCTTTATTTATTTATTTATTTTTTTAAAGTATCAACAGCTCCAAGTATTGTTTTGTTTGACTAGTTATTTAATAAGACTTTGATTTCTTATTGTCATCACTTAAAGCATGGAAATTTCTTTATTTATCTGGAGTTGGGAGATATAAAATTTGTTTTGTTGAGTACATAAAACAAATCTGTTTTGTTTTGTTGAAAAAGTCTAGGTTCTTGTGGAGTACATAAAACAAATCTGTTTTGTTTTGTTGAAAAAGTCTAGGTTCTTGTGGATTTTTTGGCCTTAAGAATATGTATTTGTGTTGATGCATGTGACTTTGTTTGCATATATTTGATTTTTTTAGGGGGGCTGGGATTTAGCTTGGTGATAAAATCATTCATTTTGATCTATGTGATCCTCAAGTGAAACGAGCCTTTATACTGTATGAAGATTATTGATCCACTATTATACATGTAGAAATGTAAATACTCTCTTGAGAAGTTCAACCAATAAGTTTCTTTTCTTCTAATATGATTTTTGCATGTGGGGGTCTAGGAGGATGGGATAGGTATAGGCCTAACTTTTTAACATTATTTGCACAAAGTGGCTACATAAATTATATTAAGCTGGGTATATTGTATGATGAAATTATTATAGTTAACTACTAATGTAAAGATGATCAACAGTTTTATAGGGAGGATGTTATAAACATCATATAATTAGATAAAGTGGTATAATTCTGATAACCAAGTTCATGCTTAAATTTCATGGTTCTTTGGTGTTCTATCCTTTTTGTTTTGGACATTATATGTTGTTTATTTGTTTAGTTGTCTATGTTCCATGCAATCTATTTTTGTTTAAATACTTGGGTCAGAGGTTCCATAAATTGTTTATTTTTAATTTTTATATTGGCTCACTTATTTGAAAGACATCCTTGTACCTGCTGCTTATGCATTAGGGACTGGTAACTCTTGCTTCGTTTGGGATAAATCTGCCTCCTTCCCCTGTTTTCTTTTATAAATAATGTATGTTTTAAGAGTGAACATCCTTCTTAATAGAGCAATCTGGAAAAAGAATAAGTATGGTGATTTCTCCACATTTTTTACTAGGAATAGTGACCATCACAAGAACTTTTTTTTGTACATATATATACCCACCACAAACAGACGGATATTTTGTTGTGCCAATATATCTGAAACGACAGATAGCTGACACATGAGCACTGTTTAACTCTCTATCTCTTTGTTTAACTCTCCATTATTGCCACTCTTTAACATTTGATCAACGACCGGATTATGGATTCTTAAAGCGCCTGTTTCGTGACTTGTTTACTTGTGAAGGTATCAACAAACTCAAATTCATCAGATAGTTAAATGCATATACATTTCATTACTTGCAGAGCTGCAACCCACGTAGTTTGATAGCTTAAATGTGAAATGTGTGGTGGATTTTTTTAATAGTTGGTCTACATAACATATGAATTTGTGATCAGTTCATTGGATATCAGGAGCTTATTTATTCCTTATAACAATAGTGACTAGTTATTGTTTAGTAGTTGTGGAGACAATAATGTGACAGCTGTTATGGTCAATTCTGAAACTATGAGTGTTTAGTGATGGTTTACTTATAAAGATTACTCGAGGTAAATATGAACCAAATTGTGTGCTCTACGTCCTTGATACTTAAGCTGTGATTGCTTCCATTGAAAGTGCGTACTTGTTTTTAGGTCAGCAACTCAGTTTTTCAAAGAATCCTGCTATAGTGTCAAAATTGTGAACAATTGTAATAAGCAGTCAATGAAATGACTAAACCTTTAATATTCACAGCCTGACCAACACTATATTTTGTCTAGTTAGTCTTAATGTTTTGAGCCTTCGTAAAAACTTGCCAAATTATTGTATCTGGAGGAGGTTGCTCTGTTGGCTCAGCATCAAGGTAAGTTGGTTGTGCAGTTTTAGTGCCTTAGTAATTTTATCTACAATTTCTATTAAGGAATTTGATGTCTAAGTCCTATGTTTCTTGGAAAATGAACAACTTAACAAGTGACTGTCTGTGGAAGATTATTGAAAACTCTGTGATTTATCTCGTTTGTGTTTTTGTGTTTGTAACATGTTTAGTGAATTAAAAATAAATAAATTTGAAAGGGCATTTAGATGCCCCATTGATATGATATTGTTCTATTATTCTTTATAGAGCATGCAAGTACAAAAGTTAGTTTAGAATTGGAATCAACATTTTTAATCAGCAGAACAATAACAGTAGACAGAAATTATGTAATTTGTTGAAATTGCATTAACTTTCTGTTTGTGTTTTGTGTGTACTATGTAGTGTAGAAGTAAGAATTGAGAAATGCATTTAGATGCCCCATGAAAATGAAATTTACCTTCTGATGTTAAGGATGATATTTAATGCATAATTCTGCTTTGTAGATTGAAGTTCTCACTGTAATACCTGTATATAAACCTAAATTGACCTTCTGGTAACTAGTTTTGAACTAAACAAAGCAGCACAGATATACTGTTGTCAATACGTGGTGATGACAAGTACCTAGAATGCTTCAATTTACAGTAGCTCTGTCCCTTGCCTTCGTAATTTTTATTTATTTATTTATTTTTAATCTGGGAAAGATGTGTTTGAATTTCATGGCACATTGTTTTTCACATAATTTGATTAATCCATGAAAGTCTTACCCCCCAAATCCCTTATTAGATCATGAAGAAAGCTGAAGTATTTTTATTTCTTTTCAAATTGGAGTATTGTGACATTGTTTGATTGAGCAAACCAAATAGGATGTGCTGTGAATTGAACATTTGGGTTCATGCCTTGTATTTCAGGAGGTAATGATGTTTCTCACTCAGCTGAAGCTACAGCCCGCAGAGGATCAAGTAGTTTTGCTCGCCCTGACGTTGATATGCATTCTAGATCCGAAATGGCAACTCTCTCTACTATTGGTGCTGTTGCATTTTGATAAATGGGACTTGCAGTTGAGAAGTCTAGCAAGGTTGTTTGCTCTAAACCTAAATTTCCTTCTAACTTTGTATTCCATTGTCCTTTAAATTTGACTTTAATATTGGGTAGTTGTTTCTTGCAGGGTATACTGTCAGATTTTGTAAATAATTTTATATATTTATCATGCTGCTCTGATAAATTTTCCAATTATGTTTCTTTATTAGATGCCTGACATCACTACTGCTTTGATGGATGCGAAGCTTGGCACGGAAGGGCGCAAGGATCTTTTTGATTGGCTATCAAGGCAACTTAGTGGATTAAGCAATTTTTTGGAGGATTAAATATTTTTGGATGGATGTGTATGGATAACAAATATTAGTAGTTTTATTTGTTGATAGCTGCGCATGGATAACAAATAGTTATGTTTCAAATTGTTATGCTAGATGGATGTGACTTGTGAATGAAAACTTAGAATAGTTGTATTGTGTCGAATGCTAATGAATTATGTATTGTGTCGAATGTTAATGAATTATGTATTGTGTCGAATGTTAATGATTCAGTTAATTTGAATGATGCTTTAAAATTATATGTTTATTATGGATTGAATGAATTATTAGGAATTACAGGTGTATTGTTTTCCTGCTTTGGCGACAAATAAATAATTTTTTTTCGCAAAAAATGACAATTGCCAACCAAGAGTTTTGGTCGCAAAAAATGCATCTATTGTCAACCAAAACAGTTCTTGGTCGTGAAAACTCACTTTTGCCGACCAAAAAGTTTGGTCGCGAAATGTGATAATTGGCGACCAAACTTTCTGGTCGCGAAATGTGACAATTGGCGACTAAGAAATTTGGTCGGAAAAATATCACTTTTCGCGACCAAAGTGTTTTAACGACAAAATGAATTAGTCGCGGTAATTAAATATTTAGCGACCAAAAATTTAGTCGGCAAATCCAACTTTTGCCGACCAACCAAAATTTTGGTCGCGAATTACTTTTGCCGACCCTCAATTGGCGACCAAAGTAGCGACCAAAAAATTTGGTCGCGGATAACTTTTGTCGACCAAAAATAGACTTTTAGCGACTAATTTTTTTGTTGCCAAAAGTGTTAATTCTTGTAGTGAATGTTCTAGTGTATTACGGGCATACATACATTGTATGAAAATATGTGTAAAATATATTGAACAAAAGGGAAAAATAAAAAAATAAACAAATAGAGAAAAAAATAAAAATGGGAGAAAATAAAAAAAGAAAAAGAAAAAAGAGAGGAATGTTAGATCATGAGATTATGGAAGGATGGGTGAGAAAAGGAAAAAGTAAGAGAAAGAGAAGCGGAAAAATAGAAAATATATTTGTAGGATATTTTTTGAGGAAATATATCTTAGCCATTGTTTTATAATTTGAACAAATCTGAGCCATCCAAATGTCCTAATAAGACAAAAATATATTGAAGATTCAAAAATCGTCCTAATTTATTAAAATATGTTGAAGATTCATATAAGGTCTAAATTTATGAATTCTATCAGGTATTCAATATATTTAAAAATAATAATTAATTGCTAAAATTCATGTAATTTGTGAACTATAAAATTCATTAATTTAATCTCCACTACACACAGTAAAATCTGGCTCCTAATTCGGGGATGGTAGACTTTTCCATATAATATGAATAAAAATAAGTGAATAAAAAGGAGAAAATAAAAAAAATAAACAAATAGAGAGAAAAATAAAAATAGGAGAAAACAAAAAAACAAAAGAAAAGAGAGAGGAAGGTGGGATCATGGGATCATAGAAGGATGGGTGAGAAAACGAAAAAGTAAGAGAGAGAAGCGGGAAAATAGAAAATGTTCATGTAGGACATTTTTCGGAAATATATCCCACCCGTTATTTTAAAATTTGAATGGATCTAAGTCGTCCAAATGTCCTAGTAAAACAAATGTATGTAGGAAAAATTCAAAAATAATCCTGTTTTATTATATAGATGTTGAAGATTTATATAGGGTCTAAATTTATAAAGTCTATCAGGTATTCAATATATTTAAAAATAATAATTAATTATTCAAATTCATTTAATTTGCGGATTATAAAATTCATTAATTTAATTTCCACTACACACAGTAAAATTTGGCTCATAATTCGGGGATGGTAGACTTTTTCATATAATATGAATAAAAATAAGTGAACAAAAAGAAGAAAATAAAAAAAATAAACAAATAGAGAGAAAAATAAAAATGGAAGAAAACAAAAAAAAAAATAAAAAGAAAAGAGAGAGGAGGGTGGGATCATGGAAGGATGGGTGAGAAAAGGAAAAAGAAAGAGAGAGAAGCGGAAAATAGAAAATGTACAAGTAGGATATTTTTTGAAAAATATATCTCAGCTGTTGTTTTATAATTTGAGTAGATCTAAGCCGTCTAAATGTTCTAGTAGGATAAATGTGTGTAGGACAAATTCAAAAATCATCCTGTTTTATTATATAAATGTTGAAGATTCATATAAAGTCTAAATTTATGAAGTCTATCAGGTATTCAATATATTTAAAAAATAATAATTAATTGTTCAAATTCATTTAATTTGTGGACTATAAAATTCATTAATTTAATCTCCACTACACACAAAAAAATCTTACTCCTAATTTGGGGATGGTAGACTTTTCCATATAATATGAATAAAAATAAGTGAACAAAAAGGAGAAAATAAAAAAAAAAGGGAGAAAAATAAAAATGGGAGAAAACAAAAAAACAAAAAGAAAAGAGAGAGAGGAATGTGGGATCATGGGATCGTAGAAGGATGTGTAAGAAAAGGAAAAAGTAAGAGAGAAGCGGGAAAATAGAAAATGTACATGTAAGATATTTTTTGAAAATATATCCCAGTCGTTATTTTAAAATTTGAATAGATCTAAGCCGTCCAAATGTCCAACTAGGACAAATATGTGTAAGACAAATTTAAAAATCATCATGCTTTATTATATACTAGCGTATGCCCGTGCCTGAAGGCACGGTGTAAATAAATAAATCCTAAATAAATAGAACTCACCACAACTTACAAATTACCAATATTGCTTAACTAAATAAATTAAAATCACAAATGCTACGTATTACAGGAAAAAAAATTAATATTTAAAATTTGAATTAGTATCATGTGAATTTAAACTCGAAAAAATTCAGTTACAGTTTACAGAAGAAAGAAAAAAACCTCCAAAGAAAAAATCCAAATGACTCAGCAAACCAAAACGATCCAGCAAACCAAAACCTAAAAATTCAAAATGTTCTTCTCTGAATAATAGATTTGTTACAAATTCGATAGAGAGAAATTAGAATCTCACATGAAAATTAACCATAGTTGAGTTCTCCCAGTACATGCATCAAAAATAAAATAAAATCAAACCATAAAAAGGCAGTACACTTTTTTCACCATAGTTGAGTTCCCCCAGTACAAAGCATGATGTCTGTCAGCTAAAAAGCAACTTACTCCAATGATTGTTGTACATAATGCAAATTGATAATAATTTTGAAGCCGTTTCAGGTCATCGAGCAGAATAGAGTGGGAAGCTCATACAAATAATACATGAAAGCACAACAAAGGACATTTTCATAGCATAATGATCTTGCAGAGCACAATAATTTATATCCAGACACATATGTGCATTATGTAAATAAGTACACACAAGTATATTACTTGAAGCAGACTTTAACCCCTCTCTCTCTCTCTCTCTATTTTAAATGACAAAGGAGAAAAATATAAACAATTTTGTTCAAGGATTATGGTGTGTTAAAAAAAAATCATTGTTTCAATGTTTTTCTAAGTGTTTCTGTGAGTTTCATTGCCTTTCATGGTGTTTCCATAGAAAAATTGGAATTTTGGTTTTCCACTAATGTCTAGTATTGGTTTCTTAGGAAACAGAAATATTTTGGCTGTATTATTGAAATAAAACTAAAGTATGCACCTTGCTTAACAAAACATATGAAACCTAGTACTGGGTCTCCTCTGATACACAGCTTCCAAGGTACATCATAACTACCACTCTGCCTCGTGATATGAATCCCAAAGTCTGGTCATGAGAGCCAATGACAGTTGAGATACCTTCATATTATTGAACCAAAGGAGGTTGAGTGACTTGTCCAGGGATGAGTTGTCCCCTAGTTCAAAGATGAGGAGATATTCTCCATACATGAAGACAAATAGTCTCTTTGCTCTCCTCCAGCAAACCTCAAACTTATAAATAGTCTAATAAATAAAACCTTTAAGTCCAAAAACACACACTCCCTCCCCTCCCCCCAAACAAAAAAAAAAAAAAAACCAAAAAAAGAAAAAGAAAAAAAGAGTCAATTGCACCACATGCACATCTATGATCTAACTTAACTGCTCAACCAGCATATTAATCATTGTTTTGACTCTCAAATTAAAGATACAACACAATTGTCACAAGTCCACATAAGCAAGAATATTGAAGACCATGTCAAGTATAGAAGTATGATAAAACACCAAAATAAAACACTCCACTGAGTCAAAGCAGTGCTAACCTGTTGTTCTAACTGGCGGGTGCGCTCTTCAAGTCTTCTTATTGTTGCTTGTTGATTTTTCAGATGGGTTGCCTCTGTCCTGAATTCCTCAAGTTCAACCTTCATTTTCCGATTATCAAACTCTAGTTCAGTCAATTTCAAATCTTTCTCCTGCATAAAGACAATAAACCATTAGCAATAAACAAAAACAAATTGCCAATCAAAACAAACAAGCACACATGCACGCATACTCAGAGTAACAATTTTCTTCAAATAGAGAAAGAAAAACAACCAAATAAGGAATGGAATAGAACATAATAAAACTAACCATAATTATTATTGTTATTATTTTATTTTTATTTATTAAAATAAAAAATAAAAATAAAAAAAGAGTCCAAAGGAGTCATCCAACTGATGCATGCCTTAGCAAGAAGCCCTGACCAAAGAGGGATCAAGTGGTGTCAAACAATCACAACTAATGGTAGAGGGTAGCAAGGCCCTTTTTGAATCTCAATCTTAGAAGCTAAATATAATGGAAAAACAGTGAGATGCCATGATGGCAGGTGCAAATGATTGAACTGAATGGATGCCTAAAAAAGAATGTTCACCTTGTATATAGAACAACCTGAAAAAATCAAGCTAGTACTTACGACAATTGAAGCAAGAACTGGATAAGGATCTGGAGCAAACATGTAATCTATTATAAAGCAAACGTGGAAATTAATGGGAAATTGTAATTCAGATTGTTTTAAATCTCCATCGTATTTGGGAAGGCCAGTCCAAATGATAAACTTCTTTAACATTATAAAGCAAACATATAATTCAGATTGTTTACAGATTGTATAAACTGTAAAGCAAACATACAATCTGAACAATCTCAATCTCCAATTCAGTTTCCCATCCAATTCAGTATTTAATTACAGTTTCCCATCCGATTCAGTTTCCCATTAATCGTATTTGGGACCTATGGAAATTTAACATATAATTCAGATTCAGTTTCCCATTATCATTTGCGTATTTAACATTACAAAGCAAACATATAATGTAAATGGAAGAGGAAAAAAAGAATGTGAGATTCTAAGATTGAGATTCAAAACCAAATTAGAACAACAACAACAACAACAACAAAATGTTACCTCGCTAAAGATCATATCTCTATTTTTCCTGAGAAGCTCCAAAACCTAGAATACAAACATCAAAATAATGAAATATTAAAACCCATAAACCAATAATTCTCTACACAGAGAGAGAGAGAGAGAGAGAGAGAGAGAGAGAGACCCTTTTTATTTGGGATATGCATTCTAGGTCTTCAGCACTTGGGTACTCCTCTTCCTCCTCCTCCTCCTGATCATCTTCGGCGGAGGGAACACGCAATTGGGTTTCTTCCTTACCAACAAACACAACTCCGGCGGCGCCCCTCCTCCGCCTCCCGGTGCTGATCTTCTGGCAGTAACAGAAATACTATACTTGATCCAGAACATTATAGCCCTCATTTAACAATCTAATAACCCTGTATCAGGCCATAAATAAGTATTTAATATCCAGAACATTAAAGCAAGCCTGAGACAAAAATCAATTATACACAGAGATACATATATGTATATAATTGAAATTTGTAAAAAAAAACAAAAACCAGTCATGCTCCATGCTTTGATCTCCTCCTCCACCCATCTTCCCTTTCTCTCTCTTTGTGCTGTGGCCATGACTGGAGGAGGGGAGTTTATAGATAGAGGTTAATGAGCGTGGGTCTCGGAGTGGATTGGTGTGTGAGTGTGTGACAGATGAGGCTGGGGTGAGGGGTTTCAAATTTTGTGGGGAGTTTATAGATAGAGGTTGATGAGCGTGGGTCTCGGAGTGGATTGGTGTGTGAGTGTGTGACAGATGAGGCTAGGGTGAGGGGTTTCAAATTTTGTGGCTATTGGACGGGAAGTTGAGAATGAATGAGAGAGAAAGTTTCATCTCTATCGTCCATCTTCAAACATAAATAAATCATAACCATTGAAATGTCCTAGTAGGACAATTGTGTCTAACATATTTTCAAAAACCCTCTTCCCATATTATATAGATATATATTTTTTACAGGTCAATCAGTTAGTTCTTCAAGGCCAACTAAAAAAAATGATTTTAATTTTTTATGGTCTACAATGGCATTGATAGATTTGAAAAACCAGAAAAGGAAAACACAGTAAACAAAAACGTAGTTTCCACAGTTTGCTTGCCAGGAGGTGTAAAAGGAAATAAAGATGTGAAAAGTCACTTGGCCAATATGTAGTGTAGTGTAGCTGTAAGATTTCATTTTCCTTTTAAGTCTTCTCAACACTCAAATGAAGCTTAAGAAATTAACTTTAAAGACCAAGAATTAAAAAAAGAAAAAAGAAAAAAAGAAAATACGTGCACCTTGGTTAGAAAGTGGTCCTTCCATTGCATTGTCATGTAAGGATAGAAACTTAAGTGAGGGGAGAGCACCCAAAATCCATAAGATGTCCTTGCCGAAAGAATTACGACTTAGATCTAGATGTCTCATCTTGCTCCACTTAGATAGTAGTTTAGAATCTGAGCATATGACCACAATCAAATGCCATTAGAAGTCAACTACAGAGAACATAGTGAACATGACAGATTTATTGCTTTTATAAGTACTTCAAAAGATTTTCACTTCATAATGGACCGAACTGAGACTGGCATTCTTGATATAGGGTAAGGAGGAGTAAAATTTTTTTTTTTTATAATTATGCTTCCTGACAGTTTTTTTCCCCCAATAGTTTTGTGTGAGTAATCTAAGGCACGTTGGAAAAGTAGGGAATTAGGCAACAAACTTAAGACAAAATAGAAGATAAGCCAACCCCAAGGCAAGTAGCCGAATGGTAAAGTCTGGAGGATAAAATCCACAGGTCTCGAGTTCGAGTCACCCCTTGAGGCCACTGGAGATTTGCCCGGTCGTTAACTTCAGGGCCCTCAGGATTAGTCCTGGTTTCCTTTAAAATCAGAGGGTTTGGGATACCTGAGTTATCAAAAAAAAAAAAAAAATAGAAGATAAGCCCACATCCAGTTAATCAAGGAAGTTGAGTTATACCTTGCATTGTTAGGGAGCTAAGCCCACATCCGGCTAATTCCAGCATCTCCAAGTTTTCGAGCACTGTTAATTCTGCAATAAAACAAAATAGAAGACACTAGTAAGATAAGGATGGATAACATATATTCTTTTTGGGAGTTATATTAAAGATAGACATGCCTCGGGCAGGAAACGAATCTCCCAAGTTAGTGTAACCAAGAAAAAGATTCTTCAGAGATATCAATGAACTTAAACATAGAATGATGCTCTTGTTGAAGTAGTTGTCACTAAGAGATAAAGTCTCCAGCTTTTTCAATCTTGACAAGGTCTCACAACCTGCAGTAAATTATTGTAAACTTATGTTCATATTTATAGAACTATGATCATATTAGTTAATGCAAATTTAACTCGATCTATGTTTCCATAAACTTGTAAGGTTAAAAAAACGACATTAAACAAAACACTAGGATAATCCATCATGTTCATAGTTACCACTTTTGGTTCAGTTTTTTATTTTTAAAGATCATTGTCATTTTTTAGTTTATCCTAGAAAATCAAGTTGATTGAAGAAAGTGAGTTGTCCTCCAAATAATATATTCTGGAAAATACAAAAGTTGAGGTAAACAATGGTTGAAGGAGAAATTAAGTTACATGGACTCCTAAAAATAAATAAAATACGAATGTCGGACACATAACACTTAAATAAGGGTGTGAGATATATGTCTGACACTTTCCATAAGACACTTCTTATATATTCATATTTAAGACTATCACTATATGCATATTGTTGTATATTGCTATCAAATGAGTAAAATAGCTTTCTGACACTAAAGTGGTGTTCGATAACCTAATTCAAGATTTAAAACAGAATGTATTAAGTAAAAATTAATTA
Organism: Camellia granthamiana; assembly: GCA_036172215.1. Classification (NCBI taxonomy): domain Eukaryota; kingdom Viridiplantae; phylum Streptophyta; class Magnoliopsida; order Ericales; family Theaceae; genus Camellia; species Camellia granthamiana. Next base: position 24,998,693 of record CM069917.1, on the reverse strand, counting down.
AGCTTGTTTGATAACCACAAATGGTATCACTTAAAAATTTAAGTAGCTTTTAAAATGTAAGCTAAAAATTAAGAAAATTTTAAGTGATAGGAAACTTACTTAATTCTGACTGAATTTATAAATATTTATACACAAGCATCAAGATATACCGTTATTACTTCACAACCTCCATCATCGTCGCCGCTCCTATGATCACCACCTTCACTACTGCCGCCGCCGCCACCACCACCCACCACCCTTCCACGACCATCATCATTTCATTACCACCACAGTCGCCACTGCCACTGCCACTGCCACTACCACCAATACTAAAAAACTACTACAACCCTTCACATTCACAACCATTGTCACCGTTGCCATAACCACCTCTTCAATAAATACCATCATTACACCGCCGCCGTCACCCCCTTTTTATCACTACTACGTTACCCCTCCACCATCACCACGACCACTCTCTCTCTATTTACACCACCATTGTCATTGGTGCAATAGGCACCATTGTTGTCTCCGCCACCACCACTACCAACTCATTATTATAATATAAATTGAAAAATAAAATTTAAAAATAATAAATTTTAAATTTAATATTATACATATCAAATAAATTGTTTTAATTCAGCACTTAAATTTTTATTAAATAGCTTTTTAGTTTAAAAAATTTAGTATTTAATTTTTAATACTTAATTTTTAATTTTATCAAACAGCACCTACATGTCACATAAAATATTATTTTATCTCGCATAATAGACTAAACATATATAAATATGTCCATATGCATTAGGTTGTGGGACCCACAACTAAATAGACTACTCCATTAATGTCATTCAAAGTATATTTTCTACGGTAGATTCTATGATCGATTGCGTCTGTAAAATTATTGGTGAAAATAATGATACTCATGAATGAGTATACTTCCAGCGACTCAACTCCCCACATTAGGAGGAGCTTTTCTACCTATCAAGATTATGGTTCAGCTCATAATATTGCTGAGGTATTATGAACGAAATCAGTGATTACAATGCTAATGGATGGAAATCAGACCAAGAAGTAGGAGACTGCAAAAAAACATGGGAGATAAGAGAGGGAGAAACGGTGGTTGGATTCCGGTGGTCAGTCAATGGAAAGGTGGTCGAGGGCAAAGAAAGGAATCAGCGCATGGCCTTTTTACGGTCTTCGTGGACCACATTCCTTCAAGTATGGATGCTAAATCAGTCTACAAACTTTTCACCAAGTTTGGAAGAGTGAAAGATGTTTTTATCCCATTCAAAAGGAGAAAAGTGACAAACTCCAGATTTGGTTTCGTGCGATTCGACTGTAGTGTAGCAGCAGATGTAGCCATACAAAAAGCCAATGGTCTCCTGGTGGAGGACAAGATACTGGAAGTCAAAAATGCCTCTTATGATAGAAGAAGAAGAAGCAGAGAGGAGAGTAACACTCAGTACATCAGAAAGCCTCAGTTTATTAACCGAGATTTTGCTACCAACAGATCCAGAGGTCAAGTTCTACCTGATGACCATAGATCCTTTGCTGACATATTAAGAGGTGTCCCCCCCTTGGAGGCAGGGAAAGTAACCACCACCATAGAGGTTAATGAGGAGAGTCATGGATGGCTCTATAATAGTGCCATAATTCGTCTTAAAGCTGAATGTTCCACCCACAGCATTCTTAAAGCTCTGCAGGAGAAAGGGCTGAATCAGATCATGGTCAGAAAAGGGGGAGGCCGTGATGTAATCTTAACTTTCAACACCCAGAAGAAGCTGCACTCACACATTGGGCACATCAAAGAGTGGTTCAAAGATTGGAGCCAACTTGTGGTGGAATGGAAGCCCGGATTCTATATGGAACCAGAAAGATGTGTTTGGTTGCGATGCTATGGCATACCTTTGAACGTATGGAATAGAAACACTCTCAACAACATTGGTAGTGTTTGGGGCTCGGTGCTTAATCTGGACGGTGATGTGAGTCATCCTAACTCCTTCTCTCATGCCAGAATTAGAGAGGCGACCTCATCAATGGAGCTCATTAATAATACTTTGATCTTGAACTGTAAGGGCAAAACTCATTCTATCCTGGTGTGTGAGGAACATGCGCCTGACAGTAATGTCATGGAAGATTGCAGCTTCATTGAAACCTGTTGTAGTGCAGAGGCAGGAAACAATCCGGAGATGGTAGGGAGGGGCAAGGAAGATGATGATGAGGTGGCAGAAGATAGTGCCCTATTTGGCACTGCGATTGCTTGTACCAAGGAGAAAATACAGACAAAGGAGCCTTTTGACTGTCAATTAGGTGAAGCAGTGCACACGGTTGTTGAGGAGTCAGATTTTGAAGCCGGCTTCAACAGAGATGTTGCATGCGTCAAGGAGCCTCTGATGGAAAAGTCAGTGCATAGAGAGGAAATCAATGATGACAGCCTAAGGGGTGTAGAGCAAGTTTTATCTCCTGGGTTTATTCGGAGTCTCAATGGCTCTTGTGAAGGTGTTGGGCCCAGCATCAATTTGGAAGTGGTCCTGGCCCAGCTACCCAACAAGAACAATAACCCAATTACTGACCTTTCAAACCCATTTATTGATCTTTCTTCTCAGCCCATGGAGCACACTGCTGCTAGCCCGGAAGGTAAGAGTATTCCAGCCCTATGTAACATTGATTTTCAATCTGCAGGGCCTTTGTTAAAAAAGGGCCCTTATGGGAAGTGTACTATGACCCAGCATTGTTCTAGCCATTATTCACCCCCTAATCTTCTTCTGCGAAAAGAGAAGCTAAAAGGGAAGATGAAGTCTCATCTAGAGGGGTTTTCAAGCTTTGCTAAGCTTCATGCCTTCTCATCAGCTGCTGCCAGCAAGCACTCTAAATCTGCCATCTTTAGGCCAGCAGCAGCTACCTTTGCACAATCAGATTTATCTGAGGGAGCTACACCTTTGAACAACTATCTACTCACCGAAGCCAAAGCCACTCTACAATTGGGGCAAACTCTTGGTATCAATTACAATGGGGAAGAAGATGTTGTCCTCAGCAGGATTGTTGATCTTGAACTAAAGGATAAAGAGAAGATTAACAAGGGGGGGAAGGCACAGTAGTCAGCTGCTGCAGATGGGTGATTTTGAGTGCAACATTTGTTTCCTCATGAAGCTTCTATCTTGGAATATTAGGGGTTTGGGTAAAGCTGAAAAGCAAGGTAGGATAAAAAAACTACTACAAGATAGACACATAGATGTTGTCTTTTTTCAAGAAACCAAGAAGGCAGTGGTGTCTGAAATTGCTGCTAGAGGTCTCTGGGGTTGTAGAAACATGGAATATATGTTTGTAGATCCTGAAGGAACAGCTGGGGGATTATTATGTATCTGGGACCCTGATGTATTTCAACTCTCTGGTTGCTGCTGCAGTAGGAGGTACATCTTGTTATCTGGTTCTCTATATAATTCTTTTAATTGTGTGTTACTTAACATCTATGCACCTAATGAAGTCAACAATAGATCCATCTTTTGGGATAATCTTCTGAAGCTCAAAGTCCCTTTCCCTAATCCTTGGTGCTTGGGGGGTGACTTCAATGAAATCAGGCATATGGGTGAAAGGATAGGTTGCTCAAGGAGAGATAGGGGAATGAGGCTTCTAAATGAGTTTATTGAAAAAAGTGAACTCACTGATCTACCTCTCCTTGGTAGGAAATACACTTGGTGTAATGCTCAAGAATCAGAGAAATGGAGCAGAATAGATAGAATCTTGCTCAGTCCTGAGTGGTTGATCAACTTCTCAATGAAATTATGGGGGTTGCCCAGGTTAATTTCAGATCACTGCCCTCTGTTGATGAAAGAGGATGAGAGAGACTGGGGCCCCAAACCTTTCAGGTTCTTAAATGCTTGGACTCTTCACCCTTCTTTCCCCCAGCTTTTTGTTTCCTCTTGGGCAAATGTTTCCTTTTCTGGGTGGGCTGGGTTTATTCTTGTTCAAAAACTCAAACACCTTAAGTTGACTCTTAAAGCCTGGAACACTGAGGTGTTTGGAAACATTTCTTTGAAACTCAAGGCCTTTGAGGAAGAGTTACATGCTTTGGACATTGTAGCAGAGGATAGGGCTTTGCAGAATTTGGAAAAGGCAAGAAGAAATGTGGTTAGATGTGAAATATGGAAGCTTTACAGAATGCTAGAATGGTCATGGCATCAAAAGTCCAGATTGAACTAGACTCTTCATGGAGATAGGAATACCAGATTCTTCCATGTTGTTGCTAGCTCCAGGCAGAGTCGGAATCTAATAAACTCTATTACAGCTAATGGTGTGATTTTTGAGGATCCTAGCAGGGTCAGGCATGAGGTACTTCAACACTTCAAGACTCAATTCACTGAATCATGGGTGAAGAGACCTACTCTAGGCGGGGTGTTCAAAACTATTACGGCAAACCACGTCTCTCACCATCTTGTACCTGAGTTTAGTGCTGCAGAGATTTTGGCAGCAATCAAAGAATGCAACAAAAACAAAGCCCCAGGCCCTGATGGGTTCAACTTGCTATGTTTTCATAAGTTTTGGTCGGTTATGAAAAAAGAGTTGGTACAATTTTTTAAGGAATTTCACTCCAACAGCAAACTCACTTATGGCATTAACAGTACCTTCATTACTCTTATTCCTAAGCTAGAAAATCCCATTGGCTTAACAGATTATAGGCCCATTAGTCTTGTGGGTTCTATTTACAAAATCTTAGCCAAAGTTTTAGCCCACAGATTGAAGTCAGTGCTTCCCTCCATCATTGGTGAAACCCAGACAGCTTTCATAGGTGGGCGTTATATTCTCGATGGAGTATTAATTGCTAATGAAGTAGTGGATGATTGGAAGAAGACCAAGAAGCAAGGGTTAGTCCTCAAGTTGGATTTCGAGAAAGCATTTGATTCTGTAAATTGGGAATTCCTTTTTTCCATGATGATTAACTTTGGCTTTGGGGCTCAATGGGTCTCTTGGATGAGAGCTTGCGTGACTACATCAAGAATCTCCATTTTAGTAAATGGATCTCCTACTGAGGAATTCTCACCCCAAAGAGGTCTTAGGCAGGGCGACCCACTCTCCCATTTTCTGTTTAACATAGTGGCTGAAGGGCTTAACATTCTCTTAGTTAGAGCACTTAACCTTGGCATTCTTAAAGGTGTGCTAGTTGGAGCCAATAATGTTTGTGTTTCACATTTGCAATTTGCTGATGATTCAATTCTCTTTTGTGAAGCTCACTGGGATCAATTGGTGCCAGTCAAAAGAATTCTCAGGTGTTTTGAAGTCCTATCCGGTCTCAAAATCAATTATCATAAGAGTGTTGTGTGTGGTATTGGTGTAACTGATGATCTTATGCTCTCCTTTGCTAATCTTCTCAACTGTAAGGTGCAGAGCCTCCCCTTAAAATTCTTGGGTCTACCATTAGGAGCCAATCCTGGTAGGAAATCTACATGGAAGCCTGTTCTTGACAACATCAAATCTAAACTGTCAGGGTGGAAGAGAAAGCTATTATCATTTGTAGGTAGACTAACATTGATTAAGTCTACTCTTTCTAGCTTACCTATCTATTTCCTTTCCCTGTTTAAAATGCCTGAAGGTGTGGCTAGAGAGCTGGAAAAGATTGAGGCTGCATTTCTATGGGGTGGCAATAATCTGAAAAAGAAAGTACATTTGGTGAAGTGGGTGGAGGCTACAAAGAGTATTGACCAAGGGGGTTTGGGCATCAGAAGAATCAGAGATGTAAATTCTTCTTTACTACTTAAATGGTGGTGGAAATTTGGGACTCAAATCAATGCTCTCTGGAGGAGAGTAATTTGCAGCAAATACAAGATTATCGAGGATTGTTGGCACCCTCCTGTAAGGCCCTCTTATAAACACTCTAGAATATGGAGTGACATCTTATTCATTAGGGCCTCCAACAACTCCATCTTTAATTTCTTCTTGGCCCATTGTTTAATTAAAGTGGGGAATGGGAATAGAATTAAGTTTTGGACTGATAGATGGTGTGGTGATATTTACCTGAAATCTGATTTTCCAATTCTCTTTAACCTCTCAACTGATAAAGAGGGCTCTCTCCACCAATTCTTTGCCAGGAAATCCAGCTCAAGTGTCTGGAACTTTCCATATAGAAGAGAGTTATATGATTGGGAATTGATTGAAGAATCTAATCTGATTGCAGCCTTATCTTCAGCTCCTCCTCTATGTATTGAGTTTGCAGACCACCTGATTTGGTCTAATGCTGCTGCAACCCATAATTAGTTCTCTGTATCTGACCTATATTCCTACAGCACTTCCCTTCTTGGCCCCAATCTAAGAATCTGCAAACATGTCTGGAGCCCTTTGTTGCCCCCAAAAGTCTCATTCTTTTGCTGGTTGGCCTGGAAAAATAAAGTGAAATCCTCAGAATTCTTGCATCAAATTGGCATTCTTGATAGCAGTACTTCGACTCTCTGTCCATTCTGTAATTCTGAACCTGAAACTAATATCCATGTCTTGCTCCATTGTCCTTTCTCTTGGCTGATTTGGTCTTCAGTGGTTCAAGAATGGGGGTTCCAATGGTGCATTCCAAATTCAGTAGATAGTTTATTCCATTGGTGGATGAGTGAGAATTTTCAGAAGTCTGTCAGAATAATTTGGAAAGCCCTCCCATTAGTCATATTATGGTCTCTTTGGAAGCATAGGAATGATTGCGTCTTTTCTAAGGCTGAGCCCCACTTATTTGGCCTGCTTGATCTCATCAAAGTTAGAACTGCCCTTTGGCTCAAAGCATCAGTCAAGGATCTCCCCTTCTCAGTGGATGACATAGTTTTCAAATGGAAACAGATCAGGGGTTCAGATTAATCTTCCTTGCTGCTGAACCAGTTGCTGTTTACTGTCTTCTGTTGTTATGCTTGTTTGATCTGTTTTGGTTCTGTAGTAGGTGTTGGGTTCTGCTGGGTTGGGCTCTTTGCTTCAGGGCTTGCAGATCATTCTGGAGGTTTAGGAAGCCTATTGATCTGCTGCAATGGTGGAGGTTTCATGTTGCTTGGAGGTTTGATGTTGCTTTGTAGTGTTGCTTTGTGCATCTGCAGTGTTTGTACTTCTGATCTGAAGTTTGCTTCCTCAGTGCAGGGTCTGCTTTGTATAGTTTTTGGGATATGCCCCAGGTGGTGGTTCTGCAGTTTGGCCAAAGTAGGCTGATGTTTGCTTGATTTTGGTCTAAGAAGGCTGTAGTTCTGCAGTTGGTTTTGAAAGCATTTGCAATGCTCTACAGTTTTAGTCTGATCCTCCATCTGGGTTGGAACTTCTAGCTCAATGCAGTTGGTTGAAACCTCCAGTTAGTTTGTTCTGTGCAGTTTGTTGAAGCCTCCAGTTGGTTTGATCAGATCAGTGCAGTTTTTCTTTTTTGCTTTGTTCTGTTTTGCTGCAGTTTGTTTCTTGTTTTCTCCCTTGTTGGTCTCTCACCAACTGGAGTTTTGAGCCTCTTCTAGCTCTTAGCTCCGCTTTATTGATGTTTCCATTGTACCTTGTACGTGTTTCATCAATAAAGTTTTCTTTGCCGATCAAAAAAAAAAAACAATGCTAATGGATGGGAAAGGTAGTACATTATTATTAGTAACTAACATCAAAATCTACAAATGACGTATGGTTCTTCTACTCTTCTAATTGAAAACTTGAGGCAGGAATGTAAGTTTCAGGAAGTTGTAAGTTTTACCTTGGATCCCACTAATTAGATTAGAACTTAAATTCAACGTTTCCACATTCCCCAAATATGCCAATTCTGCCCAAAGAAACATCATAATAACAATATTTAATAAATAAAGTCATGAACTTATAACATAGTAATAACAATTAACAATAACGATTATGTAATTATAATGATGATAACAATTTCTTGACTAAAAAAAAATCATGAATTTTCAGAGACAATGACACAAAAGAAGATACCGTGAGCTGGAAATAATCCCTCAAATTTATTCCCACCAAGATTAAGCGTCTTAAGGGATGTAAGTGCACTCAAAGATGGCAAAAGACTATTATTGAATTTGTTATGTTCGAGATTTAGAGTCTCCAGTTTTCTCAAAACTGATAGCTTTTCAAAACCTGTATGAAAATTTTGAGAAAGTAAATCATTGAGACATCATGAAAGTATGCGTCAACATGAAAAGTTTGAGGAAATAAATCATCAGCTCTTGCTAATAGATAATTCAGTTAAAATATGCAGGAATTATATACACATTATAGAGTTCGTATTCCAAATAGATCATCAACTTTAAAATTCATCCGAATTTGTGAAAAAAATTTCAATTTTGATTCTAATGACGAGTACATAATTATTGAAGTTTTTTCAAATAAGAGTGAATATTAAACAATGTATATTTCGTTTATTATGATTGTTTATTTATTTTTATCGAATTTGATCAAATGATAGTATTTTTGCTGCCATTAGATTAATTTTACTTTGATTTGCTCTAGTAATATGTATCAGGTGTTTTATTTTGCTGATGCTATATTTGAAGGTGAGTAAAATTTTATTCTGGTTTGCTATAATAATATGTAATTTGTCTATTATTTGTTGATGCTCTGTTTTAAATTAATAGTAAAATTTTATTCCGTTAAAGTTATTATTTCATTTTACTCGGTTAAAGCTATGTTTTTTTGTAACTATTTATTAACAATTATAGTGACTATGATGCTTGTGATGATGATGGTATTTCATTATTTAAATAATAAATTTTTTTAATAAAATATACTATGAATCAGAGTAAAATTTTATTGTGAGACAAAGTAAAAAGCGACATTTAGATTAAAGTTTATATTATTTCAAAATTTTAAATACTAAATTAGTCACTAAGGATATTTTGGTAACAGTGGTGTGTCAACTAAAATTTTTAATGCTCGTCCTTAATGCATGAAAGTTTTATTATGAGGGGGTTTTGAACAAATTCCCCATAAATCAACTAGCTGGATTTCACATATATTTGTACAAGATACATTTTGTAATACAAACAATACAAAGCCAGTTGGATTTCACTACCTACAGAGTTATATATGAAAAGTCACTTTGTACAAATACAAAATAGAAAATTCATTAAGTCTTAAACTTGAGTAGAAGACTTTCAGTCTCATACACAGGAAGGAGAGAGAGAAAGAGAGAAACGCGGGAGGGATTAAGGGTAACAGAGATGATCTTCACTTTTTTATGTAGAACAAGTGACTGTAGATTTTTTGAGGCAATTAGACAAACACAAGTTAAGGAAACCAAATTATTGACCAAAGGGGAAATGATAATTTTTGACAATTTTTACTTGGCAACCAAGAATTTCTATTAAAGAATATAATTTCCTTGGTGATCAAGGAATATTCTAACTAGTTACTTTCTTATATCATTTGGTCTCCAAGTATACTGCGTCCAAGACTAGTACTATTCTAGTTAATTAGTTTCTTCCTTTACTTGGTCTCCGAGTATGCTTGGTTACCAAGACTTTATCTAGTATAAATAGTCATGTAAGCCTAAAGGCAAGGACATTCCTTATCAATATAATTTTCAAGTTACTCTATTTTCCCTGTATATTCAAACCCTACTGTGTCAAGTGATATCAGAGCAAAGATTTGTCTAGCTCAATGGCACAAGACATAGAAGTACACACAAACCCTACTAACGGTGATTGTGGGGTCGGTGCTTTGTGGGAAGCATTTGAGAGAACGAGAGTTGAACGAGATTCGTGACATGATTGCGGGGTTGATTCTCAACACCAACAATAGACCACCAGTGGTTGATCGAGCACGTGCTGAGGGAGTTACCCAAGGCCAACCAATTAACCGAGACAGAGTTTGCGTCCGAGGAATTGCCCGAGGCCATCTTATCCAAAACAACTTGAGACGTCCAGCCTAGTATCAATCAGACAGTGAATGGTTCAAGCTAAAGGTTAAAGAGGAGTACAGAGGTCGTCAACCAAGGAGACAACAACAATGGATTGACGACTATCGGTTAAAAATTGATGGGTATGTTTGGTTTGAGTTTGGGAGATGAGTTTTAGAGATAAAAAGTACGAAAAGTTGTTTGATTTGATTTTTTTCAAAAGATGTTTTGGAAAATTATTTTGAGAGAGAGTTTTGGAAAAAGTGATTGATTTGATGTGTATGAGAGAGAGATTTGTTTGGAAAACTTGTAAACCAAACAAGTTTTGGAAAAAAAATTTGGAAAAATTTGTTTGGTTTGATTACTTTTGAAAACTTATTTGTAGAGAATTTTTCCCAAAAGTTTTTGGGAAACACAAACCAAACAAGGCGATATTTCCCAATTCAATGGAAATCTACATATTGAAGATTTCCTAGATTAGATCTCTGAAGTTGAATGGTTCTTCAAGATGATAGGGGTTTCCAAGTCAAAGATGGTGAAACTAATTGCATACAAATTAAAGGGAGGCATTGCAGTTTGGTGGGACCAATTACAAAGAACTAGACAATGACAAGAAAAGGACCCAATTTGGACTTGGCGATGGATGAAGCAGCTTCTCATGGACAAATAACTACTGCTGGACTACGAGCAACTTTTGTTCCAACTTTATCAAAATTGCTCACAGGGGTCCAAATTTGTGTTTGACTACACTACCGAGTTTTCTTGACTTTTAGATCGCAACAATTTGAATGAGATAGAAGGACAACGAGTAGCTAGATATCTCAATGGATTGAAGCAAACAATTCAAGAGAAGATTGGTTTGGTAGTTTTGTGGGCCATGAAGGAAGTACACAACATGGTTCTTAAAGCTAAGTTGTTGGAGCACAAGCCAACATATTTAGATTATCAATGGAAAACTATGGATTCTTCTTTTTCTACCTTTGAAAAGAAAAAAATGGTCCAAAGGTCGACCGTTGCAAGCCAACCCAAGGGTGCTAATAGCGGACGCAACAACTAGGCAACAAGTTCAACAGTTAGAGAAGCTCCTAATCCTTATGTCAAGCCGACAATGAAAAAGTGCTATAGGTGTGTCAAACTCGGCCACCGTTCCAATGTCTGTCCAGAGCAATGGCGAGTCAACCTAGTGGAAAAAGATGATAACTTTGGAGTCGGTGAGGGCGCAAAATATGATGATCATGATCCATATGATGGGGCTAAGCTCACCATAGAGGATGGAGAACGAGTCATCTGTGTGGTCCAATGAGTTTTATTTACACCAAAGACAGAGGATTTTAATCAGCACCATAATATTTTTCGATCATATTATTCAATCAACTAGAAAGTATGTGATTTGATCGTTGATAGTAGAAGTTGTGAGAACTTTGTTCCAAAGAGACTAGTGGAGCACTTGAAACTACAAACTGAGCCATATCCCAATCCTTACAACATTGGTTGGATCAAGAAGGGCTCGATAACGAAGGTAATTGAAATTTGTCAAGTCCCTATTTCATTAGCAAGCATTACAAAGAAGATGTTTGTGATATGATTTATATGGATGCTAATCATATACGTTTGGTTAGGTCTTGGCAGTTTGATATGGATGTCATTTGTTTATGTGGAAGAATCATAAAATTGCTATGGTTCCTTCACCACAACAAATAATGTCCAAATCACCTAAAGTACAAGGATAGTCTTTTCTCACCGTAGCTAGTTCAGAGGTTGAGTTTGTGACAAATTTAAAAGCTTCAAAAGAAATTTATGTGATGGCTGACAAAGATTTAGTAGAGGAAAGAAAGAAAAAAGTAGTGGTACCGACTCCAAAGAAGATACAGTCATTGCTTGAGGAGTTTAAAAAGCTCACAGTTGATGAACTACCACTAATGAGGGATATCCAACATCAGATTGATTTTGTGTTGGGAGCTAATTTTCCAAACTTACTGCACTACAAGATAAACAAAAAGGCGAACGAGATTTTAAGGTAGAATGTTGAAGAGTTGTTGCAGAAAGGGCATATTCGTGAACGATGTGTCGTTCCAGCTCTTTTAATGCCAAAGAAAGATGGAAGTCAGCATATATGCTATCAACAAAATCACCATCAATTAGAGATTTCCTATTCCACGTTTGGACGATATGCTTGATATGATTGAAGGTTCAAAGTGGTTCTCCAATATTGACTTACGAAGTGGGTATCACGAAATTCGAATCCGGTTGGAAGATGAATGGAATACGACATTCAAGACCAAGGATGGCCTCTATGAGTGGTTGGTTATGCCACTTGAACTTTCCAATGCTCCTAGTACTTTCATGCAGGTTATGAATCAGTTATTGAAGCCATTTACAAGAAAAATTGTAGTTGTTTATTTTGATGATATCCTGATTTATAGCAAATTTGAAAGAAACCATATAGAGCATTTGCAACAAGTGCTAATAGTTTTGCAGGAGAACAAGTTTTTTGTTAATCTCCAGAAGTGCAGTTTCATGACAAGTAGTCTATTGTTGTTGGGGTATGTGGTTAGTTCATAAGGTATTCATGTGGATGGAAACTATCCGTGAGTGGCCAATGCCAAAAAGTGTCAGTGATGTTCGAATATTTCATGGGTTGGCAACATTCTATCGTCGATTCATCTGCTACTTTAGTTCAATCATGGCCCCAATCACAAAATGCACGAGGAAGGGGAAGTTTTTTTTAGGGAGAAGATGCTGAGAAGAGCTTTGCTTTAATTAAAGAGAAGCTTTGCACTGTGCTAGTATTAGTTCTACTTAGCTTCGAAAATATTTTTGAGGTGGAGTGTGATGCTAGCGGTGTAGAAATTGGAGCAGTTCTGTCACAAGAGAAGAGGCCAGTGGCTTTCTTTAGTGAAAAGCTAAGTGAAGCTTGACAAAAGTGGAGTACTTATGACCAAGAGTTTTATGCGGTGGAGCGAGCTCTCAAGCATTGGGAACATTACCTAGTGCAATGGGACTTTGTCTTATACACAGATCATCATGTATTAAAATTCATCAACAATCAGAAGCACCTAAGCAACATATATGTTAGATGGTCTACATTGCTTTAGAAGTTTCCTTTCACCATCCAGCACAAGTCAGGGACTTTGAACCGAGTTGTAGATGCGTTGAACCGTCGTGAAAATTTGCTAGTTACATTGACCCATGAGATTGTGGCATTTGAGTTTTTGAAGGAGCTTTACCAAGAATATGAAGATTTTAGAGAGATGTGGGGTAAATATCAAGAGAATCATCCTGTTAGTGATGTTCATGTCACTAAGGGATACTTATTCAAAGGAAATTGTCTTTATATTCCCAAGACATCACTTTGAGAAAAGCTAATCTGAAACTTACATGGAGGAGGATTGAGTGGACACTTGGGTAGATACAAGATCGTAGCAAGCTTGGAAGAATGTTACATTTGGCCTCAATTGAAGTGAGATGTTGGGAATTCCAAAAGGAAGTGCTACACGTGTCAAGTTTCTAAAGGTTAGTCTCAAAATGTTGGTCTTTATATGCCTTCACTTGTTTTTAACAATACATGGAAAGACTTTTCTATGGATTTTGTGTTGGGACTCCCTCGTACCCAATAAGGAGTAGATCTTCTATTTGTGGTTGTTGATAGGTTTTCTAAGATGGCTCATTTCATTCCTTGTCAAAAGACATTGAACATATTCTGTAACAACCCTGACCTGTGATTAGCTTATAATCTTTTTTTAAGAAGGCCGAATAAGTAATTAAAATGAAATACTACGTTAATTGCATGTTTTATTGTAGGTTGCTTTTCATGGTCCTCGAAGGGGTTTAGTCACCTCGGATACGATAGCCCTATAGTTCGGACTCCCATGGTTCTGAATCTATTTTCACAAATGCAATGTGAAATAGATAAATACAAATGAGTCCAAATCCGACAAATCTTAAGAAAATCCATTTATCATTCGAAGTGCCAAAAATGGACTGCATTGCCAGATTTCAGAGTCACTAAATATTTTTGAGAAATTTAGGAAACCTGTGACTCATGCCAAAGGCCACTTGTCCATCATAACCAAAGTGTTTCGGTTCGAGAACTTAGGTATGAGAAAGGAAGGTCATGAATTGAGCACCCCACTCACCCAATCAAAGATCGGCCTCTACTAATCATGATGTGATTTTTATGTACATTATATGCTCTTATTCCGATTATGATGCTATTTTATTATGTGATGCACACAAGTATAGATTAATTCGCCCACTTTGGAACATTCTGATTTCATGTTTGTTTTAAAAGGTGTTTTGAATATGGGCTACTTAAAAAAGTAAACTCACATGCTCATTTTGTGTATCTATCGCACATGTTCACTTTGTGTATCTATCGCACATGTTCATTTTGTGTATCTATCGCACTTGTTCACTTTGTGCATCTATCGCACAAGTTCATTTTGTGTATCTATCGCACATGTTCACTTTGTGTATCTATCACACATGCTTATCTTGTGTATCTATTGCACATGATCATTTTGTGTATCTATCGCACATGCTCATCTTGTATATCTATCGCACATGCTCATCTTGTGTATCTATCGCACATGTTCATCTTTGTGTATCTATCACACATGTTCATCTTTGTGTATCTATCGCACATGCTCATCTTTGTGTATCTATCGCACATGTTCATATTTGTGTATTTACCACACATGTTCATCTTTGTGTATCTATCATACATGTTCACTTTGTGCATCCATCGTACATCTTCACTCTGTGTATCTATCGCATTTAACCTCATATGCCTTGGGCGTTGTTGTTCTTTCTCCTCGCGCGCGCGGCAGGTTGGACCTTCTTTGGTTAAGAGCATTTAGAATATGTTCTAACGCTTATACCACTCCTTTTCCTTTCACGTGCAACGCATCGAAATCTTGTTTGAGACCTCTGGTGCGCCCAATGGTTGCTTTTAGTCTTTCCTACGTGGTGCGTGGTTAAGATTGCATAATTTTCTTACATCCTTTCTGCATGGAATGTCGTTTGACTTGTGAGTCTCGTGCATGGCGTGTTTGTGTGTTGTCTATTTCATGTTGGGACTGCTGTAACTTGTTGGTTTGCTTAAAATGTTGTATTTATTTTGCATAGATGCTTCATTACAGCCCTCTTTGCATAATCATAAGTTATGCTCTTGCATCATGCATGTCATTTGCATTTTGCCCCAGCCTGCGGGCGTATCTATATTGTTATCTTTTTTGTTTGTCTGAGTCTTCGGCCTTGTCAAAAATGGGCCGTCTCTGGGCTTTGACATTCACTCCTTTCATGACTTCTGAGTTTTGTCAAAGAAAGGCAACTGTAGACACTCCATTTTTTACCATCCTCAAGACATGGATGTGCTTGCAGGTACATCCGGTGACAAGTTTGATTGCTCGCTGAGCACTCAACTTTCGAGATGGAATGCCCCAGGTTTGATCCTTCCAGACCCTATTTCCATTCTGTCTCATTTTTAGACCATGCTTTGGTCCCTCCATATTGATGTTCATGATGGCGTACCGGCCATGGTCAAGGGCTACCGGCCATGGACTTTTCCCTGCCGGCCAACAATTAGGCCCTGTCGGCCATCACTGATGGCCGGCCGGCCACCATTATTTCAATAGATATTTTTCAGATATTTTTGACCCAGTTGTTTGCAGGATAGACCATCTTCACCCACGTGGATGGCTGGATCTCTTCAAGGCTCCTTGTATCTCCTATACATAGAGACCTTCCTCTTGCATGCAAAGGGTTGCAAAAATTTGGCTGAGATATTTCTCTCTTTCTCTAGAATCCTCTCTCTCTACATTTTAGCCTTGAAAGTGATCTTAAGCCCCTTGTTGGCTTGGGCATGGAATTGAGGCTCTCATGCCTAATGGTTTTAACCTTCTCTTGAGGGTTTCTACTAACCAATAGCATGAGGCTTTTTTCATGCTTAAGGTGCTTGTGGCTAAGGTCATTTTTCCAATTAGAGGACTTTTCACATTGGACTTAACCGGTTAAAGGACTAATTGATAATGTAAACAAGAATTGAATCAAGTAAAACATGCCAAGAAAAGTATGTTGCATGTGTGCATTGCATTGTGTTCAATCGGACGCTATATTGAACACAAGGTGAATTGGTCCATTTCATACTCAAAGTGATGAAAATGAGCCAATTTTCTTTGTCTCCATTGCCTTTGATCTTCCATGACAAGGTAGTGGTCTTAGAGTCTTGTTTGTCTTGCATTTATTGAAATGCGTGCAAGTTGGATCTTTGGCCATCATGCATTGCATGCTTGATTGATGGTTTTGGATCCAATAGTGCCTCTCCCTTGATGTTTTGAAATGATAAGGAAAGGCACAATACATACATGCCCTAGGGAGAACCTCTCTTTCCTTTGTTTTGTGCTCTATTGCAGTTTGGTGTCACAGCACACCAGTGGCCGACAGTGCCACACTGATGGTCGGCACCCTTGCATTATTGGCTGGCAGAGGCCCACTCTTGGCCGGCAGCAACTCCGCATGGCCGGCAGGCCACTGGTGCACTCCCCAGCATTGGTTTGGTAAGTTTCAGCAGCATGTTCTTGAAGACACCCTGCAAACAGAGCCTCTAAAGAGCAAACCGGAAGGCTTTTCGGGACGAGAAACCGAGAACATGCATTCTTCATTACTCAAGGCAGAGCTGAGGCAGCCTAGTTTACATGTTTTGCATACTTAGTTGGTTTTGTAATTTAATTAATTAATTTGTTAATTAGTTAAAGTGTTGTAATAATTAGTAAGTAGTTTACTAGTTATTCATTTGGTTTGTAATAATTAGTCGAATTAGTTTAATTAGATTAGTTGATTAGCTTAGCTTAGATTAGCTTAGCTCATTTATTCGGACC
The DNA here is from genome assembly GCA_036172215.1 of Camellia granthamiana. Classification (NCBI taxonomy): domain Eukaryota; kingdom Viridiplantae; phylum Streptophyta; class Magnoliopsida; order Ericales; family Theaceae; genus Camellia; species Camellia granthamiana. The sequence goes on along the minus strand of CM069917.1, from coordinate 24,982,007 downwards.
CTCATTCGAGAGGGCACAATGTTGTAATAAGGGTGCGTGTGTGTGTACATGCCTTCCAACCCCATTTTTTTCTCTCTTTTACTTAACCGCTTTTGATGGTTAGTTTTAGGGTCATTTTCAATTAGCACACCTTATGCTTTGCATGCGTGCATCATTCGTTTGTCTTTTATGCACCAGGCTCGGTGCATCATTCAAACTGCATTGTATTTCAACACTTACTTGAATACGTGTTTCAAAGCATGTTATCAAGTTGCTTCGTATGGCATCTTAGATAGTCGAGCCTATTAATGTCATGTTGCATGCGTTGCATTAGGCATCTAGCATAGTCAAGATCATGCATTGTTTCTAACTAGTTTTCTGTTTTGGCTTGGAGTACACTGTAAGTGTTTACGCTTTAGCATACTTGCATGAGTGTGAGTGTTGCCATGACAGCATGCTTGCCATGAGGCTACTTGCTTAAGTGATTAACTGTTTGAATGCCTGTGGGTGGAGGCTTGATTGCCTGAATTGGGACAACTCGATGATTGTGAGTTTTAAGCCCACTTTGCGAAATGGAAAACTCATGTTTTCAAGCCCACTTGAGGGTGGCAAATCCGCGCTTTAGCCTATTTGCAAGTAGCACTTTCACACCATTTTTGAAAACAAACATGAGTTGTTTTGTTCAAATTCTTGTGATTTAGTCTATACTTGTATGCTGTGCGTATCACATAGAAAGTTAGATTATTAATTGGACAAGAACACATGTGTTTATAAAACAACATATCATGCTTAGTAGAGGTCGATCCTTTGATCGGGCGAGCGAGGGTGCTCATTTCAGGACCTTTCCCTCTCGTACCCAAGTTCCCGAGCCGAGGCAACTTTGGTGATGACGGACACGTGGCCTTTGGCACGAGTCAGGGTTTCTTAAATTTTCCAAAATAAAATATTTAGGTGGCGACTTTGTAATCTGGCAAAGCAGTCCATGTTTGGCGCTTTTTCATTCAAAATTGATTTTCCAAAACCAATTGCAAGATCTGGACTCTTTGATGTTTATCAGTCTCGCATTTCACTTTGTGAGATTAGATTCAGAACCGTGACAAGAGTCCGAACTGTAGTAGTAAGACCAATTCGCGCCCTCTCCAAAAGGGAGGCACTGGAAGAAAGTCGGGTCTACACTAATGCAGCACATACAAAATGTAACTACTTAGTTTGGTTTAGTTAACATGGTATATGGATCAATTTGATAGCATGCAGTAACACAAGTGTTCAAGTACATAAGTAAGAAACAACCACAAGGTTAAAATGATGCATTGAACCAAATGCATGCAAAGATGGATTCAAATCATGGTAATGTTATGAATATGCAAAACATGATGCTACCATTGTAAGCGTATAAATAAAAGGGAGAAAGAGCAAGGGGTTGGAAGACATACACAATATTACAAGTTTGCTCTCGTACAAGAGGGTTCAAATGTCCGAATGTTTAAACTAATTATTACAACGCCAAATTAACTAATTAATTAACTAGCTATTACACGTTTTGAATAAAGTTACTAATTGAATACAACATATTACATTATTACAGGACTATGGGAATCGAAAAGTTGCACAAGCATGAGCAAGAATATTTTCTTGAAAACTCCTCTATTTTGCTACCAGAACTGTTCTGTTTTGCAATCAGAAAATTAATCTATTTTTACCCCAGCCTCTGCTCTGTCATGCCATGAAATGGCACTGTTTGTCTAAAATTGAGTGGTCGGTTGGCCTTGAAAATGGTCGGCGGAATTGTTAGCTGGCCAGCCGGCCACTATTTTTGGACACTGCCCTGCTACAACAGAAAGGAAGCAGAGCAAAAACAGAGTGTTTCCAGGAGGTGTTTGTTCATTTTGCCTTCCCCTATCATGAAGTTGATCAAGGGAGGGATAGACTCGATTCGCAAACCATCAATTGTTGCAAACTCGTTGCCTAATGATCTATGAATCAATGGGACAAAAGCTCAATCAATGAAAATAAAAGACTGACAACACATTTTTCTTATCATGGAGTTACCTCAAAGAAAGTGGTGGATATTGTTCCTTGAATCATTGAACATCACTAGAGAGTACGCAGTGAGTCAAGGCACAATAGCTTCAATTAATGTCTGATTGAACCCGACTCATTTTTATTATCTTGTTAACCTCTTTTAGTTCCCATTTTATTAGCCTCTTTTAACATTACCTTTCTATCCTTTAATCATTTTGTCCAAAAGTGATAATTAAGTCCACTAATGAAGAGAAGTGTCAAACAAGTGGTTGTCTTTAGTATGAGAGAGATGTAATTCCTTGGTAATGAACCTCCGAAGAGATTAAACCATTAAGCATGGAAGGTCTCTTTCTCATGCTTTAAACAACCATCAATCATTTGAAACAACTCTTAAACAAAGAAAACTAAGAAAGGAGGGAGGTTGCAAAGATGATTATTGCAAAGGTGATCACATGAATGAAAAGCATGAAATAAAAGATATCAACTCAAATATGTTGGTGTTTAAGGCCTAAACCACCAAACCTATGAAGACTTACACCAAGACAAGCATGATATTCAAAGCATAAGCTATTTAAACAATTAAAACAGCCCCCAAAACACCCAAAATAGTGCTGGAATTGGTTTGAAAAAGCTAGAAAAAGTATGCAAAATAGAAGAAAATTGAAGCTAGCAAGCAAGCCTAAGGAGAGGTGGCTAACCCCTCCACATTTTCGACCTCCAAAACTAATATTTTAGCCGCTAAGAACTCTGAAAAACAGTGGCCAAAAATGGGGAAACAAGTGGGAAACACAAGGATAAAAGTTTGTAGAACAAGGTTCAAGGAAGGGTGATTAACCACTCCACCTTTGGTAGCTTTAAATCACAAGTTTTAGCCCATCAAAGACAGTCCAAAAAAGTATAAAAACAGCAAGAAAAGAGAAGGAAGAAGTAGTGTAAAGATAACCAAAGTTATATCTCTTGAAGAAGAGTTACTCTTTTGTTCACAAACCAAAAGATATCCACTCTCAAAGGTTAATATTTTAACTCAAGAACCTCAGCAAGGAGCCTCAAATTTTTGGTTTAAGAAGTATATGTATATTCCAAGATAGATAGAGAAAGTGTATTGCAAGGTTTGGGCACTTGGCAATTTTTTCTAACCTAAAACCAAGAGAGAAGGTCCCCTATATATAGAAAAACATTTTGCTATCTCAGAAATATTTGTATTGAGCCAGCTGGTGCAATGCATGCACCTGGGGGGACAGCTGGCAACAAATATCTATTCTGCTTAGAAACCTGGCAGGCCAGCTAGGTAAGGGACGGCTGGCCACTTATTTCTGGCCAGCCACCCACCTGTTGGCCAACAAGCCTCTGGATGGTCTAGCTTGGAAAAATCAGGTTTTTGTCCAAAGGTAGTGCAAGGTTTTAAGCTCTGAAACTCAAAAACCGAGGCTTCTTGCTAGGAAAATTGAACGTATATACAACTTAGTATTTCACCATCGAGTGTCCAACCTGAGGTGCCCAAGTCTTAAAGGCGGTCAAAAATGGGGTGTCTCCAGTTTTATGTTATTTGTATTTATATCTATTTGACGTAGGACTATCTATTCGTATTTCTATTTTGGTATGCGAATTGAAGGCCTTATCAGCATCAGATCACGAAATTGACTAAGTATATGTGTTATCTAGAATTTTTAGAAAATTATGGTGGGTTTAATTAAAATCCGATTCATAACGACTTAATTAGAATAAAATAATGCAATTGATTACCTTTAACTAAGTTCAATTAAGTTCCCTAATCAAGCCTATATAAGGCTTATACAACATTTTAGAATCATCTCATTTTCATCATTTTGAGCCTCAAAACGTAAGAGAGAGAGAGAGAGAGAGAGAGAGAGAGAGAGAGAGAGAGAGACCTAGGAAAATTGCATGCAAAACTTGAATGTTGTAGAGACTTGAAGGATTTGACTTGGAAACTCAAACAATTAGCCAACTAGAGTTCAATTAAGCATCTAAGGTAAGAATTCAAGCCTCTAGTTTTGTAATTTAGTTGGTTAATGTATGCATTCAAAGGAATTAAGCTCTAAGATGCATGAATTGAACTAAGAAAGAAGAGTTAACCATGCATGCATGTGCATTTCTTGAAGTTTTGAACTGTTTTCAAAGATTTCTCTCATGCATGTGGTAATTCTAGCATGGTTTTAAGAATTCATAACATTTCTCACCATTGGACCTCAATTGATCATGTTTTGGAAGGTTTCAAGTTTGGTTTTGCATAATTGAATTTTTAAACTAAGAAAGAAGGTTTTGCACCATTGGACCTCAATTCTAGCATGGTTTTAAGAATTCATAACATTTCTCACCATTCATGCATGCTATGTTTTGCAAGTTTCAAGTTTGGTTTTGCATAATTGGCATGTTTTTGGGTTTTGATTTTGCAAAATGGTTTTCAAATCATGAAGTTCTATGAATTTACAAGTATTTCCTCAAGTTTTGGCCTAAAAGAACATGTTTTGTTGCCTTAGAATTGAGTTTTGAAGCTGGGAGTATAATCTGGAAATTCCAGAATTCTACATCTCCACTAGAGCAACCACCCTTTGTTTTGTGCTTCTGCTCGAGTGAAGAAGTCTAAGTTCGAGCGTAAAAGTCGTGCTCCCAGAAGTTTACAAAGTTTTACAGACCACTTGAGCGACCGATGTTGCGCTTGAGCGAAGACCCTGTCTTTGGCTCGAGTGACCGTCGAACGTTGGTTAAGCATAAAAATCATGCAACTAGTGCTTTTGCAAACTTTGCAGCTCGCTTGAGCGACTGAAGTTGCACTCGAGCCAACTGCCCTATTTTTGAAATTTTGACTAAGTGTTTGGAAGTATGTTTTGGCATCCTCAACGCATCTTAGGCATTGCTAAGCCCTAATTAAGATATAATAATGAGGACAAAGATTAGAAATACACAAAAATAGAAAAGGAAGGAGTTAAGTATTTTCCGAGCAAGTGTTTTAGTGTATATCCGCTATGTGCTTATGTAGGTCACGCACCATAGATTGTTGATCCGACAGTTCTGACCCTTCTGCTATTGGAGTTATCTGTGAATAACAACTCTGTAAAGCTATGTTTGATTAAAAGTATTTTCAGAATAATAAGATATGAACTGTTTTATGAAATTCTATGTTATGAATAGTGAATGAATATCCAATTTTATGAAATGTATTTGTGTCATCCTTAGTTCACATGGCCCATACTCGGAGGAAACAATACCGTGGAAAATGACCATATGGCCCTTACCTGGGGAAAACAATACCATGGTTTATACATGGCCCTTACCTAAGGGAAACAATACTGTGGTTTATACATGGCCCTTGCCTAGGAGAAACAATACCATGGCGACTAGTGCACAAGATATGGACCTTTGGAGTCGTCGATACCAACTATGCATATGGGTCTTAGGACCAAGATGATATGATAGCTAGTGGATGTACCACATATAACTACTCTTGACCACTGGTTATGTATATGAATCTGAAGTTGTTTTGATATGAACTTTGATTTTGAAACTGTTTGGACATCATTCATAAATCCTTTACTCTATTGTTATTCACTGGGCTCCAGCTCACCGTATTATTATGTATGTATGTAGGTGACCAGGCGTGTGACCAAACTCAGAGTTGATAGCCTGGAGTTCCGTTTTGTCAACCAGCCATAGTGCCTCCCGAGGAGGTTCTCGTTTTTCAGTGGTCAAGTTTTGTGAACTATGTTAAAGATCTTTTGTATTTCTTTTGTTATGTTTGAACAAGCCATTTGTTGGTCTATATGTATGAATGATGACGTGGGTATGACGTCTTAATTATATAAATTAAGTTTTAAATTTCAGTCCCATGTATGTCAACACAGCTCTATGGGCATTATATGTTTGTATTTGCTTTCACTAGCCCCTGTATACTATTTGTTTGTTTAGAGGCCTTGGATAATTCCATGAATACTGGCCGATTACGATACTAAACCCATAGGGGTGGGTTTGGGTCATGACACATTCCATGTAGCTCGATTGTTCTTTCGAGAGGTAGTTTGCTTGCATGGAGTAACCCCAATCTATTACTTCAGATTGTGATATGAAGTTCCTTAGCCATTTTTAGGTAATGGGAGATGTTCGATACTTCATTAAATCGAAGCTTTACCTCACATCCACAAACAGATGGTCAGACAGAGATGTCTAACTCAACTTTGGGAAACTTTGTGAAGACTAGCCGAAGCAATGGGATCATGCCTTGCCTCAAGCCGAATTTGCTTATAACAATGCGGATCATAGTGCCAATGGAAAATCACCATTCTTTGTGGTATTTGTGACACCTCTAAGGCATGTAGTTGATTTAGTTCGTCTACCAAGAAGTCCAGAAGTGTTGTAGCAGAAGCCATGTCTAAAAAAGATCAAGTAGTGCAAGATGAGGTGAAACAAAAAGTAGAAGAAACTAATGCCAGGTACAAAGAAGCAGCTAACAAGTGCAGGCGTACCAAGGTGTTCAAAGAAGGAGATTCAGTGATGGTGTTTTTGCGCAAAGATAGGTTTCCAATGGATACATACAACAAACTTAAGTGAATAAAGTATGGTCCATACAAGATTTTAAAGAAGATCAATAACAATGCCTACGTGATTGATTTGCCTGAAGACATTAATATCTCCAAGACTTTCAATGTTGTTGATCTTTTTGATTATCATGCCGAAGAGTCTTTGTATTCATATTTGAACTCGAGGTCGAGTTCTCTCAAAGTAGAGGAGACTGATGTAGAACAAATGATTGCATATTTTTTGAGGTAATTGGACAAATACAAGTCAAGGAAATCAAATTATTAACCAAGGGAGAAATGATAATTTTTGACAATTTTTACTTGGCTACCAAGAACTCTATGAAGCACAAACACTGACATAAACACAGGACATGGCGATTTAAAAAAAAATGGGGATACAGACACGACAAGAGATATGGCAATTTGTTTTTTAATTATATATATATGTATTTGCAATAATTAAAATTTTATTTTATTTAATTATATATATTTACTAAATAATTTTTAAAATTTTTTTTTTATATATATTCAAATAAACAAAATAAAATACAACATGATATTTATTATACATAAAAAATATTGTATATATGTGTAACGGCCCCAAAATGTGTATTCCATTTATCTATTTTTATTTTATTTTATTAATTATGTGTTAATGATTAATTATACAAAGTGCCTAGTTTAATTTGTGCATATTTGTCAAAATTGGAGAATTATCTGTTGGGGTACAACTTTGAAACTGAAATTAACAACCTCGGTGGGTTCAGAAATTGAAATTGGGAATATTAATAGGCTAATTGACATTTTTACACCCAATTGGGAAGGTTAATTGAAAATTTATTTCGTCTCATTGGTTAAGGTGTGTTTGGGTTATTTAATTACAACTTTACACTACAAATTGAAGGCCTTAGAGGCTTCAAAAACTAGAACAGAATACATAATTATAATCAGCATAATTTTTAGGACTTAATATGAAGTTTTATAAAAAGTCTGATTCAGAATGAATTAATTTGATTTAATAATAATATATCTCTTGGACTCAACAAGAAGAAAGAGAAGGAAAGAAAAGAAAATCTGGAGAGGAAAAGAGACTGCTCAAGAAAGAGAGGAAGGAAGAGACGGAGAAGAAGAATCAAAGAAAATTGAAGGGAAATCAAGCAAATCTTCTCCAAATTAACCATCTAAGGTAAGAATCTTCTTCTAATTCTTGAAATAGGGTTGATACACCCATGATCTCATGGAATTGAAGTTGAACGAGGATGTGTTGTGTTGTATTTGACCCTAGAAAGCATATATTTGCACACATGGCAAGAATTGAAGGAAATTAACTCTCAAATTCACCATGCATAGCATGTTTTCTTGAATTTCGTGATCATACATTTATTTTCTTGCATGGTTTTCAAAATTGAAAGGGAAATTCATTTGTAAGTAAGAATGTTTTCTTGAATTTCGTGATCATACATTTATTTTCACCATGCATAGCATGTTTTGTTGAGAAATTAGATGATTTAATTCTCAAAGCTCAACATGCATGGCTTGATCTTGTCTACATACATGATATTATTGTTTTATACATAATTTATTGCATGAGCCTTATGAATTTCTAAAGTTGCCAAAGGATTTCTTCATAGGTTTTACAATTGAAGCTTCACAACACATGATTTATGTTTTGTAATTTCATTGAAGTTTAATATTTCTTCAAATTGGAAGATTTAGGAGTTGCTTTCAAGTTTGATTCCTATTTGATGTTGAAGGCCCGAATTCTAGCATGTTTATATGAGTTTTTGGGAGTGAAATGCATGAAAATGAGGTTGAAATTGCAAACTTTAAGCTTCACACATGAAACAGAATTTTGGAAAACAGGGCACAGATATGTTGTGATCCATACGTGCAGATCAGGCATCCCGCACGTGCGGTTTTGGTCAGGCTCGGGTTTTGTTTTCGCATCATTTTTCTACCTTTCGGGCCATCGTTTGCATAGTTTTAATGTGTTTTTCTTGTGCATTTGCATCTCATGAGTGCATTGGAATGAACGAATGAAAAGTTTGAACCGAACGAGTGAAGACAAATGGAAATTGAATAACTAAACAACTGAATCAAATAGAATTGGCTAAAGATATGAATGTAATTGAATTGTTGTGCTTGAATTTATTTGTTTAGGTTGGACGCCGCATCTTTAGTCCATCTTTAGCACGTGTTTCAGGGAGCCCACTATGAGTAACGCTATTATAAAGATATGTTCCATTATAATTATTTTTTGATTGATACAAATGTATTATTTTACTGAATTGATAATGTTTATTGATGAATGATTGTCCTATTTTCTAAACTATACTCGTGGCATCCATAGCATATTGTTATTGCTATTGTTATTGTTATTGTTACAGAGATCTCTGTCAGTTCCAATCCTTAGAACTATTGTTATTGCATTGATGGTCATCAAATGATTGTTCGATCTTTTAAGACTTATCGATTGTTCTACTATTGGATGTACCACGTATGACTATTATGAATCGAAATGATTGATATGGTATGAAACATTGATTGAGAAATTGATCTGTTGAAGAATTGACTGTTTCAATTATTGTAAGGACATCATTTATAAACTCTTTACGTAGTTGTTATTCATTGGGCTCTAGCTCATTGCTTATTATATATATGTAGGTGATCGGGCACCAGATTAGAGTTAGGGGCATTGACTCAAACCCCGTTTTGTCAAGCCAGCCTCACCGCAAGGTTTCAAACCATCATAAGTCAAGTTTTTAGCGTGATTCAGAGTTCGCCCATCTATATTGTAATCTAATGTTATGGAAATGTCATGGAGCTTTTGTTAAGACTTTTGTTTGTGTTGTTTTGATAATGGGATTTAATTCCCTAACTTGTGTCTTATTCTAGATATAAGTGTTTTATGGACTTAAATGGTTGTGTATATAAGTATATGAAAGTTTGTTTTGTTCATTTAAGTCCTCACAGCTCATTGGATGTTATTTTCTATTATTGCTTATCTTTTGTCAGCTCCATTATTGTTTTATTACCATTATTGTTAAGAAGGCCTTTGGTAATCACGGATTACTGGCCGGTTACGGCGCTGAATGAGCACGAGTACTGCTACGCACACACGTCCAAATGAGCTGTAGGATGTCCTAGAATAGAAATTAGGGCATTACATCTACAAATGTGAGTGTGTGCGGAACTGTCGTATGCATATGTGATAAAAAAAAATTATGTAAATGTGTGAAATTTTTTTTTATGACCAAATCTAAAAACGAAAATGAAATTTGTGAGAAGTTTCCCTATGTTTATTGTTGCCTCTATTTACATATAGACAATGGAAAGAACGAGAACTGTAGATTAATCTGAAGTCCCTGATGCTGAATTGACTGACAAGAGAGAATGGTGAATAGTTTAATCGAAACAGTGAGATAACTAACACGGGTATTACTTGACCTATGTGTAAATGGTTATGTGGGATTTAGTATGGGGATTGTATATTCCACGGTTAGATATAACTTGTGAACATATTGACTGATCCCATTTGGGAATTGGAAGTCTCTGTTAATTATTAAAGAATGAAATTGGAGAGTTACTAATAGATTTGTGCATTGAGAACATACTGAACACAAAGGAACTGACTGTTAGATGTTGACCACTCGTGGGAGTACGTTATGGAATTTACGAATTTGAGAATTTATCAAATTTTGTCATCACAAGGTATATGGTGTATGTCTCTTATAAGGCAAATTACTGATGAATTTCTGATGAGTATTGTCCATGTTTGACTGATAATTGCCTATGAGGATCTGTGATAACATAAATGTGTATGATATCATTTGGTTATATAGAATGGTTACACGGCATGAATGACTCCACCTATATGAATTCTCCACTTGTGTGACACCCATAGGAAATGTAACTATTGACTAATTTTGAATTGCATATGAATGAACTAAATGACTGATAATCTGTTAATCTCCTATGAGAAATAAAACCATGATTGTAGTATGATACTGACTTATGATTGGAAATCTTTTCTCCAACAATTGAATGTTTGACTTTATTATACTCGAAAGAGTTATGTTAATATTAATGACATGTTTCAGTATCTATATATAAATGTTGGATTTTGAGATATTGCTGGGTTAGTCCTTCACATTTTACTTAGATACTGCAATATGAACTGTTATGCATATGGACCGAGAAACATTCTTTGATTGCATTATGGAAATATTGTATATGTTAGGAACTTTGACATTTGTGAAATAGTGTGATGGGTTAATGCTATTTGCTATGAATTGTTTGTGAAACCTTTGATATGAAGTGGACATATCTACTAGCAAGTGCTTATAGATTAACAGACTTGTGTGAATATTCGCATTTAAGATATCTGATAAACTAATAAGAACTGCTTGGTATGTAAAGTAAGGTCGGGAATTTATTTGTTATAGTAACGAATTGATTGTGTATGATGTTAGCTTATGGGATCCTGATTGGGTACTATTACTGTTGATTGATATTCACTTACTGGGAATTATGCTATGAACTATGATGGACATGGGTTTTAAATATGGGGACAATTTGATTGACCTTCTGTACTACGATGAAAAAGGGGGGGGGGGAGCGGGGTAGGACCGGGGGGGGGGGAAAATTGATATGCTTGGTAAGAGAGGATTTGTGCACTTCATTAGAAAACACACGGAACACCAAGTGAGTTTGCTGTTGTGACTGACTACCTATTTATCAACTAATTTTGGACTGATATAACTATGCTTTTTCTCAGAATGATTGTTATTGTTCCTATTGACTAGATTATCGAGACCATGACTATATACTTAGATGACTTGTTTGGGATACCAGAATAATTGTGAATCCATACGTTCTTCGGGAACTGCTGGATAAGACATGACATGATGCATGTTGAGAGGGAGATTTTATGAGCTGGAAATGGGCCATGGTAAGGGTCGGGCAAGTTGAAGGCCGAGCGCGTTTGGGCCAGGATAGCTTTGGGCTTGCTTAGAGATGGGACTGCTCGGCTAAAGGCCAAGGCCGAGCTACTTGAACTTGCACAGGTGGGAACCGTGCTACTTGCGTTGCTCGGCAGGAAGGCTCGCGCCTTTAGCTCGGCATGAAGGTTCACGCCTTTAGCTCGGCAAGAAGGCCTTTGTTTTACCCACGTGACCTATTTCGAGCTCGGCTCTGCCGGAATGCAACTGAGCTCAGTCGGTATGGAGCTTGGCTAGTGAGCATTCGGGTATGCGGCGCAGCACAGCCGTGTGAGGCCGAGGTGATTCCGCCGATCTGCCGGGCTCCGCCAAGATATCCTGACAGTTTGGTTAGGTGGTGATTGCTGGATTTGTGCTGACATATGGGATAGCAGCACCATGTGTCAAGAGACTAATGGGAGTAGATTTGGGGCGCAGAAGGTATATAAGCGTGTCTGCGCCCCCCATGCTAGACGGATGATCATTTGGTGAGATACACTTAGACATTCAACTCTCTTCCCTGTCTCTCTATCCCTGAGTGTGTGCTAACTTGATCGTCGGAGGGGTTTTCTAGCCACACATCGCCGGGTATCTCACCGCCGTTGTGTTCGCAGGTCGATCAGACAGACAGGGAGTTTGGAAGAAAGGAGTACGGGCTCGCCGGAATATTTGCTCCCCGCACACATATCGATATGACTTGAAATATGAATTTGACATGATTTGAATCTGATTTCTGGTCTTCTATTTGGACTTACATATATATAAATCCTATCACTCAGAATGATATGTTTGAATACCCTAACAAATGGGTTGTCTAACATGCATAATTGCCCTATACGCCTACATGTGAGCCATATATGAAAATTGCTATATTGAATATGACATGACTAGAGATGACTAGAGATATATGTAACTGTTATTGACATGACTAGAGATAATATGATCTGATTTTGACATGACTAGAGATAATATGAACTGTTATTACATGTTTTTCATATAACTGTGAGAATTGGTGGGATAATTATACCGAATGACCAGAATATATAGCTACGAGAGATTAAATTGTGTAACTACTTACCTTGTACTCTATTGAAACCCATTGACTGATTCAATTTTATTCATGAGAGACTATGAATTAAATGTGGACATCTGAAAGTATATGAACTCAGTACAGTTTGTGATTGATTGCCTCAGTAACATATTTGTTGTTATGGGAATAATCTCTGATTTACTGGATATTCTGGATGACTACTAGATGAAATATGGAATTGGATTTTGAAGTGAATTGTAAACTATTGAATGATTAAAAGAATTGATGGACCGAAAACTTGAATTTGGTTTGAATATTTACCGCACTTTGAAAACTTTATGTGGACTGTCAACGACGGACTAATTTGAAATTGAGTGTACGAATAGCATTTGAATATTTACTATAGATTGTTTGAGCACACAAGTATTATGATAGGAATTGGTTGCTTGGGAATTATCAAATTTTGGAAGTCATGTTATGGGAATATATGAACAATGTGCGACATGAGATTAATCATGCCCGTATTACCGTACTATCATGAGATTGTTTGATTAAGAGAGAATAATTGCTACCGTGTTACTGTACTTGGAATTTGCTGCCATGGAATTGAAACATGATCCTGCTTTATAATTCTGATAACTTCTGAATGATTGCGATTGATCGACTGAGCAAGTGGTTACTGCTGTGTTGCCGCAGTTTACCGTTGAGTCTATGGGATACATGAATTATGAACATCATGCGATTGGCCCCTTCAATATTGTATTTATTATTCTGAGCTTACTCTGCGGGTTTACTTTATATGTTAATGACATCTGTATAACTCTGGACGATTGTGATGAACCACTGGATTGAATGATTGAATTGAATTGTGAACTGGCAAATGATTGAGGAATGAATTATATACCTGTAATGATTGTTGAATAAAGAAAAAGATAATGGTATGAGACTGGGATATTTAATCTGAACTTAATACAAAGTAAGATAAGTTTGGAGGACCAAACTTCTTAAGGTGGGGAGACTATAATGGCCCCAAAATGTGTATTCTGCTTATCTATTTTTTATTATTATTAATTATGTATTAATGATTAATTATGCAAAGTGCCTAGTTTAATTTGTGCATATTTGTCCAAATTAGAGAATTATTTGTTGGGGTACAACTTTGAAACTGAAATTAATTGCCTTAGTGGGTTCAGAAATTGAAATTGGGAACATGAATAGGCTAATTGACATTTTTACACCCAACTGGGAAGGTTAATTGAAATTTTATTTCGTCTTCTTTGTTAAGGTGTGTTTGGGTGGTTTAACTGCAACTTTACACTGCAAATGGAAGGCCTTAGAGGCTTCAGAAACCAGAACGGAATACATAATTATAATCAGCATGATTTTTAGGACTTAATATGAAGTTTTATAAAAATCTGATTCAAAACGAATTAATTTGATTTAATTAAATATTATATATATATATATGAATATGAGCCTAGACTCAACAAGAAGAAATAGAAGGAAAGAAAAGAAAATTTGGAGAGGAAAAGAGAGTGCTCGAGAAAGAGAGGAAGGAAGAGAGGGAGACGAAGAATCAAAGAAAATTGAAGGGAAATCAAGCAAATCTTCTCCAAATTAACCATCTAAGGTAAGAATCTTCTTCTAATTTCTTGAAATAAGGTTGATACACCCATGATCTCATGGAATTGAAGTTGAATGAGGATGTGTTATGTTGAATTTGACCCTAGAAAGCATATATAAGCACACATGGCAAGAATTGAAGGAAATTAACTCTCAAATTCATCATGCATAGTATGTTTTCTTGAATTTCGTGATCATACATTTATTTTCTTGCATGGTTTTCAAAATTGAAGGGGAAATTCATGAGTAATTAAGAATTCATGGAGAGAATTTGGAGTTGAGAGTACATAATCATAAAAAAAATAAAAAAAAATTGAGAAATTAAATGATTTAATTCTCAAAACTCAACATGCATGGCTTGATCTTGTTTATACACATGATATTATTGTTTTATACATAATTTATTGCATGAGTCTCATGAATTTCTAAAGTTGCCAAAGGATTTTTTCATGGGTTTTACAATTGAAGCTTCACAACACATGATTTATGTATTGTTATTTCATTGAAATTTTAATATTTCTTCAAATTGGAAGATTTGGGAGTTGATTTCAAGTTTGATTCCTATATGATGTTGAAGGCCCAAATTCTAGCATGTTTATATGAGTTTTTGGGAGTGAAATACATGAAAATGAGGTTGAAATTGCAAACGTTGAGCTTACACATGAAACAGAATTTCGAAAAACAGGGCACAGAATTTGATGTGATCCGCACGTGCAGATTGGGCATCCCATGCGTGTGGTTTTGGTCAGGCTCGGGTTTTGTTTTCGCATCATTTTTCTACCTTCTAGGCCATCGTTTGCATAGTTTTAAAGTGTTTTTCTTGTGCATTTACATCTCATGAGTGCATTGGAATGAACGAATGAAAAGTTAGAACTGAACGAGTAAAGACGAATGTAACTAAACAACAGAATCAAATAAAATTGGCTAAAGATATGAATGTATTTGAATTGTTGTGCTTGAATTTATCTGTTTAGGTTGGACGCTGTATCTTTTGTGCATTTTTAGCACGTGTTTCAGGGAGCCCACTGTGAATAACACTGTTGTAAAGCTATGTTCCATTATAATTATTTTCTAATTGATACAAATGTATTATTTTACTGAATTGATAATGTTTATTGATGAATGATTGTCCTATTTTCTAAACTATACTCATGGCATCCATAGTGTATTGTTATTGCTATTGTCATTGTTATTGTTACAGAGATCTCTGTCAGTTCCAATCCTTAGAACTATTGTTATTGCATTGATGGCCATCAAATGGTTGTTCGGTTTATAAGACTTATCGATTGTTCTGCTATTGGATGTAC
Organism: Camellia granthamiana; assembly: GCA_036172215.1. Taxonomy (NCBI): domain Eukaryota; kingdom Viridiplantae; phylum Streptophyta; class Magnoliopsida; order Ericales; family Theaceae; genus Camellia; species Camellia granthamiana. Next base: position 24,966,535 of record CM069917.1, on the reverse strand, counting down.
CACGTATGACTATTATGAATTGAAATGATTGATATGATATGAAACATTGATTGAGAAATTGATCTATTGATGAATTGACTGTTTCAATTATTGTAAGGACATCATTTATAATCCCTTTACACAGTTGTTATTCATTGGGCTCTAGCTCATTGTTTATTATATATATGTAGGTGATCGGGCACCGGATCAGAGTTAGCGACGTCGAACCAAACCCTGTTTTGTCAAGCCAGCTTTCGTGTCTCACCGCAAGATTCCAAACCATCATAAGTAAAGGCTTTAGGGTGATTCAAAGTTCGCCCATCTATATTGTGATCTAATGTTATGGAAATGTCATGGAGCTTTTGTTAAGACTTTTGTTTGTGTTGTTTTGATAATGGGATTTAATTCCCTAACTTGTGTCTTGTTATTCTAGATATAAGTGTTTTATGGACTTGAGTGGTTGTGTATATAAGTATATGAAAGTTTGTGTTGTTCATTTAAGTACTCACAGCTCATTGGACGTTATTTTCTATTATCGTTTGGCTTCCGCCAGCCCCATTATGGGTTATTGTCATTCTTGTTAAGCAGGCCTTTGGTAGTCACAGATTATTGGCTGGTTACGGCGCTAAACTTATAGGGGCGAGTTTGGGTCGCGACAATATGATATTTAAAAAATGTTAGATATTTATTATTGTCTAGTGTATATATATTTATTATTGTGTACATATATAGAATAGACAAGAGAGATGAGAGACGAGAAAGACAGAGAGAGAGAGAGAGAGAGAGAGAGAGAGAGAGATGAGATTGGAAATCGACTTCACTCGATGAATGGAGATCGACAAAAAAAAAATTGAGGAGGCAAGGGACGACATACGATAGATAGAGGCAAGAGAATCATAGGTTCACTTTTCTCTTCTCTCTCTCTTTCTCTCTCTCTCTCTCTTCTAGTTCTAGATTAGGTCTCTTCTTCTCTTTGATTAGGGTTTTCTAATTCGGGCTTCAACTAGGTCTCTGCTTCTCTTTGATTAGGGCTTTCTGATTAGGGCTTCGATTAGAGCTCTTGAGACGAGAAACAACGATTCAATTAGGGCTTTCTGACCCCGACGTGTCCCTTGCCGTGTCCCATACCAAAAAAACAAAAAAAATGGGACACGCCAACGTGTTTGGCACGTGTCCTCATGTTCGACACCACTATGACACCTATTTTGAAGTGTCCATGCTTCATAGCAAGAATTTTTATTAAAAAATATAATTTCCTTGGTTACCAAATAATATCCTAACTAGTTACCTTCTTATATTATTTGGTCTCCAAGTATAGTTGGTGTCCAAGACTAGTACTATCCTAGTTAGTTAGTTTCTTATATTACTCGGTCTCCAAGTATGCTTGGTGACCAAGACTTTATCTGGTATAAATAGTCATGCAAGGACATTCTCTATCAATATAATTTTCAAGTTACTCTATTTTTCTTGTAGATTCAAGGGTTTCTTTCTTGTGGATTCAAGATCTTCGTCTACTAGAACGATATCTAGTTTTGTGTGCATTCCACTATGTCACTTTATGACAACCAAAGAAGATAATACCAGGGTAATTCTAATCCTACACCATATTTTATCTCACTATACACCATTTGTGCCATTCGGATATCAACTTTCAATCAAAAATAAAATTTTCGAATAACAACTTCTAAACAAAACTATTTGTTCAAACAAAAATCATGTTCAATAGTTGATATCCGAATATTTGTATTTTGTTCAGAAGTAGATATTCAAAGATTTATAGTTTGTTTGGAAGTTGATATTTGAACGGCACAAATGGTGTGTACTAAGACAAAATGTGGTGCGTAAATAGAATCACCCATAATACCTAGAAGAAGACTACACCAAAAGGCCAGATCTTCAGTTTCGTAACCCTAATTGCAAGTTGCGAACTCAAGGTTTTTAGATTTTGGCAATAGCAAGACCAAACCAGGTCTTCTCCTCGTCTCTCAGTCAATCTCTGTCTTGATTATGGTCTTTCTCTTTATTTTATCTCATTTTCTATTACTTTATGCTTTGATTTAAGGTTTTGTTGAGATTCTTTGCAAAAACTAGTGTGTTCTTTGAAAAGTTAGTTTTCCAGCAAAACCATAAAGTTTTGGACATTTGAATTTCACCCATAATCCCATTTTAGACTGAAACGTGTTTCTACCTTGAGAGAATCGCGTTTCTTGCACATTTCTTTCTTTACGTTTATTAGAAAGAAACAAGACTGGTATGAGCTTTTATTGGAACTATGTGTGGGATATGTGTCAAACAATCGTAGCCAATTTAGACACTTGAATAATTAATTTGTGACAATATATGAAGAAGAATAAACTCACATTCGGTAGGAAAACAATATTTTTAGCCTCACATAAATTAGATATAGAAATTTCATATTTTTCCTAAATCCTATTTAATTTCAAGTATATATCTACATAATTTACAGCATCTCGTCTCATCTAAGAAAATTATACAATATGCAATATATATATATATATATGTATTATGTGTATATTACTCATCCATACCTATATCCAAATTTGGATACGTATCCCAATATCCTAAATTTTAATTTATGAAGGTCTGACGCTTGGATACACACCTTCACATGATACTCATTGTAGACACCCCATTTTTGACCGACCTTAAGACTCAGACGTCATCGGTTGAGCTCTCGGTGGTGTTGCATACTGTGCTCATTCAGAAGTCTCAGAGGCGCGGCCGTGAGCCCTGCCTCCGGACTTCCGAACCCTTTTTGTGCTTTGCCTCGGTTTACGAACCAGGCTCGATTTTCTCTGTTTCTTTTCCTGAGGAGAGGGAGAGGTCTCGTAGACCATCTCTTAGTGTCCGTGGGCTACATTTCGTGGCCATAGGCCATTTTTCCCATTTCGGAGCCCGGTTCCCGATTTTCGGAGCCGTCAGGCCGTGTGCCTCGGTTCGGGACCGCCTAACCATCTCCGATTGCTCCGGTTTTTGGCATACATCCTATTTACTCCCTTTCGAGGGACACTGAGGTCTGAGAGACCCACTTCGTGGTCGAATGCCACTTTCGGTGCTTAACGGTCAGTTTTCAGGGCCCCAAACTGCGTGTTTTGGCCCCCGAACATTCGTTTTGCATCGGTTTTCGTTCATTTTTGGCAGGTACCTCTGTTTTATCACCAGGAAGGTCACTGAAGGGTGGGAGGCCAGTAATTGTTCCAGCAACTAGTTATATTCCATTATCGCCCTCCGACGCCCATTTTTCTCACTTCCGGGCCAATGTTGACCACCCTAGGGTCATTTTCTTCAAGCCCAAACCACATATTTGTGTTGTACACACATGGGAGGACCCTAAAAGTTAATGGCCGGCCAGTAATTCAACTTGAACCTTTTGAACCTCTCCTAAAAGTGGCTTGTTGTCTCTCATGTTTTACAGTTGCCAATTTCTAACCACAGGGTTTTGTTGAGGAGACCTGGGAGGACACCTTTCTCTGGTGGTCGGCCAGAAATTTTGTTGGACCATTTTGCCCCTTGGCCGGCCAGCCACCTGCAGCTAGGATAAGTGGCCGGCCATGTTCCTTGAGGTGTGCACTTTACAGCTGTATAGCTTTTTCCCCCAAAAAAATCTGATTTCGGGGGACTTTTGTTTTGGAGGGAAACTTGATCCCTTTTCCCTCCACATTTTCTCTCCATTTCTCCTTCATTCTTGCTTACATAACAGCAGCTCCAGCTCTGTTTTTAGGGTTGCAAAAATTGCTTGGAGGGTATAGATACATATCTCTCTCATTTCCTCTCAAAATCCCTAAGTCTTACACCATTTCTTCACCACTACCAAGCACCACCACCACCACTCCATTTCCAGCAGCTTGAGAGGCTTTCCAGCAGCTAAGAGGCAGCAAACTTGGTCCAAGAAGCAACAAAAGGGGTAGTCTTCAAGGGTAAGTTGCCATTCCCCTCTTTTTGAGCTCATTTTTGCCACATTTTTCTAGCCTATTTGCTTGCTGTTTTGAGCTCCGACCCTAACTGAAAGGGTCATTTTTTTGAGCCATTCTTCATGTTTGTTTAAGGGTTCAACACTGTTTGAGACCCCCATTTGGTACTTGCTTCAATATCCTCTTGAATGCCATAATCTTGCATTATTTCTTTGGCCCGTGGGTAGTCTGTTTTGAGGCATGATATAAACTGAAGTTAGGCTTATTTTGAGCCCCTCTTCAACATTAAAGAAGGGATTAACACTGTTTGGGACCTCCATGTATGACTTACTTCATTACCCCTCTTTGGTCCCTATTTTTGGATGCTTTGTTAGCTCATTTTGCTTCTATTTTTAGGCCATGATCAGAACTGAAAATGGCCATATTTTAACTCCCTTGTCATGTTCCATTAAGGGTCTTTGGCTGTTTGGTGAATGTTTTGCATACTTCATGTTATACCCTTTGTTGGCCTTGATCTTGCATTTCATTTTGAGCATGTTTGCATACTGATTTAGAGGCTGTCATAAACTGTAAATGTTCATATTTTTGGTCCCTCTTCAATGTTGTAGAAGGGTATTTTTCTTTTTGGGCATTGCATGTACCACTTGCTTCATTGCCTCCCTTGCGGAACCATTTTTGTATGCCATTTTAGCCCTACTTGTGATTGCTTTTTGGCCATGTTTTGAACTGTAAAAATTCTATTCTTGGGGCTGCCTTGCTTCTGCTTTTTCATGTCATGTACCAATTATGCATGCTTTGTATAGCTGTAAGCCATTTCGTACACTTATCTTCGCATTTCGGGATCATTTCATGCATCGGGTTCCATTTCGCCATGATTCGGGGCTGTTTTGCCCCTCATTTTGCCACTGATTTTTGCATGTTTGCATATCATATTCCATGTCTTTGCCATGTCTCATTAGAGTGGCATTTCGGTGCCTGAGGGTCCGTTCTCGGTTTGCGTGCACGCGTGCACGCATTTCGAGGTGTCTTGTTTTCATCTGATGGCCTCCTATGTGAGTGTGGCTGAGGCTCTCTCATGTTGGTGTAAGCCCATTATTGCATTGCGTATGCCATTTCATCCATAGCATTGTGTATGCTCGGTTGTGTGTTACCTCGTGTAGCGTGTATGCCATTCCATAACATTGTATATGTTAGGATTGTATCTTAGTTGCATTTCATGCATGTCATGCATATTGCATCGTGTTCGGAATAGGAGTTAGCCCGGGCACGGGAAACGAGGTGCGTTCCGTACTCCGAGTGACGGAACGTGTCTCAATTCCCAAGTCACCGACACTCCGGATCATCCATGATGGAGTTAGGTTTTGTTGTAGTTTTCATGTGCATGCATTCTGTATTGAGTTGTGCAATTTGGCTCCTCGACCATCATGCATCGAGATGCGCGATTGGTGGCACGAGGATCGAGACATGCATACATTTGTGAAATACATTGCTATGCCTCTTTCATGCTCTCTGTTGCAGCATATTAAGAATCAGCAGTCTTCCGAGGCTTGGTGCGCTTTTCAAGAATCATTGCGAAACAGAGGCTAATTGGGGCATCCTAGTGGATTTCGGCACAAGGCAGCCTAAACATACATCATCCATAAGAATCAAGGCAGTCCCTGGCTTGCATGCCAGTTTTACAGCTTTCTTAGTTAATTTGTTAATTAATCAGAAATTTGTATATTATTTGGACTGTATTATTTGGACTGTATTATTCTTTCATTCGGGACTGTATATTTATTTGGACCCTTTGTGCGAGGGCATAATTGTAATAAGTGTGGGTGAGTGTGATGTATGTCTTCCAACCCCACGTCTTTCTTCCCTTTTATTTATCTGCTTATGATTGTTAGATTAGGGCATATTTCAATTAGCATAACAGTATGATAGCATGTTTGCATCATTCATCTGTTTTGCACGCACCGGGCTCGACGCATCATACAAACTGCATTTGTATTTCAATTCCAAATTGAATACGTGTTAGCTATAGCATTCCATATGCTATGTTTAGAATAGCCGAGCCTACTATAGTTGCATCTTTGCATGTGTTGCATTAGGCAATTCTGTGTATCTAGGATCATGCATGGATTTCTAATGAGCTTCTGTTTTGGTTTGGAGTACTCGGTGAGTTTTATGCTTTAGCATCCTTGCATGCGTGTGAGTGTTGCCATGAATAGCATGCTTACCATGAGGCTATGTGCTTATATGATATAACTGCCTTGAATGCCTGTGGGTGGAGGTTGAGTTACTTGAAGTGGAACAAATCATTGACTGTTTGTTTTAAGCCCACTAGATAGTGGCAAAATCATGTTTTCTAAGCCCACCTGAGGGTGGCAAATCCATGTCTTAGCCTACCTGTGGGTAGCACCATCAAACCATTTTTAAACAAACAAACATGAAATGTTTTTGTTCCAATTCAGGCGACTTAGTCTATACTTGTTTGCTGCGAGCATCACATAGTAACCTAGGCTAATAACCGGAATAAGAGCACACAATGTTTTCAAAATAAGATATCATGGTTAGTAGAGGCCGGTCTTTGACCGGGCGAGCGGGGGTGCTCACGAAGTGACCTTCCCCAATCGTACCCAAGTTCCCGAGCCGAGGCAACTTTGGTGATGACGGACACGTGGCCTTTGGCACCGAGTCAGGGTTTCCTAAATTTCCCAAAAATAAAATATTTAAGTGGCGACTCTGTATCTGGCAAAGCAGTCCATGTTTGGCACTTCTTTCAAAAAGATCTGTTTTCAAAAACAATTTGCCAAATTTGGACTCTTTGGTTCGAGATTAAGAACCGTGACTACAAAAATCGAGTCCGAGCTGTAGCGAGGTCCCCCGCGGGCTTGTTACACTCATACTCGAGTCCATGTAACATAGATCAAAACATCCATATAGCAAGATATAAACACAATAGCACTATCTCCGAATGTTTATATATTAAAATGCAACATTTCATTTTGCAAAATAATAATTTTGATTACAATAAAATTTTAAAATTTCATTAACAACATATAGTATAAAAAATACCTTTACAAATACAAGATCCAGATACAACATAAAAATTTGTAGCAACTAAATTCTTTTGCAAGTCTACCACCAAAACCATATGTCACAAAATTGGGAAAGGAGGACAAAAATGTCAGTGCCAAAGAGGCCAGCAGTCATGTTTTTCTTCTCCCCTTTCCATAAATTATTAATTATTAATAAACTACTTGCATATTTTGTTATTTATCATGCACAATGCTATTTCATTAAAAGTGGTTTGGATTGGTTCATTTTAGGAGTAAACAATTACTTATGGTTCTACGAAATTTGAAACCAAACTAAATCATGAAAATTTTAGAACCAAATCAATAAATCCTAATTCGATTTGATTTGGAATCACAATTTTTAGAATTTTGTTTAGGTAATTGTTTAGATATAACAACAAACTTTGAAGAATAAAAAGTTACAATTTGTGCATATATATTTGATACTGATATTTGGATGCTTAATATATATATATATAAATGGTCTAATTATGAAATTATGGACTGAACCATAAAATATGTTTTATTTATTTTAATAATCAAGAATGAACTGTGTATTGAGAAAATCAAACCAAACTATACGGTCTAGATTGGTTTAGTTTGTGGCTTTTTCAATTTTTTTCTCAGCCTCATTTATCTATCTATCTATCTATCTATCTATTATATAAGGAAAAGGGGATTTCTAACCCACAAGCCTTGTGAAAGCTCTAATATTCTAATTTTAATTTTCTAATTTTTTGATTTAAAAAAAAAAACCTTAGCATTTATTGACTTCTCCCAACTCACAAGCCTTTTTGACTTCTCTCATACTTACTACCACACCATTTTCAACTTCTCTTATACACTATAGTTAGTGATGAGGTTGTTAAATTATTTTTTAAAAAAATCTTAAAAAAATACTTTGTATATTAAAAAAAATCTAAAACAAATATAAATTTTTATTAAAAAATAACAGGTTGCAATTGCAAGAAAAAAAAATTACACTATGCATTTCATTAATAATGCTAAAAAAATGTGCTAAGCGTTTGTGTAAAGGCTTGACACATATCCACTCTCAAATTATCAAGTGAGCATAGATGAAACCAAAGAACTCAGCTTTAATGAGTAATAAATATTAGAAGTCTGACCATTGAAGCCTAATAACTATTAATTAATAGAATTTAATAATTGAAAGGTCTCAAACCACATCTCTTTGTCTTCTCAAATGTTCCTCTTTTTTTGGTTCATGCATTCATTCTAATATTGATAGAGAATTGGATGTGCGGAAGAATGAGAGACATTAAAATTATATATTGAGTTATGTAAATTTTGTGATGAAAAATAAAGGTTGTCTTTGCCTTCTATGACGATTTATCTAGTTATATCTCCAAATAAAACGTCAGGTGTACTTCTACATCATTATTGAACGTTGCTTCCATTTTTTTAGATACTTTGTCTCACAATTGTTTGTGTTTTGTATTATGAAATTTATTATATTTGTGTTTGCTAAAACTATTGATGGACCCAATGTAAGAAGTGCAGACTATTTCAATGTCATTCTCGGGATTATAAGTACAAAAAATATACACGAAAAGTATATGAATAGACAAGATTTTACAAAATTTGTTTGTGAGTCTCACTTCTTGAAAATCTTATAATTTGTTTATTTTTTGTATTATATTTTATGTTTAGTTTCTGTATTTTTTTTTTATATATAGTTTTCTTTGTTTTCTTTAAAAGTTTATTTTTAAAAATAAATAAATAAATAAATCATTTTCTATTTCAAACAATTTCATTTTTGTCTTTATTTTTTATTTTTCCCTAAAGTAGTTTTAGTTTTGGACAATTACTTACTTTTTTTCTATATATTGTAATTTTGTGCATTTTAAGTGTATGATATTTTCATTAATACACTCGGAGATGTACTATAAAAGAAATATGATGCGAAGAAGAAAAATAAATAAATAAATAATACGATGAATGTGAAGCAAAAATCAAAGATCAAAACTCCCAAAGCAAGTAAGCAAACAAACAAATAAGTAGAAAAGAATATTTAACAATAGACATTTGAAAATTTACAACAAAATTTTATAACTTTCCTTTCTGCTAAGAAAATTCTATTTGGTACTAGCTAAATAAAATGCTTTTAAAATAGTTTTTTTTAAAAAAAAAAAAATTTGAAATTAAAACTATATTAAATTTATGTAAGCATAATTGCTAACCATTATTTTTTTTTACTTAATGTATAATATTATATTGACTAACTTTTTCAAGTTTATTTTTTTAAGTATTTACATATAAGTAGAAAAATGTCGTTAAGAATAAATTTTTTCTTAATTTAGTTATAAATTTTGCCCATACATTATTTTTAAATTTTGAATAAAAGCAAACATAAAATAATTGATTAAAGATATGTTGCATTTGTTATATTCCTTTTTCTATACGAAAAAATAAGACATTTAAAAATCACAATTCACATATATACAAATAATTATAAATATAATCTGTACATAGCATGGGTTAAACACTTGTGTATAAATTTCACACTCATGTGAGAGGCTTGATAGAATATTTTGAAATTCATTTAGGGTCCATAACATTTTCCCATTAGTTTGACAATAAAAACATAGATAGATATAGTTCACGTACCTTGCATTGGGAGACAGCCAAGATAGCAATTGTTGCCTATATCCAACGTTTCCAAGTTTCTCAATGCTACTAATTCTGCACTAAGAATATATATGAGTAAGTAAATTATGAGTGATTATTCAATATTTTTGGAGTATGGACACGCGGTATTTCATAAGATTTTAATTTGTGGAGAGGCGTAAGGGCCCACAAATAACATGAAGTTAAGTAATTAGTGATTGGTTTGGAGTATAGTCACGTAATATTTCGGAAGTATTGAATAATTTCCCGTAAACTATATATATAATTAAAGAATCTCTCTATATGTATATAGAAACAGACATAGAATAGAATTGTAGGAGCCCTAGGAAAAGGCATGGAGGGAAAACGTGCCATGTGCAGGGAAGTATCCACCCAAGGAATTGTGACTAACAATCAAAGTCTTAATTGAAGCGAGAGCACCCAAATATCGAAATATATTACTGTCATTGAAGAGATTAGAACCAAGATCCAACTTCTCCAGCTTCCTCAAACTTGACAACCCTTCAAATCCTGCAAAAACAACTTCCATTCCATCACAATAAAACATGAATTTTTATATGGGTTGGTGAGCTTATTTTTGAGCTAACTTTGGCAATATGGATTGTCAATTTTTTAAGATTGGTTAAATAGAATATTTAAGTGAAAATTTAAATGATTAGATAAAATTATAATTGTTTTAATAAAAAAAATAGATGACAATTATAATGTTAAAAGTAGTCATTTATTTTTTATAATACAAATATAATTTATTAGTAGGTTTTTTTTATTTTATTTATCAAATCACATTTATATATTCAAATTACATTTATCATTTATTTTTTTATACAAATGTGATTTAATGGAAGGACTATCGATATCCAATAAATTTAATTTTTTACAGATATGTTTTACCTGATAAACTTTAAAAAGTTTACAATTTAGATCATTAAAATAGACTCGGATTGTTTTGGGAAGTGACTTATAAGCTAGCTTTTTGGCTTATTATAAAAAAAAATGTGCAAAAAATAAAGAAGTGATGTGACCCAAATAAGTCAGGATAAATTACCAATAGGTCTTACTTTTGGGACTTATTACCTATTAAGTCCTATTGATATCAATCTCTCTTATTTTTATGAATAAATTTATAGTGATAAATTTATCAATCAGGACTTGTAGATAAATAAATCTAATAATATACATAAGTTAATTGAGGTGGCATCTCTTCAATGGTGAACCTAAAATATGAGGCTTTTGCCTGATTCAATTTAGAGATTTATACCCATAAATCCTATTTGATGTACTTGTATTTCATTAGATTTGTAATTTTTTTCTTAATCAATAAAGTCTCGTGATATAATTTTTTTTTTGGGTCAATCAATTGAAGAATAATTACAAATGTACGAAATATTTAAATCATCAAATAGACTACTATCCCATCATAGTGAGAAAGTCAACTAATAAACTAAGCTCAAGCCCAAACCCAAGCCCAACAACTACTAATCACAAACAATCCCTATAATAGGGAAGAAGTAAATACCATCACAAAAGATATCAAACTCCTCTCCATAAGAGTTGAATTCAAAATCTCACACCACAGATGTGCTACACAACCACAAGACCAAACGCCCTAGTTATCATATAAGTTGTTTACATTATTAAAGGGTGCCTGTATTTACCCCCAAAAGATTGGTCCCTACACTAAAATTTATTCTATTAGTTTGGACATTCCAAATAACACCCATTTTATCCCTAAAATTGTAAAAAATATATTTAGGCCTCGTTTGGGAACCAGCCCATTTAGCCAAAAAATCAAAAAGTTACTAAAAAGTCAAAAAGCCAACAACCTATACCAAAAAGTCAAAGATTCTCTTTTCTCTCTACTTTTTGCACATCTTTTCGTAAAAAGTCAAAAAGTCATCACAAACATACTAATTTTTTTAGCTCATATTTTAGCGAAATAGTCAAAAAGTTACTAAATTAGTTTGTTCCCAAACGAGGCCTTAGTACACCCCCATGAAGTTAGAAGTTAAGGGTATGTTTGGTTTGTGTTTGAGAGATGTGTTTTAGAGATAAAAAGTACGAAAACATGTTTGGTTTGTGTATTTTGGAAAATTGTTTTGAGAGAGAGTTTTGGAAAAAGTGATTGATTTGATGTGTATGTGAGAGAGATTTGTTTGGAAAACTTGTTTGGTTTGTGTGTTTTGGGAAATTTTTTTGGGAAAATTTGTTTGGTAGAGAAAATTTCTGAAATTTGTTTGTAGAGAAAATTTCTGAAATTTTTTTCAGAAACACAAACCAAACCAACCCTAAAAATTTAAAGATACGAAAACATATAGTCGAATATATATATATATATATTTGAATATTCAATACGGAACAAAATTTAATTTATTTGGAGTCAAATTTCCAAACATATGTAATTTGTTTGGAAATATAGGCCTCGTTTGGCAAGAGGCTATTTTAGTCAATTAGCCAAAAAGTTACTAAATTAGTCAAAAAGCCAACAATCCATGCCAAAAAGTCAAAGATTCCCTTTTCTCTCTACTTTTTGCACATCTTTTCGTAATTAGCCAAAAAGTCATCCCAAACATATAAGTTTTTTTTACCTATCTTTTTAGCCAAATAGCAAAAAAGTTACTAAATTAGCCTGTTCCCAAACGAGGCCTAAATAGCCTTTTTTTTTCTTTTTTCAGAATAGGAATATGAAGAAGTTAAAAAATAAATGTTTGAAAATATAAAGTCAAACATAAATAATTTGTTCGGATAATAAATAGTGAACAATATAATGTCAAATAATTTAAAAACACAGTGCCGAATGTATGAAATTTCTTTAAAAATAAGTTTCTGAATAAATTATAACTTGTTTGGTACTGAATTTCCAAACAAATTACTTAAATCCATCGACCAAAAATGATGAAGATAAACAGAAAATATACGCTTTATACAAAATCGCTTGGAAACGTTTTCGTCATTGTCTATTGTTAATTTTAATATGAAATAGAATGCAAAAAGGATAGATTCAATAAAAATATGATTGAGTATGAATATGCAAAGTGAATAGAGTGAGAAAAGAAGAGAGAAGAACAAAGGAAATATTGAAATTGATTATGAGATAGAGTGTCCAAAACACTATAATTTGTATTTTTTTAATATCAAATACCTTTTATGTAATGACCCAGAATAGAATAAGTAAAAGATGGAGAATATGCATGATGAAAAAAAAGAGATACACACAGCAAAAAAGGAAAAAAAAAAAAAGTTGGTGGTGGGAAATTTTTTGAGTGGGAAGGTTAATTATTTATTTTATTTATTTATATAGTATATCAGTGGTTACATTTTCGGTGGGATAATGATGAGGGTTGTAGAGAAAGTGTGTGGTCTACTAAAAGAAAAGAATTAAAAAAAAATGTGAATGGACCGACCATGCAATGGAATATTTTGTTTAAAAAGGAAAAGTCGGGACAAGAGTGAGTGGGGAGAGTTTGGTACCACTCATTGACTTGCACTAATGTTAAAGTAAAACATAACATAACTCAAGGCTGAAAATCTCTCTCCCTATATATATAAATGAGGGAGTGGAGGTTTATCATAAAAGGAGAGACAACAATGATAAAAACAAAAAAAAGAGGTGCTGGAGTGGGGCATTGGAATACATTTTTTTGGTGTAAAGAGAAAGCAAAAAGAGAGCATCGGTGTGGAAAGAAAAAAAAAAAAAAAAGAGAAAGAAGTGGATGTGTTATTATTAAAGGGGAGACACATTTGTGCACATGCATGTGATAACTTTAGCTTTAGTTAATAAGTAACAATGACGCATACTGGATCCTGGTATCTCTCTCTCTATCTCTCTAACCCTCTGTAGAAATGACTTGTGGTGCTATTAAGCCATTGTCAATGGCCGAGTGTTGTATAATAACCTCTGTTCCAGCACTATTCACTTCCAAAACCCAACACCCATTACTCTCAATCTGCGCCCTCTTCGTAGTTCTAGTTCTTCCCACTGCAGTTCTCGGGGACTGTACTTGCGATGCCGGAACGATCAACGGTGGAAACCAGAGTCAGGCACTCAGGTATAAATTTGCGGCCATAGCTTCGATTCTCGTCGCCGGAGCGATCGGAGTCTGTCTTCCGGTACTCGGCAGGTCCGTGTCGGCGCTCCGACCGGAAAAGGATGTGTTCTTCATCATCAAGGCGTTCGCGGCTGGTGTGATTCTGGCCACCGGCTTCATCCACGTCCTTCCCGACGCCTTCGACCATCTGACCTCGCCGTGTCTCACCGGAGAAGCTTGGCAGTTTCCGTTCACCAGATTCGTAGCGATGATGCCGGCGATCGTAACTCTGATGGGTCTACCAGTCACAGACTATGGTGAAGTCTTTAAGGTGACTGAATTGCCAGTTCGGTCAGCAAAGTTTGTTGCACGCAAGCAGTGGGTGGTTGCTGGAGCTGATGACATGATTATCTGTGTTTATAATTACAACACAATGGATGAGACTTAAGTTTTTAAGGCACATGCAGATTACATTAGGTGTGTGGCTGTCCATCCAACACTTCCATATGTGTTGATGACATGCTAATAAGACTCTGGGATTGGGACTCTATTTCGTACCTGTCTCAGCAAGAAGCAGCCGAGATCGATGACATCCTCATGGGTCCTCTTGGCTTCAGTGTCGATCTGTTAATGGAATTGGCCAGTTTGAGTGTTGCTACTGCAATTGCGGAGGTCTACAGATCAACTGAGCATATTTGTGTTCTTGCTATTTGTGGTCCTGGGAACAATGGTGTGAGGGTAATAGAATTAGAGTTATGAAGCGAACATACTGGTTGGGCATATATAAGAATATTTTTTTGATCAGCAAAGAAAAATTTCATTTAACAGTGTGAAATTAAAAGTACAGGAAGATGAGATGCATTGAGAGAGATTCGGAAGTATAAAAATATCCCTACTACTGCTACTCGCATCCATACAACCAACCCCTAAGCCTCTCAAATTTTTAAATAAAAAGTTAAGAAGAACTTAACTGAAAAATAAAAAACATGAAACCCCCCATAATATCCCACAAAGGCACCCAAAACCAACTAGAAAACTAAACAAGGCCCACCTCACTGCTGCAAACCAAACTAAAAACAAGAAATAAACAAAAGACACTCAAGCCTCACGCCTCTGCCAACTACACTGCTGCTACAGCTCCCCATGCACACGCCACCTCTGATGCATCCACACTACCTATGCTTTGCGCCTCTGCTGCTGCAGCCTACACCTGCCCACACCACGCCATGTCGAGAAGAACTCTCCGGCCAAGAAAACCTCCAAGCCAACACCGGACAGCAGCCTCCCCTGCCTCCACCAACGCCTCTTCTTCTTCTTACACACCTCCAAAAAAAACTGCTCACACCCATTAACCATGCCAAGCCTCTGCAGCAGAGCACCTCCTTAACGATGGCACCCACTACCAAGATCCAAACACTTCCATTACCATGGCACTCTCCGAACAGAGTACCACCGGGAAAACAACACCCAAAACCCGCAGCCAAACTCCCAAAGCCCACTCCAAGCTGCTATTACTGCTCTCCTGAACTTCTAACACACCAGAACCTCTGCCAAACTCCATGACCACCAGGTCTACATTCACACGCACCCGCTGGAACACCTCCAAACAAAAGAATACCTACACCCCTCAAACTCTCACTCGAGGAGGAGCGCTCGAGTGACAAACCGGACAGAAACTGGGATGCCTACGGAACCCATGATTCCACCCAAAAAAACACATCCCTCAAACTCCAACTCGACACACAGCGCACGAGTGAAGGACAACAGCTGAAAAAACCTGGACAAAAATACTCCCTCAGCAACGAAACACACCTAGGTGGGAAACAACGGAGGACTCAAGTTTATTGGAAAAAAAACTAACAAGACAAAGGAGTAGACGAGCTAGGCCAGCTGACCGCCATTGCCAAAAGCGGCGGCTAGCCGGCCCAAAGAAGAGGCCGGAGAAGGAGCTTTTGGGAAGGAAAGAAAAGGAGGTTTTGAGAAGGAGGTTTTATGAAAGCTATAGTGATGGTTATGATCTATAAGAATATTTATAAAATACCATTTGTGGGCTGTCCTGTTTTAGTAATTCATGTGAATACGTGTTGTTAAATGTAATGGTATTATCGGATTTAGTAGTGATCAATTCATTTAAAGTGCAGAGGGCGAAAAAGGCGTCGTGTGGCTCTAAAAAAATTTAATTTCTGTTGTCGAAAAATTTGAAAGCTTCAATCTTGAGGTAGGGGTCCTAGCTCTCCTTTAATGCTTACATTGATAGATAGATTTGTGGTATTTTGGAATATATAAATGCAAAATCTACATTTTGAGCATATAGTGTAAATTATGAAATTTTGGGATTAGGGTCTGAAATGTTGGGGTTTTATTATGGGGTTTAGATTATGGTTCATGGATTATGGACTTAGGGTGTATAATAAATGGAAAGATTGGAACAAAAAGTAATGAGTTAAGAAATTTGGATTTTTCTTGAAATTTCTAGGTTTTTCTTGAAACCCTAGGTTGATTTTTGATGATAATCAATGATTTGGCCCAAATTGAAAGTTGAATCATGAAATTGATGTGTTGAATTACATGTGTACAAGTTTAATTGAAATTTGGTGATGTTTGAAAATTATATTTAAAATTTGCGAATGAACTTTGTTATGAGCATTGTAAACCATGTTATAATAAGAAAGAAAATTGGGGGAAATGATCTATTGATGATATAAATGACATAAACTCGGTTATGAAATGTTGAAATAGGATTTGAGAGTTTCTCTCGAAATTATGTTGAATTATATATAATGATATTGAGTTGAATCATGTTGAATTTAGTTTTGTGATCTAAAATGTAGAGTTTCCAAAATGGATTTAATCTCAAATCAATTTATTAAATTCCTAGTGGGTTTGCTTAGTTATTTTGAAAATCAAGAGGATGGTTTAATGGGTTCTTTTTGGGGATGGAAATGTTTGGTTTTTGGTGAAAACACTAGAAAGTTAGAGATTTTGGGGAACATGGAAATATTCATAAAACTCTTTTCTTTCTTTGAATAGAAAATGAATGGGTGTAAATCTCATAATGTGTTTTGCAAGAATGGTGATCTTTTAAATGTATTGAGTTAGAGAAATGGTTTTGAAAACTTCATGTGTAGTCCTTGGTGGGACCATGTTGCTTTGACTTGTGAAATGAGGAAATTGATGGTATATGGTTGACTTGAGAATGATTGTTATGAACCATGAGAATTGTTGCATTTGCATATCATTTCATTTATTATTGTGCATGATGGTTTTGAAAAAGTTGAAAATTGGTTTTTGAAAGAAAATGGTTTTCATGGAGATGACTTGTATGAGAATGATGGAAATGTGAATGGGGTAAATACGTGGTAAGTCCGGATAGGGGGTGTAGTTGATTTGATAAGTTGGCCATGAGTGTCCAGGGTAAAAGACCCGAAAGCCGCGCGGATAGGTGTCGAGCCTTCCGGTTAGCACCGGTAAAAATGACAGTTTGGTAGTGCTTGTAGAGCCTACTTGCAGATACCAGCCTAGGGATTACCAGTGTCGTATTTACTGCCCCTTTTAAAGTAATGATGGAAGTTTGAAATTGATGAGATTATATGATGACATTGAGAACATGGTGATTTTGAAACAATGCATTGGAACGGGTGTTTTTCCTCATTGATTTATCTTGGCATAGCATTGCATTTACATTTACTTTTGTGTTGAGGAAAAAACATAACTATGTACATACTTTGTGAGAATACTCTACAAAACTTGGAAATTTATTTTAAAAGAATGGTTGGTTTTCGAAAATGGTTTTTGGGAGTTCACATCCCGCTGTAGTAAGCCGGCAAAAGATGGATTGTGTTGAGCTATGTGTTGAGAGGCAAGTTGAGTTGATGATTTTTTTTTTTTTTTTTGTTGCTTGTGATGAATTTGTGAAATTTCATATTGATGTATAATTTGGTGTAAAGAGGAAATGTGCATGGGCATTTGTAATAACCCTGACCTTGATTAACGCTAATTGGGACTTAATTATGCCTAATAATAATTAAGAGGAAATCCAGGATTTAATTGCATGGGTATTGCATGAATTATGTGTTTTCTTATCGATTTGTGTTTTAAACTTTAATTCGCAAATTGGAAGCCTTATCGGCACCCGATTTCGAAATTGGTTAGTATTTTGGACTCGTTAGACTTTATATAATTTAATGGTATATGTTTCCAAAATGTGATTAGGAATGATTAAATTAGATTAAAATAAGCTAAACACATAAGTTACCGTAATTACCAAAATGCCATTATTAGTCTTGTAGGCATTGTGTATTGAGCTATTACACTTAGAAAACGTTTTCTTCAGCCCCTTTGCTCATCAATTCGACTAGAGAGAGAGAGAGGGTGAGGGGAGTTTGATTTCAACAAGAAATGCTAGAAGAATTGGTAGGAGAGTTGCAAGTTGAGCTCCCACACTTGAAGTTAAGAACTTAAGGTAGGAATTTCATTTCCTTGAACTAGAATTTAGATTGTTCTTGCTTGATTCTTGGCTAGATTGGAGTTTAAAGTTGGAAATGGGTTTAGGATGTTGAATTGAAGTCCATAGTATACATGCATGTGCATATTCATAGAAATTGAGTTGTTGGGTGTCAAATTTATACATGCATGTGCATATTTTTGCTAGAGTCTATGAGTTCAACAAATTTCTGGGTTTAATGATGCCTTCGATCATGATTTGAAGCTTTGGAATGCACTTAAATTCATGCATGTGTGTTTAAGTTTGATTTTTGAAAATGGGTTTGAAAAATAGCTTGAATGGACTCACTCTTGGGCAAGGATTGTTCAAATTGGCTTTTGGAACTTAATGTACTATGAGTTTGAAGAGTTTTTCCAGAATTTGGGCCCAAGAGGTTGAGTTTTTGGTTGAAGGAAGCTTGGTTCGAACCTGGAAGACAAATCTGGAAATTCCAGATTTTGCTTCCTCGCTCGAGCGAAGGATTCCTCGCTCGAGTGACCATCGTTTGTTCTGAGCTCCGCTCGAGCGAAGAAATGGTGGCTCGAGCGCACATTACAAGCTTTCAGGTTTTTGGCACACGCAGATGCACGCTCGAGCGAAGCAGTTCTCGCTCGAGCGAAGCCTTTGAATTTGGAAGCTCGCTCGAGCGAAGGAAGGCTCGCTCGAGCGAGGCCCTTAATTTCAGCAACTTTTGAAAAACATTTTCTAAGGCATTTTTACACCCTCATTCCATCCTAGGCACTCCTAGGACATGTTTAAGACTCTATACTAAGGGTAAGGGGTTAGGTACACACTTAGAACCGTTAACGTAAGTTTTGTACAATTGGAGGGTATAATTCAAAGTGTGTATCCGTGATGTGTTATGTAGGTCACGTGCCGCAATCCGTTTGACCATTTCGACTTCGTTCACTTGTATCAACGCCCACTGTGAGTAATAACTTTGTAAAGTTATGTTCAATGTTATGTATTTTCAGTATACTATGATACGAAATGATCGATTCTTGAAAAGCTATGATATGTTGGAAATGAATGAATGAATGTCCAGTTTTCTGAAAAGTAATTGTGGCACCCTTAGTTCATATGGCCCTCGCCCGGGGGAAACAATACCGTGGCATATGGCCCTCGCCCGGGGGAAACAATACCGTGGCATATGGCCCTCGCCCGGGGAAAACAATACCGTGGCATATGGCCCTTGCCCGGGGGAAACAATACCATGGCTACTTGCGCGCAAGATATGGACCTTTATGGTTGTTGGTACCAACTTTGTTGTGGTCTTTGGACCTGCTTGATCGGATAGCTAATGGGTGTACCACATATGATCTTATGCAAAGTCTGAATGTGATTATGAATATGAACACGTGTCTGAATCTCTTTCTGATTTGAAATCTAATTATGCATAAGACTCTGTTCCGATAAGATTGTGCTTTGATATAATTCTGTAGTGGACATCATTCATTAACCCCTTTACTCTGTTATTATTCACTGGGCTTTCGCTCACAGTTTATTATATATATGTAGGTGAGCCGGCACAAGACCCTGGCCAGAGTTGATGGCCTCGTGTTTCCCTTTTTGGTCAGCCAGCTGTTGCGCCTCCCAAGGAGGTTCCAGTCAAAGCCTAACCCCGAGGCAGTTTTGTTTCATGCTAGTCATTGGTTGTGTTTTGTAAAGTTGGATCTTGGGATATACTTATGTAAATATTTTGTACACATGGGTGTTTCTGGCTAGCATGTTTATATATATAAATAAGTTTTAAATTTTCTGTCCCATGTATGTCATCACAGCTCATCGGACCTTGTTTATTTTACTTTATTGCTTCCGCAGCCCCTTAATAATTGTTAATCTGTTTGGAGGCCGTAGGTAATCCACGGATTACTGGCCGGTTACGTCGCTAAACCTATAGGGGCGGGTTTGGGTCGTGACAGAGTGGTATCAGAGCACGAGTTATATCGCACACACAGGTCCATATGAGCTTAGGATGTCCTAGTAAGAATTAGGGGCATTCCATTTGCATGTGTGAGTGTGTGGTAATACAACTGAACATTAAAACTGAATGTGCACCTGAATATACCTATGCATAATATCTTTTAATGTCTGTATAGTAAAATGGAGAACCCAGGGGGAAGTGGTGAAAGTGAAACATCTTAGGCTCGTATGAGCCGAATGGAACAAATGTTGGCAACCTTGACTGAAGTGGTAATGCAACAGCAGAGACAACAACCCGCACCCCCTCCACCTCCACCAGTGCAGGCTGAAGCTGATAACGGTGAAATCATCAACTTGACACAGAAATTCTTGAAAATGAAACCTCCAATGTTCTATGGTGGGATTGAGCCTTTGAAAGCTGAAATGTGGTTGCTTGAGATGGAGAAACTGTATGAGGTATTTCCGTGTTCAGAAACTCAGAAAGTTCTTTTAGCTACCTATACTTTGAAAGATGAAGCCCGCAGATGGTGGTTACTGATTCGAAATGGCCATGAAAACATGACATGGACTCAGTTTAATGCAATCTTTTATGACAAGTATTTTCCTCAGTGCTTTCGCAACCGGAAAGTCTCAGAATTTCAGGAACTTAAACAGGGCAAGATGTCTGTGGCGCAGTATGAGGCCAAGTTCACTGAGCTAGCTAGGTTTGCTCCCCATATGGTGGATACAGAGGACAAAAAGCCCCGCAAGTTTGAGGATGGATTGGATCTGGACATACTGGACAGGGTGGGAGTTCTGAATCTACCCACATATGTGAGTGTTCTGGATAGGGCATTGATGGCAGAATCCATCCTAGCAGCCAGGAAACAAGCTCTTGCTCCACGGACTGATTGGGCAGGGAAAAGGCCGGGAAACAACTTTAAAAAGGGGCGTTCATTTTTCGGGAATAAGAAGCGTAATACAGGATCTCACAACAGCTCAAGTCAAGGTCGGGACTCTATGACAAATTGCCCCGAATGTGGGAAACAGCACAAAGGTTCTTGTCACCTAACATCAGGTGCGTGTTTTGGTTGTGGCCAGAGAGGCCATATGGTGAGGAATTGTCCACTTAGATCCGAGACTGTTAACCGCCCTGCAGCAAGTTCAGCGGGATCCGCTTCTGTGGCCAAAACCAATGTCAAAGCCAATGTCGGAAAAGAACCGCTAAGACAAGGCCGAGTGTTTGCTTTGGTGCCTGGTGACGTACCGAACACCTATACCGTGGTGTCAGGTACACTTTCTATATGTTCCCAATATGCATATGTGTTGATAGATTCTGGTTCTACGCATTCTTTTGTATCGCATGCCTTTTCTCAAAAATTGACTAGGCCACTAGAACATATGACATGTGTATTGTCGGTATCTACACCTTCTGGGGATTCTATGATGTGTACTCGTGTTTATCCAGCATGTGATATTGTGGTTGAGGATATGACGTTGTATGTGGATTTATTGCCTTTGGACATTCGTCATTTTGATTGCATTTTGGGGATGGATTGGTTGACTAAATACTGTGCTACCATTGACTGTGTAAACAAAACTGTTGTGTTTAGACCGCCGGGTATGCCTGAATTTACCTTTAGAGGAAATGGAGTAGTTCCTCCCCCATACTTAATCTTGGCTATGAAAGCCGTAAAACTACTTAGGAAGGGTTGTAGGGGTTATTTGTGTTGCATACTGACTACACCATCTGACAGTCCTACTGTAGAAACAATCCCTATTGTCTGTGATTTTCCTGATGTGTTTCCAACCGATTTACCGGGGGATTTAGTTGACAGAGAAATTGAATTTACTGTTGAGGTGATTCCGGGGACACAACCTATATCCAAGACTCCATATAGGATGTCTATCTCTGAATTGAAGGAATTGAAAACCCAACTTCAGGAATTGTTAGACAAGAATTTTATCCGCCCGAGTACTTCACCTTGGGGTGCTCCAGTGTTGTTTGTTAAAAAGAAGGATGGGTCTTTGAGATTGTGTATAGATTATCGGGAATTGAACAAAGTGACTATCAAAAACAAATACCCTCTGCCCCGAATAGATGACTTGTTTGACCAACTTCAGGATGCCCAAGTGTTTTCAAAAATTGATCTCAGGTCTGGGTATCATCAGTTAAAGGTTAGAGCTGAAGACATTGAGAAAACTGCATTCCGAACTAGATATGAACATTATGAATTTTTGGTAATGCCGTTTGGGATGACTAATGCACCTGCTGCTTTCATGGATCTTATGAATAGAGTGTTTAAATCATATCTGGATGATTTCATTGTTGTATTTATTGATGATATTCTGATATATTCTAAAGACAGGGAAGAACATGAAAAGCATTTGAGAACCGCCTTGCAGATATTGAGAGAAAAGAAGTTATATGCCAAATTGTCTAAGTGTGAGTTCTGGCTGGACAGTGTGGCATTTCTGGGCCATGTAATTGACAAAAATCGTGTTTCAGTGGACCCTCAGAAAATTGAAGCCGTTGTAGATTGGCCAAGGCCTACAAATGTGACAGAAGTACGAAGTTTTCTAGGACTTGCAGGCTACTACAGGAGATTTGTGAAAGACTTCTCAAAGCTTGCCTTGCCATTGACTCAGTTAACTCAGAAAAACATGCCATTTGACTGGAATGAACAAAGAGAGGCAGCTTTTCAAGAGTTGAAAACCAGGTTAGTGACTGCACCAATTTTAACTTTGCCAAATGGTACTGATGGGTTTCAAGTGTACAGTGATGCTTCTTATAAAGGCTTGGGGTGTGTACTAATGCAAAATGGGAAGGTGATTGCCTATGCTTCTAGACAACTCCGACCTCATAAAAAGAATTACCCAACACATGATCTTGAATTGGCAGCCGTGGTGTTTGCTTTGAAAATATGGCGTCATTACTTGTATGGGGTAACTTGCGAAGTATATACTGACCATAAAAGCCTGAAATATTTCTTCACCCAAAAGGAATTGAATATGAGACAAAGACGCTGGATGGAACTAATCAAGGATTATGACTTGCAAATTCTGTATCACCCGGGAAAGGCTAACACTGTGGCGGATGCCTTGAGCCGAAAATCTGGTGCTGCTGTGTCGTGTTTGATATCCAGCCAAAAAGACTTATCAACTGACTGTGAACCTGATGGACTGATGTCTGGTATCTCTGCCCAACCTGTTATTCTTGATGAGATCAAACAGAAACAGTGTGAAGATGAACACTTGAAAAAGATTATAGAGGGGTTTGATTCAAAACCGAGGCCCGAATTTGTGTTTGAAAATGGTGTGCTGAAATTTCAGAACCGTCTTTGTGTGCCTGATTGCTATGATTTGAGGAAACGTGTTATGACTGAAGCTCACAGTAGTAAGTTTGCTATGCATCCGGGGAACACGAAGATGTACCACAATTTGAAACAGAATTTTTGGTGGCCTGGAATGAAAAGGAGTATTGCAGACTTTGTGGCTAGATGTCTACACTGCCAACGGGTTAAAGTCGAACATCAACGACCTACCGGCTTGCTACAACCACTCGCAATACCAGAATGGAAATGGGAGCACATTACCATGGACTTCATTGTGGGATTGCCTCGTTCTTCTCGAGGTATGGACTCTATTTGGGTTATAGTTGACCGTTTGACTAAGTCTGCACATTTTCTGCCTGTTAAAACTATTTATAACGCTGATAGACTGGCTAACATCTATATGACTGAAATTGTGAGACTGCATGGAGTGCCAGTGTCTATTGTGTCTGACAGGGACTCAAAGTTTGTGTCAAGATTTTGGCAGAGTTTACAACAGGCATTGGGAACAGAATTGAGACTGAGCAGTGCTTACCACCCACAGACTGATGGCCAAACTGAACGAACCAACCAAACTTTGGAGGATATGCTTAGAATGTGTGTGCTAGACTTCCAGGGAAATTGGGAAACCTACTTGCCATTAGCTGAATTTGTGTACAACAACAGTTATCACTCAAGTATTGGGATGGCTCCTTATGAAGCTTTGTATGGAAGAAAGTGTCGATCTCCAATATGTTGGGCTGAAGTGGGTGACAGACCGTTGTTGGGACCAGAATTGGTGCAAGAAGCAACTGAGAAAGTGAAACTGATACAGCAGCATTTGAAAACTGCACAAAGTAGGCAGAAAAGCTATGCCGATGTTCGAAGAAGAGAAAGGGAATACGAAGTGGGGGATCATGTGTTCATTAAAGTGACCCCGATGAAGGGTCAAACCCGATTTGGTGTTAAAGGAAAATTGGCTCCGAGGTATGTTGGACCTTACGAAGTTCTTGAAAAGATCAATCCGGTATCTTACCGAATCGCCTTACCTCTAGTGATGGAACATATGCACAATGTCTTCCATGTATCGATGCTTCGGGAATATTTGAGAGATCCACTTCACGTCATTGAACCGACACATGTACTTTTGAAGGATGACTATACCTATGAAGAAAGGCCTATTCAGGTTGTGAACCGAAGGATCAAGAGGTTGAGAAATAAGGAAATACCGTTGGTGAAAGTCGATTGGCAGAACCACGGGGGAACCTATGCGACTTGGGAAACCGAGGAAGACATGAGGAGGAGATATCCGGATTTGTTTCCTCTAGACCCGACATTGATTTTAAATGAAGGTAACTTGAGTTTGGGGACCAAACTCTTTTAAGGGGGGAAGACTGTAATAACCCTGACCTTGATTAACGCTAATTGGAACTTAATTATGCCTAATAATAATTAAGAGGAAATCCGGGATTTAATTGCATGGGTATTGCATGAATTATGTGTTTTCTTATCGATTTGTGTTTTAAACTTTAATTCGCAAATTGGAAGGCTTATCGGCACCCGATTTCGAAATTGGTTAGTATTTTGGACTCGTTAGACTTTATATAATTTAATGGTATATGTTTCCAAAATGTGATTAGGAATGATTAAATTAGATTAAAATAAGCTAAACACATAAGTTACCGTAATTACCAAAATGCCATTATTAGTCTTGTAGGCATTGTGTATTGAGCTATTACACTTAGAAAACGTTTTCTTTAGCCCCTTTGCTCATCAATTCGACTAGAGAGAGAGAGGGTGAGGGGAGTTTGATTTCAACAAGAAATGCTAGAAGAATTGGTAGGAGAGTTGCAAGTTGAGCTCCCACACTTGAAGTTAAGAACTTAAGGTAGGAATTTCATTTCCTTGAACTAGAATTTAGATTGTTCTTGCTTGATTCTTGGCTAGATTGGAGTTTAAAGTTGGAAATGGGTTTAGGATGTTGAATTGAAGTCCATAGTATACATGCATGTGCATATTCATAGAAATTGAGTTGTTGGGTGTCAAATTTATACATGCATGTGCATATTTTTGCTAGAGTCTATGAGTTCAACAAATTTCTGGGTTTAATGATGCCTTCGATCATGATTTGAAGCTTTGGAATGCACTTAAATTCATGCATGTGTGTTTAAGTTTGATTTTTGAAAATGGGTTTGAAAAATAGCTTGAATGGACTCACTCTTGGGCAAGGATTGTTCAAATTGGCTTTTGGAACTTAATGTACTATGAGTTTGAAGAGTTTTTCCAGAATTTGGGCCCAAGAGGTTGAGTTTTTGGTTGAAGGAAGCTTGGTTCGAACCTGGAAGACAAATCTGGAAATTCCAGATTTTGCTTCCTCGCTCGAGCGAAGGATTCCTCGCTCGAGTGACCATCGTTTGTTCTGAGCTCCGCTCGAGCGAAGAAATGGTGGCTCGAGCGCACATTACAAGCTTTCAGGTTTTTGGCACACGCAGATGCACGCTCGAGCGAAGCAGTTCTCGCTCGAGCGAAGCCTTTGAATTTGGAAGCTCGCTCGAGCGAAGGAAGGCTCGCTCGAGCGAGGCCCTTAATTTCAGCAACTTTTGAAAAACATTTTCTAAGGCATTTTTACACCCTCATTCCATCCTAGGCACTCCTAGGACATGTTTAAGACTCTATACTAAGGGTAAGGGGTTAGGTACACACTTAGAACCGTTAACGTAAGTTTTGTACAATTGGAGGGTATAATTCAAAGTGTGTATCCGTGATGTGTTATGTAGGTCACGTGCCGCAATCCGTTTGACCATTTCGACTTCGTTCACTTGTATCAACGCCCACTGTGAGTAATAACTTTGTAAAGTTATGTTCAATGTTATGTATTTTCAGTATACTATGATACGAAATGATCGATTCTTGAAAAGCTATGATATGTTGGAAATGAATGAATGAATGTCCAGTTTTCTGAAAAGTAATTGTGGCACCCTTAGTTCATATGGCCCTCGCCCGGGGGAAACAATACCGTGGCATATGGCCCTCGCCCGGGGGAAACAATACCGTGGCATATGGCCCTCGCCCGGGGAAAACAATACCGTGGCATATGGCCCTTGCCCGGGGGAAACAATACCATGGCTACTTGCGCGCAAGATATGGACCTTTATGGTTGTTGGTACCAACTTTGTTGTGGTCTTTGGACCTGCTTGATCGGATAGCTAATGGGTGTACCACATATGATCTTATGCAAAGTCTGAATGTGATTATGAATATGAACACGTGTCTGAATCTCTTTCTGATTTGAAATCTAATTATGCATAAGACTCTGTTCCGATAAGATTGTGCTTTGATATAATTCTGTAGTGGACATCATTCATTAACCCCTTTACTCTGTTATTATTCACTGGGCTTTCGCTCACAGTTTATTATATATATGTAGGTGAGCCGGCACAAGACCCTGGCCAGAGTTGATGGCCTCGTGTTTCCCTTTTTGGTCAGCCAGCTGTTGCGCCTCCCAAGGAGGTTCCAGTCAAAGCCTAACCCCGAGGCAGTTTTGTTTCATGCTAGTCATTGGTTGTGTTTTGTAAAGTTGGATCTTGGGATATACTTATGTAAATATTTTGTACACATGGGTGTTTCTGGCTAGCATGTTTATATATATAAATAAGTTTTAAATTTTCTGTCCCATGTATGTCATCACAGCTCATCGGACCTTGTTTATTTTACTTTATTGCTTCCGCAGCCCCTTAATAATTGTTAATCTGTTTGGAGGCCGTAGGTAATCCACGGATTACTGGCCGGTTACGTCGCTAAACCTATAGGGGCGGGTTTGGGTCGTGACAGAGTGGTATCAGAGCACGAGTTATATCGCACACACAGGTCCATATGAGCTTAGGATGTCCTAGTAAGAATTAGGGGCATTCCATTTGCATGTGTGAGTGTGTGGTAATACAACTGAACATTAAAACTGAATGTGCACCTGAATATACCTATGCATAATATCTTTTAATGTCTGTATAGTAAAATGGAGAACCCAGGGGGAAGTGGTGAAAGTGAAACATCTTAGGCTCGTATGAGCCGAATGGAACAAATGTTGGCAACCTTGACTGAAGTGGTAATGCAACAGCAGAGACAACAACCCGCACCCCCTCCACCTCCACCAGTGCAGGCTGAAGCTGATAACGGTGAAATCATCAACTTGACACAGAAATTCTTGAAAATGAAACCTCCAATGTTCTATGGTGGGATTGAGCCTTTGAAAGCTGAAATGTGGTTGCTTGAGATGGAGAAACTGTATGAGGTATTTCCGTGTTCAGAAACTCAGAAAGTTCTTTTAGCTACCTATACTTTGAAAGATGAAGCCCGCAGATGGTGGTTACTGATTCGAAATGGCCATGAAAACATGACATGGACTCAGTTTAATGCAATCTTTTATGACAAGTATTTTCCTCAGTGCTTTCGCAACCGGAAAGTCTCAGAATTTCAGGAACTTAAACAGGGCAAGATGTCTGTGGCGCAGTATGAGGCCAAGTTCACTGAGCTAGCTAGGTTTGCTCCCCATATGGTGGATACAGAGGACAAAAAGCCCCGCAAGTTTGAGGATGGATTGGATCTGGACATACTGGACAGGGTGGGAGTTCTGAATCTACCCACATATGTGAGTGTTCTGGATAGGGCATTGATGGCAGAATCCATCCTAGCAGCCAGGAAACAAGCTCTTGCTCCACGGATTGATTGGGCAGGGAAAAGGCCGGGAAACAACTTTAAAAAGGGGCGTTCATTTTTCGGGAATAAGAAGCGTAATACAGGATCTCACAACAGCTCAAGTCAAGGTCGGGACTCTATGACAAATTGCCCCGAATGTGGGAAACAGCACAAAGGTTCTTGTCACCTAACATCAGGTGCGTGTTTTGGTTGTGGCCAGAGAGGCCATATGGTGAGGAATTGTCCACTTAGATCCGAGACTGTTAACCGCCCTGCAGCAAGTTCAGCGGGATCCGCTTCTGTGGCCAAAACCAATGTCAAAGCCAATGTCGGAAAAGAACCGCTAAGACAAGGCCGAGTGTTTGCTTTGGTGCCTGGTGACGTACCGAACACCTATACCGTGGTGTCAGGTACACTTTCTATATGTTCCCAATATGCATATGTGTTGATAGATTCTGGTTCTACGCATTCTTTTGTATCGCATGCCTTTTCTCAAAAATTGACTAGGCCACTAGAACATATGACATGTGTATTGTCGGTATCTACACCTTCTGGGGATTCTATGATGTGTACTCGTGTTTATCCAGCATGTGATATTGTGGTTGAGGATATGACGTTGTATGTGGATTTATTGCCTTTGGACATTCGTCATTTTGATTGCATTTTGGGGATGGATTGGTTGACTAAATACTGTGCTACCATTGACTGTGTAAACAAAACTGTTGTGTTTAGACCGCCGGGTATGCCTGAATTTACCTTTAGAGGAAATGGAGTAGTTCCTCCCCCATACTTAATCTCGGCTATGAAAGCCGTAAAACTACTTAGGAAGGGTTGTAGGGGTTATTTGTGTTGCATACTGACTACACCATCTGACAGTCCTACTGTAGAAACAATCCCTATTGTCTGTGATTTTCCTGATGTGTTTCCAACCGATTTACCGGGGGATTTAGTTGACAGAGAAATTGAATTTACTGTTGAGGTGATTCCGGGGACACAACCTATATCCAAGACTCCATATAGGATGTCTATCTCTGAATTGAAGGAATTGAAAACCCAACTTCAGGAATTGTTAGACAAGAATTTTATCCGCCCGAGTACTTCACCTTGGGGTGCTCCAGTGTTGTTTGTTAAAAAGAAGGATGGGTCTTTGAGATTGTGTATAGATTATCGGGAATTGAACAAAGTGACTATCAAAAACAAATACCCTCTGCCCCGAATAGATGACTTGTTTGACCAACTTCAGGATGCCCAAGTGTTTTCAAAAATTGATCTCAGGTCTGGGTATCATCAGTTAAAGGTTAGAGCTGAAGACATTGAGAAAACTGCATTCCGAACTAGATATGAACATTATGAATTTTTGGTAATGCCGTTTGGGATGACTAATGCACCTGCTGCTTTCATGGATCTTATGAATAGAGTGTTTAAATCATATCTGGATGATTTCATTGTTGTATTTATTGATGATATTCTGATATATTCTAAAGACAGGGAAGAACATGAAAAGCATTTGAGAACCGCCTTGCAGATATTGAGAGAAAAGAAGTTATATGCCAAATTGTCTAAGTGTGAGTTCTGGCTGGACAGTGTGGCATTTCTGGGCCATGTAATTGACAAAAATCGTGTTTCAGTGGACCCTCAGAAAATTGAAGCCGTTGTAGATTGGCCAAGGCCTACAAATGTGACAGAAGTACGAAGTTTTCTAGGACTTGCAGGCTACTACAGGAGATTTGTGAAAGACTTCTCAAAGCTTGCCTTGCCATTGACTCAGTTAACTCAGAAAAACATGCCATTTGACTGGAATGAACAAAGAGAGGCAGCTTTTCAAGAGTTGAAAACCAGGTTAGTGACTGCACCAATTTTAACTTTGCCAAATGGTACTGATGGGTTTCAAGTGTACAGTGATGCTTCTTATAAAGGCTTGGGGTGTGTACTAATGCAAAATGGGAAGGTGATTGCCTATGCTTCTAGACAACTCCGACCTCATAAAAAGAATTACCCAACACATGATCTTGAATTGGCAGCCGTGGTGTTTGCTTTGAAAATATGGCGTCATTACTTGTATGGGGTAACTTGCGAAGTATATACTGACCATAAAAGCCTGAAATATTTCTTCACCCAAAAGGAATTGAATATGAGACAAAGACGCTGGATGGAACTAATCAAGGATTATGACTTGCAAATTCTGTATCACCCGGGAAAGGCTAACACTGTGGCGGATGCCTTGAGCCGAAAATCTGGTGCTGCTGTGTCGTGTTTGATATCCAGCCAAAAAGACTTATCAACTGACTGTGAACCTGATGGACTGATGTCTGGTATCTCTGCCCAACCTGTTATTCTTGATGAGATCAAACAGAAACAGTGTGAAGATGAACACTTGAAAAAGATTATAGAGGGGTTTGATTCAAAACCGAGGCCCGAATTTGTGTTTGAAAATGGTGTGCTGAAATTTCAGAACCGTCTTTGTGTGCCTGATTGCTATGATTTGAGGAAACGTGTTATGACTGAAGCTCACAGTAGTAAGTTTGCTATGCATCCGGGGAACACGAAGATGTACCACAATTTGAAACAGAATTTTTGGTGGCCTGGAATGAAAAGGAGTATTGCAGACTTTGTGGCTAGATGTCTACACTGCCAACGGGTTAAAGTCGAACATCAACGACCTACCGGCTTGCTACAACCACTCGCAATACCAGAATGGAAATGGGAGCACATTACCATGGACTTCATTGTGGGATTGCCTCGTTCTTCTCGAGGTATGGACTCTATTTGGGTTATAGTTGACCGTTTGACTAAGTCTGCACATTTTCTGCCTGTTAAAACTATTTATAACGCTGATAGACTGGCTAACATCTATATGACTGAAATTGTGAGACTGCATGGAGTGCCAGTGTCTATTGTGTCTGACAGGGACTCAAAGTTTGTGTCAAGATTTTGGCAGAGTTTACAACAGGCATTGGGAACAGAATTGAGACTGAGCAGTGCTTACCACCCACAGACTGATGGCCAAACTGAACGAACCAACCAAACTTTGGAGGATATGCTTAGAATGTGTGTGCTAGACTTCCAGGGAAATTGGGAAACCTACTTGCCATTAGCTGAATTTGTGTACAACAACAGTTATCACTCAAGTATTGGGATGGCTCCTTATGAAGCTTTGTATGGAAGAAAGTGTCGATCTCCAATATGTTGGGCTGAAGTGGGTGACAGACCGTTGTTGGGACCAGAATTGGTGCAAGAAGCAACTGAGAAAGTGAAACTGATACAGCAGCATTTGAAAACTGCACAAAGTAGGCAGAAAAGCTATGCCGATGTTCGAAGAAGAGAAAGGGAATACGAAGTGGGGGATCATGTGTTCATTAAAGTGACCCCGATGAAGGGTCAAACCCGATTTGGTGTTAAAGGAAAATTGGCTCCGAGGTATGTTGGACCTTACGAAGTTCTTGAAAAGATCAATCCGGTATCTTACCGAATCGCCTTACCTCTAGTGATGGAACATATGCACAATGTCTTCCATGTATCGATGCTTCGGGAATATTTGAGAGATCCACTTCACGTCATTGAACCGACACATGTACTTTTGAAGGATGACTATACCTATGAAGAAAGGCCTATTCAGGTTGTGAACCGAAGGATCAAGAGGTTGAGAAATAAGGAAATACCGTTGGTGAAAGTCGATTGGCAGAACCACGGGGGAACCTATGCGACTTGGGAAACCGAGGAAGACATGAGGAGGAGATATCCGGATTTGTTTCCTCTAGACCCGACATTGATTTTAAATGAAGGTAACTTGAGTTTGGGGACCAAACTCTTTTAAGGGGGGAAGACTGTAATAACCCTGACCTTGATTAACGCTAATTGGAACTTAATTATGCCTAATAATAATTAAGAGGAAATCCGGGATTTAATTGCATGGGTATTGCATGAATTATGTGTTTTCTTATCGATTTGTGTTTTAAACTTTAATTCGCAAATTGGAAGGCTTATCGGCACCCGATTTCGAAATTGGTTAGTATTTTGGACTCGTTAGACTTTATATAATTTAATGGTATATGTTTCCAAAATGTGATTAGGAATGATTAAATTAGATTAAAATAAGCTAAACACATAAGTTACCGTAATTACCAAAATGCCATTATTAGTCTTGTAGGCATTGTGTATTGAGCTATTACACTTAGAAAACGTTTTCTTTAGCCCCTTTGCTCATCAATTCGACTAGAGAGAGAGAGGGTGAGGGGAGTTTGATTTCAACAAGAAATGCTAGAAGAATTGGTAGGAGAGTTGCAAGTTGAGCTCCCACACTTGAAGTTAAGAACTTAAGGTAGGAATTTCATTTCCTTGAACTAGAATTTAGATTGTTCTTGCTTGATTCTTGGCTAGATTGGAGTTTAAAGTTGGAAATGGGTTTAGGATGTTGAATTGAAGTCCATAGTATACATGCATGTGCATATTCATAGAAATTGAGTTGTTGGGTGTCAAATTTATACATGCATGTGCATATTTTTGCTAGAGTCTATGAGTTCAACAAATTTCTGGGTTTAATGATGCCTTCGATCATGATTTGAAGCTTTGGAATGCACTTAAATTCATGCATGTGTGTTTAAGTTTGATTTTTGAAAATGGGTTTGAAAAATAGCTTGAATGGACTCACTCTTGGGCAAGGATTGTTCAAATTGGCTTTTGGAACTTAATGTACTATGAGTTTGAAGAGTTTTTCCAGAATTTGGGCCCAAGAGGTTGAGTTTTTGGTTGAAGGAAGCTTGGTTCGAACCTGGAAGACAAATCTGGAAATTCCAGATTTTGCTTCCTCGCTCGAGCGAAGGATTCCTCGCTCGAGCGGCCATCGTTTGTTCTGAGCTCCGCTCGAGCGAAGAAATGGTGGCTCGAGCGCACATTACAAGCTTTCAGGTTTTTGGCACACGTAGATGCACGCTCGAGCGAAGCAGTTCTCGCTCGAGCGAAGCCTTTGAATTTGGAAGCTCGCTCGAGCGAAGGAAGGCTCGCTCGAGCGAGGCCCTTAATTTCAGCAACTTTTGAAAAACATTTTCTAAGGCATTTTTACACCCTCATTCCATCCTAGGCACTCCTAGGACATGTTTAAGACTCTATACTAAGGGTAAGGGGTTAGGTACACACTTAGAACCGTTGACGTAAGTTTTGTACAATTGGAGGGTATAATTCAAAGTGTGTATCCGTGATGTGTTATGTAGGTCACGTGCCGCAATCCGTTTGACCATTTTGACTTCGTTCACTTGTATCAACGCCCACTGTGAGTAATAACTTTGTAAAGTTATGTTCAATGTTATGTATTTTCAGTATACTATGATACGAAATGATCGATTCTTGAAAAGCTATGATATGTTGGAAATGAATGAATGAATGTCCAGTTTTCTGAAAAGTAATTGTGGCACCCTTAGTTCATATGGCCCTCGCCCGGGGGAAAAAATACCGTGGCATATGGCCCTCGCCCGGGGGAAACAATACCGTGGCATATGGCCCTCGCCCGGGGGAAACAATACCGTGGCATATGGCCCTCGCCCGGGGGAAACAATACCGTGGCATATGGCCCTCGCTCGGGAAAAACAATACCGTGGCATATGGCCCTTGCCTGGGGGAAACAATACCATGGCTACTTGCGCGCAAGATATGGACCTTTATGGTTGTTGGTACCAACTTTGTTGTGGTCTTTGGACCTGCTTGATCGGATAGCTAATGGGTGTACCACATATGATCTTATGCAAAGTCTGAATGTGATTATGAATATGAACACGTGTCTGAATCTGTTTCTGATTTGAAATCTAATTATGCATAAGACTCTGTTTCCGATAAGATTGTGCTTTGATATAATTCTGTAGTGGACATCATTCATTAACCCCATTTACTCTGTTATTATTCACTGGGCTTTCGCTCACAGTTTATTATATATATGTAGGTGAGCCGGCACAAGACCCTGGCCAGAGTTGATGGCCTCCTGTTTCCCTTTTTGGTCAGCCAGCTATTGCGCCTCCCGAGGAGGTTCCAGTCAAAGCCTAACCCCGAGGCAGTTTTGTTTCATGCTAGTCATTGGTTGTGTTTTGTAAAGTTGGATCTTGGGATATACTTATGTAAATATTTTGTACACATGGGTGTTTCTGGCTAGCATGTTTATATATATAAATAAGTTTTAAATTTTCTGTCCCATGTATGTCATCACAGCTCATCGGACCTTGTTTATTTTACTTTATTGCTTCCGCAGCCCCTTAATAATTGTTAATCTGTTTGGAGGCCGTAGGTAATCCACGGATTACTGGCCGGTTACGTCGCTAAACCTATAGGGGCGGGTTTGGGTCGTGACAGCATTATTTGTAAATAATGGGAACAAAAAAAAATAGATATAATGATTATAGATTATGATGATAAACTTAACGAAGTAGTTGTGTTAATAAAAGTAAACTGTGAGAGTTGTTCCTTAATTAAATAAAGGATTGGCTTGGAAGGGTTTATTAACATTGTGTTATCTTGAAATGAAACTTTGCGGGTGTAATTAACGGGGTGAATTGAGTATAGGAGAATTGTTGGCAAATCAAAAAGGAACTTGAACTTAAAGTTATGGGGTTTTAAGTTAAAAAATGAAGAGTAAAAGAGTAGAATGAAAGAAAAGAGGAATATTAAAAATGGAAGTTAAATGAGAAATATTTTGGGAAATGGGTTATTGACCTTTAAATGATGTTGTTTCTTAAATACGGTTGTTTCACAAGGATCTATGATTTTTCTAAAGTTAAGAGATG
Source organism: Camellia granthamiana (assembly GCA_036172215.1). Classification (NCBI taxonomy): domain Eukaryota; kingdom Viridiplantae; phylum Streptophyta; class Magnoliopsida; order Ericales; family Theaceae; genus Camellia; species Camellia granthamiana. The sequence goes on along the minus strand of CM069917.1, from coordinate 24,931,736 downwards.
ATTTTAATGGCTGAAGGTATTTCTTACAAGTGTTTAAATTGTTTTTGAGAAAAAATACCTTACTTATGATATTTTGAGATTATGAAATGTCGCCCTACTATATTGTATCACCTCGCATGCATGATCATTTCTATCTGTGTGTTCTTTAATGATTTAGAACTATGAGATTCCTACTGGGTATTAGTGCTCACCCCGTCGTTGTTTAATCTTTTTACAGGAAGAAAGTTTTGGGTTATTTGATTGAAGATTTATGGAGTTCTTCAGTTCATTGTATAGCTTTCTGAGTAGATGTAAAGGTAGTGGAGTTGTATTTGTAATTATTGAGAGAGGGAGAACATGTATCTTTGTGATTCTATTACTCAAGTGTAATAGATATTTGTAAATGTATTATAAAAAAAAATATAGACCTAAATTTACAGGCTTTGGTAATGTTTTTGAGTAATTAAAATTCAGGGCGTGACATTTTAGTCATTTTAAATAGTGACGTAATAGTAATAAAAATATTTTATAAAGTAAAGGTATAGAACCAATCTTTTGGTTGCAAATAGAGCCATCCAAGATTATGTATTTTTTTCAAAATTTTAGATATTTTTACTTTTTTTTTTTGTTATAGGAAAATCCTCCCACTCTCCCGCAGGTCCAGGGCAGCGCCCCTTGCAGAGATCACCAATGTATCCTGTTGTCCGTTCCGAGTTAGGAGACTATAACCTGGGAACTTGCCCCGACCTCCCAAGACAAGCTCCGCTTAAGTCAGGACTCGAGCAGCAAGGGAGCATTGGGCCCACACCATGTGTTGTGGTAGCAACAACTTGAGACTAACCTCCTAACTAACTACCCTATGCCCAGGAGATTGGCCCAAGGGATTTTGAACTTGGGACCTAGGGTCTTAACCCCCAAGCCTTTACCAAGTTGCCAAACACCCTTGGGTTAGATATTTTTACCTTATTTATGTGGAAGAATTGAAATAGTCAATATACTTGGGGTTAGCTCCTCTCCAATCTGGAAATGAATCAGACGGTATTGTTAACCTGTTGTAGGCTCGACACCGAACCTATCTCGACAATCTAAACCGTTTAATATGTAGAGCTTGTTGAGTACATCATTCTTGTAAAAAAATCACATTAATCGGATATCAATAGCCACTTGATCAACATGAATTTATCTCTGCGATTTATTTTTAAAATCATAATTGTCGTTGAATCAAATGCAATATGATCAAATAACTATCGATATCTGATCAATATGATTTTTTGCAAGGATGATATACACAACGATATCTACATATCAACTGGTTTGAATTATTGAGATGGGCTCGAAATCGGGCCCACCACAGCCCAATAGCACCATCTAATCTAATCAAAGATTGGAGAGAAGCGGTGGCTATATATTTATATGGTGACTATTATTTTTTATACTTCAAATTTTAAAATCCTACAACTTTCAATGTACACATTTGTTTCGATAAAATTTATATTTTTTAAAGTTAATCGACGAAATCTATCAAACAAAATCTTAATTGAATATAAAATTATGAAAAATAAAAAATAGATATAAAACTTTACACTTTTTTAAATTTGAAAATGTAACCTTCAAATTTTCACATTTTTAAGACATATTTTTAAAATTTCACATAGTTTTTGAATTGGAAATTTTTAAAATTTAAATTTCTAATAGTATAAAATTTCACATATTTGAAATGTAAACAACATAGAAATAAATTTCAAAGTAAATTTTTAAAGTAAGACAAGTTTTTTTTTCCTCCTTTTTTTAAAGATTTTTTTAAAGTGATTTTCATATTTTTGAAATGTAAAAAGTATGCTTTCATAATTTTTTTATTGAATATTTTTGTAATTTCATAGTATAAAATATTTGAATGTTCACACTTGTTACAAATAAAAACAATGTGATTTTTTTAAAAAGTGCAAATATTCACATTTTCAATGAATAAGAAAAATGTGAATGCTTGAAAAATATGAATATTTTTTTAAATGTGAATAATTACATCAACTTTTACACTTTCTAAAAAAGCATAATATTTTGTTTATTGAAAGTATGAATAGTCACATTACTAATTATTGCATCATTTAAAAATTCAAACTAAATAAAAAATAGATTTTAATGTAAAAGATAAATTAGATTAGATACCCTAATGAAATATTATAAGGAAAAAAATCAATAAATCCTATTTTACTTTTAAGATTACTATTAAATGTTTCAATATGGACAAGTAAGTCATGTTTGTAATAAATAATTCCCAAAAGATCCATTGCTTTATAATGGTATATTTTATCCCAATTTTACTTTTATTTAATATGAATAACAATTTTATAAATAATTTTAACTTAATAAAATTTAAATTTTTAATTGTAAAAATTATTAATATTATATTAGAAAAATCAAAAATAACAATTTAATCGAATCAAGTATAGTATAACATATTATTCCAAATTATGAATTCTTTTAGCAAAAAAAAAATCTAAAAGGCTAAATTCTATTAAAATTACCAAGAGCTAAGAAAAATAATACTATGAAAAATTTATATATTTCATAATCATGAGATAGTTGATGAATCTTATATTTATACTTTTGTTTATGAAAATTCATTTAATTTGAACAATTAAAAATAAATTAAAATTATTTATGAAATTTTTGGTTCATATTTCAATGAGAAAGATAAAATTAAAATAAAATATACTATTATGAAAAATTGAATTTTTTTGTAACAACTATAATAAATAAATAAATAAAAACTTATTTGTTAATATCAAAATTTGATATAACTCAATAGCAATTTTCAAAACAAAATAGAACTTATTGATTTCTTTTTCGTTTTGGTTTATGATTTATTTTAGGAAAATTTATTAGAAATTCTCTTTCAAATACTTGTATCCCAATTAGTCCATAACATATATTCTTGTATTGAACCCTTAACAACTTGGTGTGCAATATTTTGGACTATTTTGTACTTTTTATATATTAAACTTTAAAAATTCATAATTTTTGTTGTACATATATATATATATATTTATGAAATTTATATTTTTGAAACCTAGTTTTTGAGATCTATCAGATAAGATCTCACTTGAATATGTAATTTTATAAAATAAAAACAAATAAATAAATTTGACAGTGTGAATGTTCACATTATGAAACATTCATACTGTCAATATAAACATTTATGTGCACTTTACCCTATTATTATTAGGAATATTTTGATAATTATGTCACCTATTGGTCTTACTGAAATATAAGAAAATAATTTGAATTTGGTGAAACATAAGTAGGCAAAGAGGGATTTATAAATAAATACCTCATTATTTTTAAATACAATATCATATTTTCTACAATTTAAAAAAGATTACTTTACTTAAATTAAAAATATTTATAAATTGTTGTTCATATTAAATGAGTGGTAAAATTGAGATAACACACATCATTATGGAGTAATTGCCCTTCTTGGGTGGGTCTATATATAGAACGTCAAGATGATTGAAATTGCTTATCATATAGAATAGGTAGAAGATTATTTATATATATGAAAAATTAAATTAGTTGGACTTGGATAACTACATAATCATATTACATTTTTAAAAAAAAATAAAAATTAACCATAGATTTGATTTTGAGAATAAATTTTTTATTTTTTAAAAGAAAATATAATTTAATTATATAACTATTGATATCTAATTAATTTAATTTTTACGTGTATTATTTGTTAAGTTTTACAAATTAAATACTTCCACTCATCTTAATAGAGCCTGCAGTAGACTCCATTTAAGTGGAGGTTGTACTGAAACTTTTGTACTTTTTAAGATTTGTTTAGAAATGTAAAATATAAACAGTCATACGGTGTCCGACACAGAGCTGTTACGTATCAGGAAAAAAAAATAGGAAAAATGTCAGGAAAAATGGAGGAAGAGGAGGAGGAGGAGGGGGGGAGGAGGAGGAGGAGGCGGAAGAGGAGGGGAGGAGGAGGAGGAGGAGGAGGAGGAGAAGGAACTGGTGGGGGCCATAAAAATGGGCGGAGGAGGAGGCGGGGCTGGACAGAGGCGGAGGCGGGCCTGGGTGACGGCGGGGCTGGGCAGACGACCGACGGCGGGCGACGGCGGAGGCTGCGACGATCCTCCTCCTCCTTTCCTGATCCTTTTCCCTTTTTTTTTCCTGAAGCCTAGACTTATTCGTGTCCGACATCTATTTGAATTATTTTCACTGTTCATATTGTGGGATTTGTTGAATAAATTATTTATAAAAATAAAAAAAAATATGAAACTTACATATAGGTCTTAATAGGTGAACTTATTGTCTAATAGGTCCTATGATAATTAATGATATTTTTCAACAAACACTATTAAAAAAATTCACTAATTGTTAATTTTCAGTAGCAGTTTGAAATTTTTGTCATAAGAAATGTTACTAATTATAAGTTTTAGCGACGGTTTAAAAAAAATGTCACTAATTTTCAACTTTCAACAACAATTTAAAAAAATTATCTCACAAAAATGTCACTAATGCTAAGTATTAGTGACAATTTATGAAACCGTGACCAAAAAAGTCACAAATTGTCAATTTTTATAGACATAGGTAAAAAATGTCACAAAAAATTGTTTTTAGCAACAATTTTAGTAGGACTTATTTTCAATAAGATTTGATGAGAATTAAGTCAAATTATTAGGACCTATTAGTAGTTTACCTTAAAAAAAATCAAATTAATTAGACATCTGTAATTTCATAATAAAATCACATTTATATTTAAATAAAATAAACAATTAGCATGATTTTCATAAGCTTTTAGAAAATAATTAAGGTTTAATCATATGTTTATGCACGTCTAATTAATTTTATTTTTCATATATAAATAATATAAATCTTATAATATGAATCATAATAAGTCCGGATAAACTCGGGTGGGCCATGGATCATATTAGCAGAGTTACGTGCCTTGATTGTCAATCCAACCACTAAATAAATTATCAGCAATGCTAGGTATCATGAAAAGTCTTTCATGAAAATGATCATGAAAGATTTGTGACCTTTAGATTACATTTAGAATAAAGCACCACACACTAATCAAGGTAATCTAAGGGTCACAAATCTTTCATGATCATTTTCATGAAAAAGATTTCATGATCTCTAACATTTCTCATAAATTATAAGACAAGTTGGGGTTTCGGAGCTCTTCGAAAGGAAGGAAGACAGAGACATTTATGAACCAAATTCTGTTTTGGTGGTATTCTTTGAAATCTTCTTCAGATCCGAAAAATCCACTAGATCTGTAAAAATATTCATCGCCTGATATATCTCTTATATTATGCAGAGAGAGCTCAGTCACGTGCCCTGTGGTGGGATCGCATGTGACTCTCTCCCAATCACAGCACTCATTCAGATGATGATCTGCTGGTTTCTCAACCCAGGTAGGGAGGATACGGTCTGCATCAGCACCGTTGGATTTGAGGAAGTCCTTGAATTCCAATAGACCCCTCCTCTCTCCTTCCAAGCAACCACCACTGTGTCCACTGAAATGAATCAAAACTATTAGTACCCACATAATACCAAACGTGCCCAGAAAAACCAAACCCATTTATGCAAAAATTAAAAAAAGGAGCTATATGAATGTAACCAACATATAGTTCTTTGTATATATATAACAATCTATGCTGTGTATATGCAAAGCTTGATCTAACATACTTGGATTGGGTCGTACAGGTGGCAAGCATCCCGTGGATCTATGGCTGATAATTATGGTTGGGTGTCCTCCTCAAGACTTTGATTATTCCTATTGGAAAAATGGTTTGGAACCATTAATAGTTGAATGAGAAATTAATTCTAAAATATATCATTTGATAATAGTTTTAAGACAATATTTATTTAATATAAAATTTTATTTTATTTAAATAAATTCGTTAATTTTTTGGGTCAAAATTGAACATGCATTCGATTTAGAATTTGAATTCTTTTGAAAGAATGATCATGTCTTTTTAGTTACATATTTTCATAGAAAAGAGGTGACTCTTTTGAAAAGTCACTATAATCATTCAAAGAACCACAAATCATCTATATAAACAGGCCCCATCTCATTCATTAAAAAAAAAAAAAATCATTTCTTTTGCACTCTGTCTTTACTATAGGAGAATTCTACACAGTAAAGTTTGCCAGACTTGCTGTGATAGTGCTGTTTCTGCAAGGTTCGATCGTTGTATCTTAGGAGACAAACGTCCAATAAAAACTCGCAAACACCATAGTGGGGGACGAATTTGTCTTAAGGAAATTATGTCCAACACAAGTCTCGATCAAATTGTTATCGATTCCAAATTTATACAATCTGTTTGTAAGTATTTGTAGTTCTCTATATATGGTTTGGTTTGGTTTTACCCAAATAATTTACATTGTTTTCAACTTATATTTTTTTATATAATTTGGTAATATATTTAGTGCAATGATTATGTGTTTCACACAATACACATAAGGAATTATTCTTACAATCTTAAGACAAATTTGCATAAGAATATTTTTTCTTGTTTGCCTGTTCACATAAAATACAAAATTTTCTTTTGTGATTTTTCTAGATACTACAAATCTATATTATTGATTTCTGACTTAGTTTTAGAATATTTTTTGATTAAACTGTGTGCACATGCGTAATTGTTATACTTTAATGGTGCTTATTTTGCCATGATACACGTCTTTAAGTTTCGTGTCGAAACTACACCAGATCAAAAGTTGTGAGTCTCTTTCCTAACTACTAGTGTTGAATAAATAGACTTGTGTATTTACTTCTTATGCCATGTTTGGAAGTTTGTTTTTAGTGAATAAAATTTTCATTTTGATTAGTAGAGAATACTGGGGACTTACCAATTTGGGTGGGCTGATTATGATTATACTTTTTGGGTATAGAATATACATATTTGAATTAATCATATTTTGTGGATTGATTTTCATAGTTAGTATAATCCATTGGATGATGGTTTTCAAAGATTTACAGAAAATTGACTTATCAATTTTTATAATTATTTATTGTTCATTGATGTATTTAATTGTTTTTATCATTCATTGATTTTCACACAAAGGCACTTGGTGGTGTCTGTCATGATGATGATGATATAGTATGAAGAACATCTATTATTAATACTGTAGCCTATTTTCATTTGAAAGGTTGTTTGTCATTTATGCAGAATTTCTCAACATTTATAATAGTACCGTTGTGCCTTTTTCTTACTTGCTCCTTTTGTGTGGGCTTTGTATATCCATTAATGATGGTTAACAAATTATAATATTCTTTTACCTGCTTTGATAAATATATGGTGACCCTAAATTGAGTGCTTTTAAACTTACTTTTTTTTTTTGGAAGAGTATACATCATGTAAATGTCATTTTTTTTTTGGTTTTGTTATGGCAATAGCATATTTGCATCATCATGGCAATTGTTAACATCATAAAAGTTTAAATACGATTACTTAAATAGTGGTGTCATTCCATTTAATTGAATATGAATCGTGCAATCTTTTGATAACCATACAAATGAATAGATTATTATTTTATTAATAATCATAGTTTTGAATGTTGTGACATAGGTTGTCATAAATAATTATGAACCTAGCGTAGTAGAATTGGTTCAACCATGAATTCAAAAATCTCATTTAATTGTATAAATTTTTAAAATGCATTTAAGAAAAAAAATACTTGTACAATGCATTTAAGAAAAAGTACTTGTACATCCAAATTAAAATTTAAACTCTTAAATTTGAATACTTCTTGTTCGAGTTTCTATGGATGACATGTCATAAATCATCATTAGCAGACAATTTTGCTTCTTTCCCCCACATTTGTGATGATACATAAATTAATACAAATAACATAACTCATTTCCAAACAAGTGTTACTGTCACAATGACTCATTCTTGATAAATTAATCTTTTAATTACTCAAAAATTTGTGACAAAAGAAAATTATATTAAAAGAACTTACTGTTCAACAATTGAAAAAGCAACTCAAGCAGTAAATCTAAATTTTTGAGGTTCCTCGAGAGTGTCATTATTGTGTAGGTTTTTCTTACTGTGAGTTGTGATTATATAAAATAATGTACGAAATGAAATATAATTTCATATATAGAATCACTATAAAATTTAAATGACAAATCCATAATATAGAAGGCAATTTAGCATTAAAAAAAATCATAATACCCATGAAAGAATTAATAAGAAAAATGTGAAATGCAAAATTGATATTGAGTTTGTGGATTATTTCAATTTACCTTGAAAAATATATATTAAAAAAATATTTATCAAATAGAATCCATATAAAATAAGTGAAGTTGGTCTGATTTAAATTAAGTTTGGGTTTGTGTAGAACTCTATATATAATTAAGAAAATGCATACTGACGTGACTCTCTTAGAAAAAAGTAAGCCCTTATAATGTGTCACCTAAGTAGAGAAAAAACACTACTTTTAACAATATATATATATATATATATGATATCTTTGGAAGATACACTATGATTTCTGTGGTAGCCGAATAATTAGCGGAGATAAAGGAGTTATACTTCAGAAGCTTGACGCTAGCCGGCAAATATCCCGCAAGGATAGTGGGCCGAATAGGATAAAAAGGCTGAATAGGGTAGGATCCCTGGAGCCGAATAGCAAAAAAGATAATGATTGAAAAAGTAGGCCCTGGCCCCGAGGGTCAGAAGAAACGAGTATAAATATAATGGCAGTGGACTAGAAAAGGTATGTAAGAATCACTTCTAAAAACTTAGTGAACAAGCTTTCTTAAGAAGAGGAACTGACTTGTTCGTCGGAGTGCTAATTCCGGCACCCTCGACCGGAGTATTTGTATCTTTGCAGGTGACTAGCAGAGGATCATTGGCGTCTTCCAAGATCTGAAGAGTATTTCCAAACCACTTCCCCACAATTGGCGCCGTCTGTGGGAATACTCAAATACATCCATGGAAGGCGTGACCGAAGATCCTCCAATAGCCACCGACGAGATCACACAGGGAGACGACCTCACCCCAGCTAATATGCTCGGAAAAGAAACCATCGCGGCACGACGCGCCTTGAACTTCGACTCGCCAACAACTTCAGCACAAGAAACAATGCAGGCTATCATAGAACAGGCAAAGCAGAACGAACAAAGACTCGAGAACATGATCGCTGAGAATGAACGACTCCGTCAAGATTTGGCCCTGGAAGTAGCAAAATCTAGGGAAGCCATGTGCCAGGAACCGGAGCGACCTCCGAGGGCAGACGGACAAAGACCTTGGGCTCGACCAAAGGATACCGATAGCAACTCCAACTCATTATCCACGGAGCTCGACGCAAAGGGACGATCCGAAACCTCCAGCTTCTCCGAAAAGGATCCGCGAACAAGGAACAAGCGCAGAAGAAGCAGCTCAAACGAAGAAGACCGGCACGATCCTTTCGTCCGACGGATCGCAAGGGCGTCCCTGCCCAAGAAATTCAAAGCTCCGTCATTCACTCTTTACGACGGAAAATCAGACCCCACTGATCATATCCGTCACTACAAACAGGCCATGACGCTGCACGTAGACAATGAAGCCCTCATGTGCCGAATATTCCCTAGTAGCCTAGGACCACTAGCCGTCAGGTGGTATTACAAGTTGGAGCCAGCTTCGATTAAAAGCTTCCACCAACTGCAGAAATCCTTCAGGGCCAGGTTCATCACCAACGAGGTACAGCCAAAACAGGCCGACTCCCTCTGGGCTATGCAGATCCAGTCGGGAGAGACGCTCAGAGCGTACTCAGCTCGATATTGGGAGTGCTTCAACCTTGTTGACGACGCCTGCAACGACTCCATGGCCATAACCGCCTTCAAAATGGACTTACATCCTGACAGTGCTCTGCGCAGTTCCCTGACCAGAAGGCCCCCCAAAACGGTCTGGGCGTTGATGAAGAAAGTTGAGGAATATTGTAAAGTCGAAGATGATGCCTTGAGGATAAAAGCCGGACAAATCTCCAGCAAAACGGCCCTCCCCGAAATTGCTCGACCAATAAGCTCCGTGCCGCCACCAAGCCCTGAGCCCCGGCAGCGAACCAAGCGAGACAAAAGGCGGGACTTCCGCTGCACAAGCGATCAGTGCTCCCACCGAACGAACGAACAGTTACAAGTCGACAGCAGACGCTCAAGACGAACCGACAAGAAGTATACGGAGTTGACAGAGCCGATCGCGGCAATAATGACCAAAGTCCAGCACCTTCCATTTTTCAAGTGGCCATCGAAGATGGTGGGGCCTCCCGATACACGGAGGAGGGACAGACGATGCGAATACCACAAAGATCACGGCCACGAAACCGAGAGCTGTCATGCGCTAAAGGATCATCTGGAGGAACTGGTGCAAGATGGTCGACTGTAGCAATATGTGAGCAAGGGAAGGCCAACCAAAGCATTAGCCTTGAGACAGGATTCACCTCCGCTTGGTGTGATTTACATAATCTACGGTCTGCCGGCCTCCCCGACCGTCCATACGATCCAATCGCACCCAACTCCCTGAAAACATAACATGTCAACCGGCACGACCAGAGAAGCTTCGGAAATTAAGTTCGATGACTCCAACCTCGTCGAAACAATGGCCGGCCACGTTGATCCTTTGGTCGTCAAATTACGCATACGTCAGTTCAGCGTTGAACGCATTCTCATAGACCCAGGAAGCACTTCGGAAATCTTGTACTACAGAACTTTTGTGGAACTCGGCCTCAACGAGTCGGACCTGTCACCGTCGTCTCAGCCATTGTTCGGCTTCAACACAAATCCAGAGTACCCGTTGGGGAGGGTCGTGCTACCCGTTCGAGCGGGCTAAAAAACGGTAGACATGGAATTCTTGGTTGTGAAGCTTCCATCGCCGTATAATGCCATCATGGGGAGCCCCTGGTTGCATGTCATGAAGGCTATCCCAAGCACCTACCATCAGCTTATGCGCTTCCCAACAGACCGTGGCATTGAAGAGATCCGTGGCTCACCGCAATCCGCGCGAATGTAGACTTTACGAAGATCCATTTACGGACCCAACTTGTGGGATCTGATGTTTGTACTGGTACTACGCGTTAATGAAAATCGATTTTCTTTGTCAAACTCCTTCAAGCCTCTTCGGGCCGAATAAGTCTCCGGATTCGGAGCCCCCTTCGGTGTATGACACCTTAGGGCCGAATAAGTCTCCGGATTCGGAGCGCCCTTTCGGTGCAGGTCACCTGGGGCCGAATAAGCCTCCGGATTCGGAGCGCCCTTCGTGGATGACACGATTGGCCCAATTAAGTCTCCGGATTCGGAGCCCCCTTTGGTGCATGACACCTTAGGACCGAATAAGCCTCTGGATTCGGAGCGCCGTTTGTGGATGACACGATTGGCCCAACTAAGTTTCCGGATTTGGAACCCCCTTTGGTGCATGACACCTTAGGGCCGAATAAGTCTCCGGATTCGGAGCGCCCTTTCGGTACAGGTCACCTGGGGCTGAATAAGCCTCTGGATTCGGAGCGCCCTTCGTAGATGACACGATTGGCCCAACTAAGCCTCCGGATTCGGAGCCCCCCTTTGGTGCATGACACCTGGGGCCGAATAAGCCTCCGGATTCGGAGCGCCCTTCGTGGATGACACGATTGGCCCAACTAAGCCTCCGGATTCGGAGCCCCCTTTGGTGCATAACACCTTAGGGCCGAATAAGTCTCCGAATTCAGAGCCTGTCTTAATCAACTAATTAAGCCAGAATCACTAATATGGTTCCCTGGACAAGCGGTGCCTTAGTCGGCCCACGAGTACGACCCATTCCGGTTAAACTCGCAACCCGCCTAAGGCAAGGCCCGATCCCTGAATACAGGAAAAATATTTAAGCTACACAACAGTTCTGGTAGCAAGCTAACAGCAAACTATTAAACCATATGAAATAACACTTTTTAACCATTAAAAGTTGGGATCAGGAGCATTCATCCGGCATAGTTAAACAAAGGATTTTCGGAGTAAGACTCAACTATATGAAATGACAACTATATGAAATAACACTTTTTATTTGATTAAAAAGTTGTTACATAGACGCAATCCGCGTTCGAACATTACAATATCTATCTCTAACTTCTAAGACAAATGAACCCATCGATCCAACTCTTGTCAGTTGAACAACCATCGCGGCTCAAAACGCATGGATCTAACCGCGCCCGAATCGGCATGCCTCCGGGCCTCTGACACCATCGACAATGTCAAGGCCAAGATCCAAGACAAGGGAGGTTTGGGGCAGCGGTCGTTGTGTCTCCTTTCGGGGCGATCTGCTTCAACGACTTGGAGGCTGACGTGTTTCCAGCTTCTTCTTTCAACGGTCCACCTCCCACACCGGAGAATCCTCCGCCGCAAACTAGCTGAGCGCCAAGTTCGGCCGGAATTTGAGCCCCTTCAACTATCATCACCATCTGATGGTGAGAACTCTTGATCATCCCACGCAATAGCTGCTGGGGAGCCAAATATGTTTGATTGCATAAGGCGCCTGTCGTTTTTATTCTCAATAATGGCCCCGATCTTGAGGCCCAAATCCCGAAGTGATTCTTATCAGCGCTAAACCCCACGAGACAGGCGTCGATCAACATTCTCCATGACCTAGTTAACCCAACGGTTGACTAAAACGCGCACAGGCTGCGCAAGGGCAAAAATTATCTAGCCCAATCGGCTAGACATCTGGCATTCGAGCTAAGTCTTACAAACAAAAACAAAAATGCCGTAGCCCCTCCGATCCCTGGCTCACGGCTTCTTCAAATTTTAAACAACACACGCCGCAATGGCTTTACTCTAAAGCAAACAGCCATTACATGGAGGCTGATCACGCCAACTAATCGGCGCATCGAATTAACATGAGTCCGATTGATGTATTTACGTCTATCCAAACATTTATGCAATAAAATTAAACACGCATACGCCGAATGCGGGAGACAATTTGATATTTTCAATAAAGCGTCTTTTATTCAAAAAAAAAACCAAGAAATTACATAATTGCAAACGCGACCAGCGTTCGAACCTTACAATAATTAAAGTTATATGGCGTCACCCTCATCCTCACTCTTCTCAACCTCGAAAGCAGAAAACGGAAAGTCCTTCTTATGGTAGAGAGGTGACGCCGCATCAATTCCTGACAAGCGAAGAGATTCGGCGACTTGAGTTGCCTTGATCCAACCGTGCCTAAACCCACGATTTTCACATTGGCAAGCTTCTCCTTGGTCTTTTGGATTCCAACCAAGCGCCCTTCGTGAAAACCTTTTTCATAGGACCTCCCCTTTGCGGACTCCAATGCAAACATGCTCGCCATTTCACGATCGGCAATGGCAGCGCTTATAAGCCGACTGGTAACCCTCTCTTCCACGATTGGATTCACCTGCCCTGCTGGTTGTACCTGAGCCGCTTTGATCTTCCCTAACTCACGTTCAGCCGCCTCCGCGCGAGCCTCCAAACTGCGGATATGCTCTTCCTTTTTCTCAATTTCTCGGCGGGCGGCGCGCAATCGCATGCCGACTTCATAAGCCGTATAGAGCCCTTTCACCGCCCCATGAATGCCCTCGCGAAACACTTCGTAGTCCTGACGACCAACCATCGACTGCTGAACTTCCGGAGGAAATATTTGTCGAGCAAACTCGACCGCCACATCTGTATCTCGAACGATCGAGTCTGCTTCCGTCATGGGCTTATTCTTCACAAACACTGCAAAACTTAACGGGCACGGATTCGCGTCTGATCTCCTTTCGACGTGGGCATGTGGCGATCTCCCCTGGGACTGCCTATCCCGTCTGGGCGACCTACTACGACGTCGAGGAGATTGACGCCTCTCTCTACCCATAGAACTCTTACTCCCAGCACGCAAGGGCGCACCACGGTGTTCACTTCGATTCATATCACCGCCAAGCTCAGCCAATGTCTTGGTTTCCCCTTTGCTGTTAAAGAAGAGTTTGTTCGACATTCGCACAATCGATTTCCTCTCAGGAGTTTGAATCAGGTACCTACCAGACTCTTAAAAGCTGTACCTTCGATCATTTAAACACTCGCAGAGGTAGCACGATCGAGGCAAGTTCATTAATCGCAAACCCAATCGCCCGACACCGACTAGGTTGACGGCAGGGCAAGTTTTTGGCTCAAGGTCTTCAGCCGGCTCACGAGTTACTTCGAGCAAGAGCAGATTCATCAACCTATTCGGCTAAAGTACCCAGCCGGCTCGCGAATTGATTCAGAGCCAGCGTTCTTATCATGAACCCCCTGGGGCAAGGGCAGATTCATCAATCTATTCGGCTCGAGTACCCCAGTCGGCTCACAAGTTGCTTCGAGCAAGAGCAGATTCATCAATCTATTCGGCTAAAGTACCCAGGCAGCTCGCGAATTGATTCAGAGCCAGCGTTCATATCATGAACCCCCTGGGGCAAGGGCAGATTCATCAATCTATTCGGCTCGAGTACCCCAGTCGGCTCACAAGTTGCTTCGAGCAAGAGCAGATTCATCAACCTAATGGCCCAAGATCAGTAGGCAGTGAAATTGCAAATGGTGATTTTGATGGGATATATATTGAGTCTGCAGGAACCCAGTTCTTGCGGATATATATTAGACAAACGATATTGTATGTACGGTTTGTTTAGAAGAGTTCTAGATAAAAATCATTCGTACCACAGTAAAATCAATCTATTCAGACCAAGTACCCCAGCCGGCTCACAAAAGTTAGAATTCTTTTCATGAACCTCCTGGGGCAAGGGCAGATTCACAAATCAGGGTTTCCCCATAGTATATGCAATTCCATTTTACCAAATGCATTGACAAACAAAGAACTCTTTCATTAAAATTAAACCACAGAACTCTTTCATACAAAGTGTGTGGTGGCAGCAAAAATTACAAGGAAATTTTCATTAATAAATTGCGCGTAGATGCTAACCAATTTATACATGAAAACTACCAATGCACTATCCAAAAGAAGAAAAACAAAAACAAAAAGACGCCTGCTCAGTAAACGGCTCCCAGATCACTCGTCGGTATCGGATTCAAGTGGCTCAACATCCACCTGCTCATAAGGAATTGGCAAATCCAATGTAACCTCAGCGGCAGCAAGGGCTTTGAGCCACCCATGTTTGAACCCGCAATTCTCAAATTTGGACACTTCTTCAACATATTCCGTCAGAGCGGCGCCTCTCCCTACCTCAAAGGCCTCCGATTCGGCTTTCTCGCGGGCAGCCTTAAGCTCCTCTAACTGAGCTTCCGCCTCAGCAAGTGCTTTCTTGGAAAGTTTAAGCGATTCCTCGCTCACATCCGCCCTACCCTCAGCATCAACACGAAGCTGTTCGGCGACGCGAACCCTTTCTTTTTCCGCGTCGGCTCGCGCGCTCTCCATTTCAGCTCTCATAATCTCGAACTCGGCCCTACTTTTCTGACCCTGCACCTCTATTTGCAAATGGTCAATTCTCCCGAAAGCATCACGCAGGCGGCGGCCCAAGTCGGCGATCCTTCCGATCGTCTGCAAAACAATTCGGTGTGATTAGACGCCTTTAACAAACAAGAGCGAAATGAAGCTGACCTACCAGAAGTGCAGATTGAGCAGTTAGGGCAACGACCATAATATTCGGCACGGCACCGAAGGCTTTGTTGTCAGCTGGCAGAGAAATTGAAGCCGCCAGGCTCAGAGCCACGGCTGGATCCTCGATGGCCGAAGCGTAGGATAAAATCGGCACATCCCTGATCTTTGGCTGAATAACGAACGGAGCGACCACGTCTGGTTCTTCAAGCCGAGGCCGTTTGCTACCAGGGCCAGCTTCTGAACTCGCTTCTCCCTCGGCACCACGCATTTGGCCTTGCTCCGAAATCAGCCGTTCCCCATCGGCCTGTTCTCCACCCTCTTTTCCCATGTTGGACACAGCAACCCCAACCGTCCCCTCAGAAACGGGTACGAAGGGCTTGATCAAGCTGGGATCCGATTCGGCGCATTCAGCCTTCTTTCGGGCGGCCATCCGCTCGGCATTTCTTTTACGCGCCATCTGCGTTAGGCTTTCCTTCGCCATACCCTCAAAGAAATCACCGGGTAGATCCCCCAAGTTCGCAAAAATATCCCCAGAAGAGAAATCTGCTCGTCCTGAGGTGGATGGCTCGGTGGCCTCAAATGCCGAGCGTACGGCCTCGTCGCCCTCTACAACCCCCTCAGTAGACTCTCCAGCCGGATCGGCAATCACCTCTACAACCGGCTCGACGTCTTCCCCCGAATCAGAAGCTGCGAGACCGATCTGCCTAAGGTTTTTGAAGCTGGGGAAGATAAGGGCCGAGAGCTGTTGATTGCCGGATGGAATAGGAATGTTATTTGCAGCCGAGAAAGTAGTGTAAGTGGGTTTGTACCGAAGGAGAATATGAGCGGCTCTCCCTTGTTTTTGTACGTTTGGGCGGCCGAAATATGTGAGTGTAGTCTTGATTTCCCCAAGAACTACGTCGTCAACCAAAGTCAAAATTTTCTTCAACCTATTACCTGCAGAAAATAAAAAGCGATTTAGGGAAAAAAGCCGGATAAGGGATAGACCAACAAACACAAGACATTGCGTGTCAACCTGGGTCACCCTTATGTCTGGGAATAGGGTCCAGGCGATCCTCTCCCTCAGCGAACTCCCAATTACCTCGGACGTTGACCATCACGTCGTCAACCCACTTACCAGAACTGGCAAGCATAGTCACTAAATGACGGTCAGTATCTTTGGCCCTGAGAAAATATCGCCCCAGCCGACCAGAGGATTTGGCTAAGGCGTAACAGTGCCGAATGGCCGGAATCCCAAGGTTAATCCTAAGGCGTCGATTCAACTCTACAACCCCCATGATGATTCGAAAGAAATTTACATTGGGTTGAGAAGGAATCAAACCCCAATAGCGGAGAACGGCCCTAAGAAGTGGGTGTAGGGGGAAACGAACTTCGCCCTCCGCAATGGATAAAAGAGGGAATACGATCGTGTTTTGATCTTCCCTCTCCATGTCGAGAGCGTTGTCCGTTACAAGGGATAGATGAACGTCGTCAGGAATGGAAAAATGTTTCCGGAAGCCGGAAATACGATCCTCAGAAAGGAGGTCTTTTAAATGTTTGGCCATCTTAGCAAAGAGCTAAATATTCGCCGAAGCTAAAGTAGCAAACAAAAAATGGGATTACAAAGAAGGGAGGAGGAGACTTACAAAGAGCAGATGAGACAAAGGAAGACGGGAAGAAGTTGCAGAAAACGCGAGTCACGGAGGGATATGCACTGGCGATCCAAAAGTCTCAGAAAATCGACGAAATATGAATTCGAAAGGACCGAAGTTTCAAATCATAATAAATGCTGAGATACACATGAATAGAGCGGGAAAGCATAATGATGAGCAAAAAAGGCGTGCGCCTCCTGACATATTGGGACACGCGAAGCTGCCTAGTGCTAAACTTTTTCAAATTCCGAACCAAACACGCCGATTAACTGCCGTCAACAGGGAGTTCGGGGGGCAATTGTGGTAGCCGAATAATTAGCGGAGATAAAGGAGTTATACTTCAGAAGCTTGACGCTAGCCGGCAAATATCCCGCAAGGATAGTGGGCCGAATAGGATAAAAAGGCCGAATAGGGTAGGATCCCTGGAGCCGAATAGCAAAAAAGATAATGATTGAAAAAGTAGGCCCTGGCCCCGAGGGTCAGAAGAAATGAGTATAAATATAATGGCAATGGACTAGAAAAGGTATGTAAGAATCACTTCTAAAAACTTAGTGAACAAGCTTTCTTAAGAAGAGGAACTGACTTGTCCGTCGGAGTGCTAATTCCGGCACCCCCGACCGGAGTATTTGTATCTTTGCAGGTGACTAGCAGAGGATCATTGGCGTCTTCCAGGATCTGAAGAGTATTTCCAAACCACTTCCCCACAATTTCTTTTAAGGAAAAAAAAATGAGAATGGTTAAAAACATATTGGGTCTAACTCAATCTGATTTGATCCTATTGAAAACTCCATGATCTCTAAAATAACAACAAATCATGTATATATATTGGTTATTTTTGTACTGAATACTATTAGAAGTTGTATTATGCCATTTTAACTATTAACAAAAAAAATAGAGAAAAAAAAAGAATCAAAATGTGTCGGTCATGATAGTTTCAAAAATTGCATAAATCGTAAAAGGTGAATCGAATCGTGAATCGATAGTGAATCGTGTGATTCACTAGAGATTCACTTCAAAAGAGATTCACCCATAGATTTGTATCGATTTTGCAAAAAATACCAATCGAATCGTGTAACGCCCTAAAAATAAATACAACAAACTCATCTCATAAGCAAAAATGTAATTGAATTAACTTACTTTCATTCATTAGAGTTTGATATACAAAAGGTGACACATGTAATATACATTCATAAATAGTCTATCCTGAATCTACAACATGTGTTACAAGTAGACAAAAGATGAAAGTTGAACAGATATTCAAATGCCCTAAAGGCTTACATCTTTCAAAGTCGTTACTTGGTTACAACAAAAGTGAGACTAGCTCAATACAAATAAAGCCCTTGGCTATACAAAAGGAAATACAACAAAAAAGGAAGCTCTTGCTCCAAAGTCCCTCCAAGCTATTGCCTTGGCGGAGGCATATCACCAATACTTGAAAATGATTTTCTCCAAATAGGGTGAGCTAAAGCCCAGTAGAAACAATTTAACATAATATATGAGATTTAACGAAGATATAAGCATAACGTGCATTTACAATGCCAGTAGTAAAACATTCATATTCTGTATAGTCATAAAGTACCAAAGTTCATATCTCAATCTTTTTTCTTTCTCGCCAATTCAAGTTAATTCATTTCATCTCAATTCATGAGCCAATTTCATTATTTTTCAGACAACCCATCTGAGACTACAACTTAGTGGTTCCCAAAATAACACAACCATCATACAAATACTTCAATTTGCCATTTTACGGAAATTTCGTCCGCGGGATCGGCACCCATGTATACGCGCGGTTTTGGGACTTTCACCTTGGACACATAGGCCAACTTAATTTCAATGGAGTACATCCTCTATCTCCTCCCAAACAGTGGAGTACATCCCCTTTCTCCTCCCAAATAATCATACATATACAATGTATTTAAAACATAGTTATATTCAATGACAATCAACAAGGGATTAGTTTCAATTCACCTAATCCTCATGCAATTTCTACAACACTCATAGCTATCCTCCACCGATAGCCCAATGCATATATTTCTACACATATATTCAATCTCAAGACAGATAATTTATTCAAAATTTCACAAATGAGAAATAATACATATTCTTCTCCACCATTTATGTCCACACCCATTCCATTTCATATTTTACAATACCAATTTCATTTATTTATACAAAATAAATATTTGTAACATTTTAGGGCAAACTTCCATCTTTCTCAAATATCATCCAAATGCCAAAATCAACTATTTTGTCACAATACAACCTCATTTTCAAACCCCATAATCCTTTATATCATATTCACATAGAGACCCCTCTTTTGATTTTTGTCCAACATACTCCCAAATCCCACCATTATTACACAACAACCAATAACTAAGCTAAAAACCATATGAAAGTGTAGAAAAATCCCTACCTAGAAGTTAGAAGGCCAAAGGAGAAGTGGAGAAACTCCAAAGATACCAAAACCAAGGTTGATTCGGATCGAAATGTAGCTATTGATGTGCTCTACCTTTTTAACAAAGACCCAAGGGTGGAGAAATCACTAGATTTAGATGAAAAAGTAGAGAGAATATAGGTTTTAGAGAGAGAGGGTCTCAACTTTATGTTTTAGAGAGAAATAGATCTGAAAACGTGATGTAAAAAGTCATTTTCGTGATCTGATATACACACAGTCCGCTCGAGCGTCAGACACAATAAGTTGCTCTGCTCGAGTGAAAGAAATGTCGTTTGAAAGCCAAGACACCAAGAAAACATATACAATGTTTATAATAAACTTATATTTCTAAATCATAGACAATGTTTATAATAAACTTACATTTCTAAATCATATTTCTAAATCATATTTTCTCAAAACATATACAATGTTTATAATAAACTTGCATTTCTAAATCATAAGTAACACATGCAATGTTTCCATATAATCATGACATATACAATGTTTTCATATATCCAAAACATATATAATGTTTCATATTTTATTAATATAACGAAATTCCATTTCATGTTCAAACATCAACAAATAGGTCTGGATATGTCTCATGGACTTCTAACTCACGTTCCCAAGTTGCTTCCTCAACCCCATGATGCTTCCACAATACTTTAACCAAGGGAATTGTCTTGCCTCGCAAGACTTGGTCCCGAGTATGCAAGACTCTCACTAGTCTCTCCTTATACGAGGCATCCTTATCTACCTTTAGGTCGGTCCAATCCAACACGTGCGATGGATCCGGCTCATACTTCCGAAGCATGCTAATATGAAACACATCATGAACCCCGAAAAGGTGTGGCAGCAATGCCAAACAGTAAGCAACCTCTCCAACCCACTCAAGGATCTCAAAAGGCCTAATAAATCAAGGGGACAACTTTCCACTCTTCCCAAAACTCATGAATCCCCGCCTTGGTGATATCTTCAAAAAGACATGATCTCCCACCTCAAAAGACAAAGGTCTCCTCCTACGGTCGGCATAACTTTTCTGACGACTCTGAGCCGTAACCAACCTTTTACGGATAAGTGTCACTTTCTCCGTCATTTCCCGAACCAACTCTGGACCCAACAAAGGTGTATCACCCACTTCGGTCCAACACACAGGAGATCTACACGGTCGGCCATACAAGGCCTCAAATGGTGCCATGCCAGTACTTGATTAGAAGCTATTATTATAGGCAAACTCCACTAAGGACAAATGCCTCTCCCACGAACCCTCGAAGTCAAGGACACAACCTCGAAGCATATCCTCAAGGATCTGAATAGTACGCTCGGACTGTCCATCAGTTTGAGGGTGGTACGCAGTGCTAAAGGTCAATCTAGTACCCAAGGCACTCTACAAGCTCTGCCACAACCGAGCTGTGGAACGCGGATCTCTATCCGAAACAATTGTCACAAGGACCCTATGCAACCTAACTATGTCCGTAATGTATAGGTCGGCAAGATAATCTACCGAATCGCCTACACACATAGGTATAAAGTGCGCAGACTTCGTTAACCGGTCAGCTACTACCCATATGGCATCACTACCCCATTGAGTACTCGGACGGCCCAGAACAAAATCCATCGTGACATGCTCCCACTTCCACTCGGCTATAGCCAAGGGTTGCAACAAAGCCACTGGCCTCTGATGTTCGGCCTTCACTTGCTGACAAGTAAGGCATTTCGATACAAACACAGCTACATCTTTCTTCATACCCCTCCACCAAAACATCGTGACCAAGGTCGTGATACATCTTTGTGCCTCCCAGATGCACCGCAAGGCATGAATGGTGAAACTTTCCAAGTACTTCCTCTCGGCAAGACTCCAGCACAAACAAATGGTCACGGTATCTCACACTCTGGTCGGGATACACAGTCAAGCCTCTTTCTACCTTCCCACTGGAAATCTTCTCTCAGAGGGATTCTACCTCAAGGTCACCCCTCTGTGCTTCTAACATTCAGTTCACAAGTGTAAGTTGTGTAACCACTAAAAATAAGGCTGCAGACTCAACATATTGGCCTAGATGAAAGTGAAACTCCCCAAAAGCACCCAACATCTCCCACTCTCAGATGACAATACTAGCCATACTACCAACAGATTTTCTACTCAAGGCGTTGTAGACACCCCATTTTTGACCGTCCTCAAGACTTGGACGTCACCGCTTGAACACTCGGTGATTATCCATGTTTATGTTCGTCTCGAGTTCCTGGAGGTCTCGGCTCGCGTGCCTTGCCTCAGGATCTCTCAACTCGATCGTTTTGTGTCTGGTTTTGCACCAAACACTTGTGTTTTGTCTTGGAGGGGCAGGGGATGCCTTGTGAGACATCCCCACACACCACCGGCTGTGGCTAGAGGCCACCGGCTGGTTGATGTTGCCATCGGCACTATATTGTGCCGGTCGGCAATCTTTAGTGCCGGTCGGCACTCTTTTGGGCAAAATGACCATTTTGCCCTGCCGACTCCTATACAGTTGTTTTGGGAGATATTTTCTTACAGCTGTTTGCATTTTGTTTCCCCTCCATACATGTGTATGGAGGGGATAAGCCCTTGGATGCCTTAGCTTGTAAGCTTTGTGGCCTTTAAGAGGAGACTCTCTTCTCTTGGCTCAAGGGTTAGAAAAATTGGAGAGTTAGAGAGAAAAGGCAGAGGGGAAGCTCTGGTTTTAGGTTAGAAATCCTATATCTATCCTATCTCTCTTTTCCTTGCTTGTTTGGTACACTAGGTGCTTTAGTTCATACTATTGCACACAAGCACCTAGTGTTTCACCTTCCTCTTGGAGCTGAGGGTCCAGAGGCTTGTTCTTGAAGTTTTTGACTGGTTTGGAGCTCAAGGAACCAACAACTTCAACCTTTGTGAAGGTGGTCTTCAAGGGTAACAAAACTACCCCTTTTTCCCCCTTTCTTGCACCTTGTTTTTACCTATCTTTGAACTATTTTTGTGCTTAGTCTATAACACATAAAAGGTTCTATTTTTTAAGCCTCTTTATTGTTTATTCAGAGTGCTTGGTAGTTTGAGTAGGTTTGACCACCCTTAGGCCTTGAAAAGGTCACTTTTTGTGCTATTTTGTGAGAGATCCGAGACTTTGGTGTTAGGATCTCTTCACCACTGAAATCTTGAGGGATTTCAGTGGTGAAGATGATGCCTTAGAGTCTCAAGAAGGAGAGGGCCACCCCCTCTCCTTGATGTCCTTGAAAAGGGCAAGTTTTGGCCTCTTGAGAGAGCATAGTTTTGATTGCTTGTAGAGCATGTCTTGGCTGCATTTTATGTTTATTATGCCCTAATATGACATTGCTAAGTGTTGGTTTTAGCACTCCTTGCATGCTTTGCATAGTTGCTTTGTAATGCCTTAATAGTCCCTTAACATGCCTAGGTTGTGTGCCTTTATTTCTAGCATGTTTTAGGCCTAGATCCATGAAGCTTGTATGCTTATTTTACCATGCTTTAGCTCTGTCCATAGTTGTTTTGGTCAATCTTAGCATGTGTCTTGTAGCCTCTTTGTACTTGGCTTGTTGACCTTAAGAGCATGAGAGTGTAGCATGTCTTGCTTGCTTTATTTTGATGGTTTGGAACCATTTAGCATGTCATATCAGTCCCTTTGGTGTGTTCGTATGCTTGCCTTAGTTGCCTCTTTAATGCTTTAAAAGCATGTGTTGAATGCTCCATGTTTTGGTCATGTTGCATGCCTTTGATTTTAAGCCTCTTAGATGCCATCTAAGTAGCCTTTTGGCTTTTTTTTAACATGCTAAAAACTTGTTTTTGGTTGTTTAATGCATGCCATACTTGTTTTGCATAAGTATAGTTCAAAGCCTCATTGGCTTGCTCTAAGACTTGGGCCATTTGTTGCATGTTTAGCTTGCTTTGTTGCATGATTTGGCATCATGTTTCACATGATTTTCAAAGCTTTATATGCATGCTAGTAGTCCATGTTTAACTCATTTCAAGTGTGCTTGAATGTTGTTCATTATGCTTAAGCATTGTGCCTTAACATGTGCATGCGTGTGTGTGTGTTTGGCCCTCATGTTTTAGCACTTTGGCCACTGTTTTGAGCCTTTTTAGAGTTGCCCAGCTCATATTTAGGTCCATCCTTCAATTGGTTTGCATGCTTATCTTACATGTTCACTTGTATGCTTTGCATAAGTGCATTGCATTGTACACGTTGCATGCTAGATGACATGCTTAGGGTTGCATTGCATTAGCATGCATGCTCTACCTCTTGACTAAGCCATGATGGAGGTAGAAGCCCCTTGTTTGTTTGTTTGCATTGCATGCATTTGAAATCAAAGTTGCATTCTTGATCCTTGGGCCATCATGCATGGGAATGCGTGATTGGTGGTCCGAGAATCGATGCACATCCTCCTTTGAGTCGTTAACATGATAGGGAATGTGTTTGGTGCATAAATGCTTAGAATTACATTGCCATGCAATTTTTTCCCCTCTGCTGCTGTGAGTTGCAGATTTTGCAGACATTCAGTGCCGGCCGGCAGTATTTAGTGTCGACCGGCAGTCAATTGGCAGCCGATAGATGAATTCAGTGCCGGTGGCCACATTCTTCAGCCGGTGGTTCTCTACCCCAGCCGGTGGTGATCTCCAAGGTTCTGAGAGGCATCCCTGAAGTTTTGATAATTTTCAGAGGAGGACAGCAGGGAAAACAGAGGCAATCTGAGCATAGCAGTGCGATTCCGAGCGAGTCCCGAGCGCGCGATGCATCCGGCCCTCTTCCCGAGGCATTTACTGTTTTAATTAACTTAGTTGATTTGTTAATTAATTTAGTGAATTTGTAATATTTAATTAGCTTGCGTAGTTAATTATCTGTATATTCTTTTGGTCCCTCCGAGCGAGGGCAAGTTTGTAATAAGTGTGGGTGAGTGGTGTGTATGTCTTCCAACCCCCACTTCTTTCTTCCTTTTTATTTACCTGCTTACGATGGTAGATTAGGGCACGTTTATTTTAGCATACCTTATGCAATGCATGCGTGCATCCATGCATTTGTTTACATGCATTAGGCTTGGTACATCATACAAAATGCATTGTATTTCAATTCCAACTTGAATACGTGCATTAAATGAGTGTATTTCACATGCCATTTTAGGGTTAGCCGAGCCTACTCTAAATTGCATCCTTGCCTGTGTTGCATTAGCCATTTAACATGAAATAGGTCATGCATATTTGCTAAACCAGTTTCTTGTTTTGGCACGGAGTGCGATGTAAGTATTTTACGCTTTAGCATACCACATGCGTGTGAATGTTGCCATGACAGTATGCTTACCATGCGGCTAAGTGCTTACGTGAGATAAACTGCTTGAATGCCTGTGGGTGGAGGTTGGATTGTTTGAGTTGGAAAAACTCGTTGAAATCCGTGTTTTAGCCTACTTGCGAGTAGCAAATTCCAAAGCGTTTTCAAAACCGACGAATATGGAATGTTTGTTTCCAAATTAGGCAATCTAGTCTATACTTGTTTGCTGTGCGCATAACATAGCAATTCTAGGCTAATAATTGGAATAAGAACACATATTGCTTTCAAAATCGGATATCATGGTTAGTAGAGGCCGGTCTTCGGACCGGGCGAAAGGGGGTGCTCATAGCTGACCTTCCCCGATCGTACCCAAGCTCCCGAGCCAAGACCACTTTGGTGATGACGGACATGTGGCCTTCGGCACCGAGTCAGGGTTTCCTAAATTTCCCATTTTAAAAATATTTAGGTGGCGACTCTGTATCTGGCAAAGCAGTCCATGTTTGGTACTTCTTTTCAAAAATCTGTTTTTCTCAAAACGATTTGCCAGATTTGGACTCTTTGGTTCAGATTTAGAACCACAAACAAAAAGGGAGTTCGAACTGTAGCGAGGTCCCCCGCGGGCTTGTTACAGTTTCTGGCGACTCTGCTGGGGAGTTTAGAGAGCTTGACTCGAACTTGTGATATCCTGTTTTGACTACACTTATGTGTTTCTTTGCATTGCATGTGCATTGGTGCGCCTAGGACACCGTGTTGGCCATCTGCTATTCCTGAGCGGTTTGCTGGAGGCTTGTCTTGTCAAGGCATGTCCATAAGGCTGACCAGTTACGGGCTCTGCCAGTATGGGAACACAAACCCCGGTTTTACCGGGGCACCCTCTTTGACCATTCGACCTAGTGCATATTCGGATCCATAGTGACCATTCCAAACTAGGACAGGTTGCTCACCCGATATAGGTTGTTTGAAACCGCTGCGTGCATAGTGAAACCCTAGCTCCTGACAAAATAGGACAGGGAAACCCTACCCCAACATAGGGGTGTATTGGCTCTCATTTATCTGCTATGTGCTTTTAGAGTGTATCTCTACAGGAACACACATGTCAGTTTGCAAGATTGGATATTCGGCCTGAGGGCACCAGTATCAGTGTTATTGGGAATCAGTTATATCTGCGGGTATCAGTTCAGTTTTGAACAGTGATTCTGGGGAACAGTGATCAGTAATAGAGTGCAGTTGTTCGACTACACCCGTGTTCGATCTGTCTGGGGCTGAAATACTGTTTGTTTTCCGTTTCAGTTCAGAGATTCGGAGAGTTGAGCCAGAATAGCTAGTGTTTTCTTCCTGCTGAGGCAGAACTTAGCATGACGCAGAATTCAGAAGAGATCGTGGTCATGACGGCTGCGTTAGATCAGGGAATCACCCTACACAGCGAAACTACTGTTGATATGCCACATCCACCCAGATCGCCGGTTGCGCACCCGGTCTGGGCCCCCCAGCTATATCAGGCTCGTGAGCCTACTACCTTTGAACTAATGGGGATGATTGGTGATCTCCAGAGGTCTATGGCGGATCTCGCCTATGGGATGTCAGCTTCGCCGCCAGCCGCACCGTACGCCGGGAGCTTTGCACCTCAGGAACCCCCGCTGTTGGGGTGAATTGTGATTGAATTGAGTCAACCGGAGATGGCCTCCAACTATGGCAACGATGCACCACCATCAACCCAAACCCTTAATCAGGCTGAGGCCGGAGGCAAGGATAAAGCAAAGGCAGATGCCGACCCCATCGAACAACTGCTGTGGGCAGTCGAGGCTATGAAAGCCGGGGGAATGAACAAGCAACAGATATCCGCAGTTGTGACAAAAGCTGTGGAGGATGCTTTCCCCACTCCGCCTGAGGGCAGTTCCAGTCAATCAGAGAATCGGGATAGGCCCCGTCATGTCAAGACAGTTCTTCCCGTTCCCAACCCTGCATTCGAGAAGGATCAAAAACCCAAGGCCGCACCCGCTGATCCATTCGCCAGTGCATCTAGCAAGAGCGCTCCAGCTCCAAAGTACCTGCCCCGAGGGCACAGGGTTTTCCACCCTCTCTACATGCCTCTGTCTAGGGCACTGCTGATTTTGACCAAAAAGGGGCATCTTAAACCCTTGGAGCCCCGACCCCTACCGAAGAATCTCCCTACCACACATGATGATTCCCTGTACTGTGCGTACCATCAGCAGACTGGCCATGCCACGGATAATTGCTTCCGCCTCTGTCATGAGGTACAGGATTTGATTGACACCGAGGTTATCCTCCCGCCTACCTCAGCAAAGTCCGTCACCACTCAGTTGTTGGATTTCGAGGATACAGATACCGCGAGCATGTAATCAGAAGATGAACCGCCTGCGGGCAGTATCTGGTACATTGTTGGATGTGGCGTGTGGCACGCATTTTTGAGTACCTGCCCAACGCTAGTTTTGTAAATTCTGACCCGGGTATCGAGTCAGTCTTTTGTTTTGAGTCTGTCTCTCTGTATTGAGTCAGTCTTTTTGCTTACGAGGTCTGTCTTGTTGTAATGAGTCAGTCCCTCTTGTATAGTATACCAGGTGATTTTGGGGTTGTTGCCTCAAACACCGTTTTGTCTTATAAATAGTTGTTTTCGTTTTTTAGTCTATTTCTGCCGAGGAGCCAGTTATACCAACCAATCTAAACAAAACAGCTGTGGCTATCACGTTCCGTATTTGTTGCTATTCGAACCAACCGTGCCAGAGGTTGTGAATGGGACGGCAGTGCATACCGCCTGTTCTCTGGTGCCTTGAACATCGTTATAATGACCTAAGTTTTTCACAAAACCTTTTTGAACACTGTGGTGATAAAAACGAAGAGGAAGGAATTCCTCGGGTTTTGCAAAATTTTGATCATTTTGAGAGAAAGAGGAGCATGCTAAGCTTTTAATGATTGAAATCATACTTGTCAGCGTGAGTACTGAGAAGGACCCTGGCCTGATCCAGACCGGTTCTACACTATCTTCAGCGCGAGCGATTTGTCACTTTCTTAAAAAATTTCAAAAAATGTTTTGCGCGGTCCCGCGAAGACTTGTGTGGAATCGCCCTTGAGATTGTGTAGCCTAGGATCGCTCTCAGCCTCAAGATTCAATTTATTCATTGCAAACCGGAGTCTATTCACAACATTCGACAGTGCCTTGAAACACCTGCGTGGCTCATTTTGAAGCAGCCCTCGAGCAAGAGGCACCAAAGCCAGATCCAGGAGATCAGATCTCACTAGGAAAGGCTCACGAAGCAACCGTGATGGATTCTTCTGCAAATCAATACAACAGCCACTCTCTTGGATACAGAGAGGCTTCAAACTCAAAACCATTTGGCATAGGCTCGCTACACTTCTACCCTTTGAGAGGCTCGCTGGGCCGAAAACCCGGAAGGGCAGCTCAGGCAAAAGTTAGAGCAAAGAAAATAAAGAAAAAAAAATGCAAAAGAAAAGTAAAAAAAAAAGAAAGAAAAACAAATAGCTCGCAAGGTCGAAAACCTGCAACAGGCGCCTTGGCAAAAATTAGAGCCTAAACAGTGAAGGTTAAAATACCCGAGTGTACCTTAACCGGAACTACGTAAGGCTTGATTCCCATGTTTGGGATACGTAGGCAACTTCATCCTGAAGTCCAGCCCCCAACGCTTTCATAGCATCTCAGTCCGTGTAATGGTTTTGATCACCTTTGCCTCCTCTGAATCCGTTAGTTCGATTGTGACTATCGAAACTATGCAGTCGACTTCCTCTTGAAGCCCGACCACCAACGCTCTCAAGGTGACTGTGTCCATATATCAATCCAGACCATCGTCTTCGAGAGCCCAACCATCAGTGCTTTCAAGGTGATTGTGTCCATATATTGGTTCAGACCGTCTTCGTCTTCTCCGCGTCCGAGGGTCCGATCGTCATCAACGAAGAATGCCTTACAGCGTGCCGCGGCATCATCCAAACAAGGGGCAACTTTCCGTTGCCATACATTACCGCAAGTTGCCCCGAGTTGCCGTCCAAACCAGGGGCAACTTTCCGTTGCCATACATTACCGTAAGTTGCCCCGAGTTGCCGTCCAAACCAGGGGCAACTTTCCATTGCCTTATCCCCCTTTAAGCAAGGGGCAATTTTCCATTTTCCCCGATCCGAGGTTGCATATCTCGAGGGTAAGTTCCGCGCTCGTCGAGCATCGACTGTTTGCAAATATAGTTTTGAAAATTTTTACTGAGGTTGACTTATTTTCTCGAAAACTATTTCATTTTCAAAATTGGACCATGTTTGGACCCCAAAAAGAGAATTTTCAGTGCTCACAGCCAGACTCGCAGGATTTTCAAATCAAAAATCGAATAAGTGTGTTAATCCAACTCTCATTTTTGATCAAAATTGTTTTAAAAACACAAAAATGGTCAAAGTGACGAACCAGGGGCACTTTTGAGTCAGGTCTTCTGTCTTCCCCCGTCAACATACTCGCCAGAAAGGCACTCAATCCGCCAGAAGGGATAGCCATGAGCTAACAGTGTTAGGCGTGAATCTGCGATCTCCTATTCATCCATTAATCGCCTTGGGAAGGGATTGAAAAATGAGAGAATGAAGAATAGAGAGGTGTAAGCAGAGAGAAAAGTGAGCAAAAGGGTTTTTGAGAGAAAAACCGAGCCTGAGGGCCGAGTGATGTGAGCATCACAAATCAGAAAGGGTGGGAATAATACCCGGAGAAACTGGCTTCTCGAGATCTGCGGTCTTTTTGTAAACACGTCCGTGTGTCGTGTCTTTTGATTTGTCAGTCTTGATTTTGGCTTTGAGTCTTTTCTGAGCGTGTCTCATCCTTTTAGGTTGTGTGCCTTTTTGTTTCTTTGTTTGAGTCTGCCTCGCAGTGTTTGTGGTAGGCTCGATACCCTGGTCGTGAAACTCTTTTTCAAAATTGTTTGTGCTCGGAATGTTGTGCCATTCTCTGCATTTATGCGAGGCAGGAGAAGAAAATGAAAAAATTGGGACACCTGAGTGTGTTTCAACTGCGACCGTACCAGTTTTGTGATCCGTCTTGTCAGATTGGGTTATTCGTTCAGGGTTTGCTGTGGGCAGAATGAACCAAGCGCTGTGTTATGGATCGTATGCAGATCGATCCCCAGTAGAGTATGGGCTGTATATCCAGTTTGAGCAATGGTTTGTATGAGTTGTTTGCTGTTAGTTGGTTGTTTACCCGATTATCATGGTGCAAGTGCTCAATTTATCAGTGTTCAATTTTCAGACAACAAATCAATATCATTTACATTTGAGGTGTAACATGATGCAATGCAGTACAAAGTATGAAAGATGCAGATATGTACAGATATAACATTCTTTTCAGACAAAAAGTTTGTTTCATTTCATATCATCTTTTTCAAGTACATAATTTTGGGAACAAAAATCTGCCTACGGTAGTACAAAGTACTCTATCTACCAACAAAAGAGAAAAGTACAAGAAAAGAAATAAAAGAAATAGCAAAAGTCTGTGTCATCAGCATCGTCAATGGCCTCGCGCTGGGGGATCTGTCCTCGCCCTCTTCCTGGGCAGAAGTCCAGGAGCATCACCAGAAGTGTCACTGTCTGAGCCCGAGCCTGAGTTGCCCCCGGCCTCCTCCTCTGACGCCCCCGCCTCTGTCTCCTCCTCGGACTCGTCGTCTGGAGCTGGAGCCCGCGAGCTGCTCCCGACGTAAGTACGCCCTCCTCTGGTACGGGGGAATATCCTGCCATCCCGAGTAGAAACGGGAGGTCTAGCTGGAGCGCCACCACCCACTGGAGGAATCGGGAAGGGAGGCTGAAAAGTACAAAAGGCAAATGCATCAGAATGCCGTGAGCAGTTTATCAGTACAGAATGCAGTGTATGAGTACAGTTTGTGAGTGCCGTGAGCAGTTTATCAGTACAGAATGCAGTGTATGAGTACAGTTTGTGAGTGCCGTGAGCAATTTATCAGTACAGAATGCAGTGTATGAATACAGTTTGTGAAGTGCCGTGAGGGCTGGGTATCCAGTATTATGTTATGCATCAGATTATGCGAAACAGTTTGTGTATGGTTTGAAGCTATGATAGAAAGAACATACCGGAAGGTCGTAAAAGGCTAGGAACTCGAAGTTCCGCTGCAGCATCCCCGTCATGGAGGCATTCATCTCCAGTAACTGTCAGGTGTATCCAGAAGACGCCTGCAAGGGAATCAGATGCATCAATATTCTGTGGAATATCAAATAAACTGAAATGAAATGACTGTATGGAAATGCAGTAACACATACCGGAGGTAAGTCAGGGATACCGACAAACTCGTGATCAGCCGGCGGAGGGGCGAAAGGGATCTGATAGGTCACCCCATCCTGCCCCCGGAAAGTCAACGAAGTAGGCAGGGTAGGCCACCTAGCCTCCCGCCCTCTCTGGACTCCGCCCTTGCCGCGGACCCGAGCCCTCCTCGGCGCTCCTCCTCCTGCTCCTACTCCAGCCGCTGGCGCCGCTGGTCTCTCCCCCTCAGCTCGGCGGCCGCCACTCAAAGGTCGCATGATGAAGGTCCGGACGTACTCTGAGTAGTCGCCCTCGCCTCTGTAGTCCTCTGCCACCCAGCCAAGGGTGTAGTCCTCCATCTGATCGGTGGTGAAACGCTCGGTGTCCCTCATATGCTCAGGAGGGTGCACCGGGACTATCTGCTCAGGTAAGCCCAGGGTCTGACGTAAGAAGCGCTCGCCCAGGTACCAAGCCCGACAGACCGGGCCCTCCAGCAGAATTCGGTAACGCGAGGTCTCGACGGCGCTGGCGAACCGCTCCCGCATCGTCGCTGGCAAAGGAGCCCACGGCTGCCAGGTGATCTGAAATTGAAATACAGTTTGTTACCTACTGGTATTGCAAATATACAGTGGAAAAGCGAAGCTTAAATGAACTGCAAGTAAAACATACCTCTGCAGGAGTGATGGTGTCGAAGTAGCGACGGAAGAAGCTGAACGTCTCCCGCGGCCGCCGTGTGTAGTTCCCGTTATAGCGGCGCGAGAAGGGGATGACTAGAGGAGTCTCAGTCTCCGGTACCGGCTCCAGCCTAGGAAAGTAGGCATAGACCCACAATTGCAAGACAGATGTCAGTATGACTATCGGATCAAGCAGGGTACAGAATAAAGCAGAAATAACAGAGCCGCGTGTTGCGCAGTGTATTGAGCAGAGTGTACAGTGTGAGCAGTGTACAGTCAGTGTAAAGCAGAGTATGTGTGTGCCGTGTGTACAGTATACAGTCCGTGTGAAACAGACTATAGTGTGTGCAGTGTGCAGAGTACAGAAAATATAAAGCAGAAATGTAAAGCGGAAAAGGAAATGTACCTCCCAAGCACGCCAGTAACCCCCGAGCAACTGTCTGCTGCCGCGGGAGACTGAGCTCATGTATCCGTACAGAGTGGCCAGAGCGGCGCCACCCCAGTCAAAATGCAAGATGTCCCGGACATCCACCAAAGCGCTGAGAAGGCAGAGGGGCACTGTGTTCGCCCGGTCAGCGAAGATCGTCGTCCCAAACAAAAACATCAGAAAGCCGCGTGCATATCTATCCACGGCCTCCTGAGTCATCGGGGCCGCATCAACGAGGGCAGGCTGGACCCTGAACTGCACCTCGAACCAGGAGTAGCGGACAAAGCCTGGACGAGCAAGAGGTGGCGCCTCGCATTGTACATGTTGCATGCTAGTTAATTAAAACAGTAAATGCTCATATTTAGGTCCATCCTTCAATTGGTTTGCATGCTTGTCTTACATGTTCACTTGTATGCTTTGCATAAGTGCATTGCATTGTACACGTTGCACGCTAGATGACATGCTTAGGGTTGCATTGCATTAGCATGCATGCTCTACCTCTTGACCAAGCCATGATGGAGGTAGAAGCCCCTTGTTTGTTTGTTTGCATTGCATGCATTTGAAATCAAAGTTGCATTCTTGATCCTTGGGCCATCATGCATGGGAATGCGTGATTGGTGGTCCGAGAATCGAGGCACATCCTCCTTTGAGTCGTTAACATGATAGGGAATGTGTTTGGTGCATAAATGCTTAGAATTACATTGCCATGCAATTTTTTCCCCTCTGCTGCTGTGAGTTGCAGATTTTGCAGACATTCAGTGCCGGCCGGCAGTATTTAGTGCCGACCGGCAGTCAATTGGCAGCCGATAGATGAATTCAGTGCCGGTGGCCACATTCTTCAGCCGGTGGTTCTCTACCCCAGCCGGTGGTGATCTCCAAGGTTCTGAGAGGCATCCCTGAAGTTTTGATAATTTTCAGAGGAGGACAGCAGGGAAAACAGAGGCAATCTGAGCATGGCAGTGCGATTCCGAGCGAGTCCCGAGCGCGCGATGCATCCGGCCCTCTTCCCGAGGCATTTACTATTTTAATTAACTTAGTTGATTTGTTAATTAATTTAGTGAATTTGTAATATTTAATTAGCTTGCGTAGTTAATTATCTGTATATTCTTTTGGTCCCTCCGAGCGAGGGCAAGTTTGTAATAAGTGTGGGTGAGTGGTGTGTATGTCTTCCAACCCCCACTTCTTTCTTCCCTTTTATTTACCTGCTTACGATGGTAGATTAGGGCACGTTTATTTTAGCATACCTTATGCAATGCATGCGTGCATCCATGCATTTGTTTACATGCATCGGGCTTGGTAAATCATACAAAATGCATTGTATTTCAATTCCAACTTGAATACGTGCATTAAATGAGTGTATTTCACATGCCATTTTAGGGTTAGCCGAGCCTACTCTAAATTGCATCCTTGCCTGTGTTGCATTAGCCATTTAACATGAAATAGGTCATGCATGTTTGCTAAACCAGTTTCTTATTTTGGCACGGAGTGCGATGTAAGTATTTTACGCTTTAGCATACCACATGCGTGTGAATGTTGCCATGACAGTATGCTTACCATGCGGCTAAGTGCTTACGTGAGATAAACTGCTTGAATGCCTGTGGGTGGAGGTTGGATTGTTTGAGTTGGAAAAACTCGTTGAAATCCGTGTTTTAGCCTACTTGCAAGTAGCAAATTCCAAAGCGTTTTCAAAACCGACGGATATGCAATGTTTGTTTCCAAATTAGGCAATCTAGTCTATACTTGTTTGCTGTGCGCATAACATAGCAATTCTAGGCTAATAATTGGAATAAGAACACATATCGCTTTCAAAATCGGATATCATGGTTAGTAGAGGCCGGTCTTCAGACCGGGCGAAAGGGGGTGCTCATAGCTGACCTTCCCCGATCGTACCCAAGCTCCCGAGCCAAGACCACTTTGGTGATGACGGACATGTGGCCTTCGGCACCGAGTCAGGGTTTCCTAAATTTCCCATTTTAAAAATATTTAGGTGGCGACTTTGTATCTGGCAAAGCAGTCCATGTTTGGTACTTCTTTTCAAAAATTTGTTTTTCTCAAAACGATTTGCCAGATTTGGACTCTTTGGTTCAGATTTAGAACCACAAACAAAAAGGGAGTCCGAACTGTAGCGAGGTCCCCCGCGGGCTTGTTACAGGCGTCGGCTACGACATTGGCCTTCCCCAAGTTATAATGTAACTTAAAATCATAGTCCTCTATGAACTCCATCCACCTCCTCTACCTCAAATTCAAGTCCTTATGTGTAAATAGATATTTTAGACTCTTGTGATTAGAAAACAACTCAAATCTCTCACCATACAGATAGTGCCTCCAAATTTTCAAGGCGAATATCACCGCCGCTAATTCTAGATCATGAGTAAGGTAGTTCCTCTCGTGTGTTTTCAACTGCCACTCGCCATAGGCTACTATCTTTCCCTTTTGCATCAACACACAACCCAAACCTTCCCGTGAGGCATCACAATATACCGAATAGCCCAATTCCCTCTATGGAATAATCAATACTGGAGCAGTGGTGAGTTTAACCTTAAGCTCTTGGAACGACTTCTCACAAGAATCACTCCACACAAACTTGATTCCCTTCCTTATCAATATAGTTAACGGTGAGGCTAATCTAGAGAAATCCTTCACAAATCGACGGCAATACCCGGCAAACGCCAAGAAACTACGGATCTCAAAGGCATTCTTAGGTTGTTCCCAATCTTGCACTACTTTTATCTTTGATGAATCTACAGTCACCCCTTCTCCGGATACCACATGGCATAAGAACTTAACCTCTTTCAGCCAGAACTCACACTTCCCAAACTTAGCGTTCATTTTATGGGCTCTAAGCAACTCAAGCACCACTCGCAAGTATTCCTCGTGCTCCTCCTCAGAGGGTGATGTAGACACCCCATTTTTGACCATGCTCGAGACTTGGATGTCATCGTTTGAACACTCGATGATTATCCATGTTTGTGTTCGTCTTGAGTTCTCGGAGGTTTCGGCTAGGTGCCTTGCCTCAAGACCTCTCGACTTGTTTGTTTTGTGTTTGGTTTTGCACCAAACACTTGTTGTTTTTCTTCTGAGGGTAGGAAATAGCTTGTAGGCCATCCCCACACCTCATCGGCCATGGCTTGAGGCCACCGGCCCTGTTTTCTTGCTACTGGCCAAAGGTGTTAGCCGGTCGGCATTGTGTTTGGTCGGCCGGCCACTGATTTTGGTCAATCGGCCACTTTTTCTGGCCAAGACCTTTTCTTGAGGGGGGTTTGAACCTTTTGAACCTTTGTTTTAGCTTCTTGAGGAAGCTTGAACCTTTTGAACCCTTGGTTTAGCTTCTTGAGGAAGCTTGAACCTTTTAAACCCTTGGTTTTAGCTTCTTGAGGAAGCTTGAACCTTTCGAACCCTTGGTTTTAGCTTCTTGAGGAAGCTTGAACCTTTTGAACCTTTGTTTTAGCTTCTCCAAGAAGCTTGAACCCTTTGCTCCAAGCTTCTAAGAGAAGCTTGACCCCTTTTTAGCTTCTTGAAGAAGCTTAGCCCCTTTGCTCTAAGCTTCTAAGAGAAGCTTGGACCTTTCTTAGCTTCTTGAGGAAGCTTGACCCCTTTGCTCTAGCTTTCTCAAGAAGCTTGTCCCTTTTTGCTTTAGCTTCTAAGAAAAGCTTGGCCCCTTTGCTCCAAGCTTCTAAGAGAAGCTTGAACCTTTCTTCCTCTATAAAAGAAGAGCTCCTCTTCCATTGCAAGGGTTCCAAAAATTTTGCTAAGGCATACAAGATATATCTCTCTATCTCTATATTTTGTGTTCAAAAGTCCATAGTTTTTGGCCCCTTTGCACACCAACTCTTAGCCTAACCCTTCCACTATCAACCTAAGGTTCTTGGAAGGTCTTGAGAGGGCTTAAGGAGCTGGTTTTGGTCCAGAAAAGCTGCTGATTTTGTTGAGCTACAAGGGTAACTCCTTTTCCCTATTTTATTCCCCGTTTTTGCACAAGCTTTTAGCCTATCTTGCGTGCTTTTTTGAGCTTAGTGTATAACTGAAAAAAGTCTTATTTTGAGCTCCTTTTAAAGTTTTTTTAAGATCACTTTTGTGTTTGGGGTCGTCTACCCCCTCTTAGGCCTTGTTTGGCCTCATTTTTGTGCCTTTTTTGTGAGCTTCGGGACCACCTTGTATTTGCCTTCTCACTACTGAAATCCAGAGGGATTTCAGTGGTGGGGATGGTGTTTTGAAGTCCTAAGAAGGAGAGAGTCATCCCCTCTCCTTATTGTCTGGTTTACTTGCATTTTTCGCCTTACAAAGGAGCCCATATTTGCATGCATCTCAAGCTTGGTTCAGGCCATTTTTGGTGAGTTTTAGGGCCTGCATAACCCTTTTCCAAAGTTGGTTTTTCCATGTTAGATGTCCTTCTTGCATGTGTTGAGCAACCCCTTGCATAGCCTATCAAAGGAGCATGTCATTCTTGCATGCATTGATCATGTTTCAATGGGTTTTTGGGCTTTACTTGGAATGTTATAGCTCTGAATTTTTCTGGTTTAGTTGGCTCTTACATGCTTCATGTACTTGCTTTGCAAATTCTCTCATTTGCCTTAACATTCACCTTGTGTTTAGACCACCATGCTTGCATATTTTGGCTTAGCTTTGTGAAGTTTTTGGTCATGTTTTAACATGCTTAAGGTCTGTCTTGGGTCTTTGGAGTCATGCTTTCCATGCTTTGTATAGCTTCTTTGCATTCTAGCTTACTAGCCTTGGGTGTGTTGGTCACTAGCACGCTTTACTTGGCTTGTTCTCATGATTTGGCAGCATGTGACATGGCGATGGATTTCCAAGCGGAGCCGAGCATGCATGCATTCATCCCTCTTCCCAAGGCCTTTTACTGCTTTCCATAGCTTAGTTAATTTATTAATTAATTAAGGGTTTGTAATATTTAATTAGCTTGATAGTTAGTTAATTTGTACTATTCTTTCGGACCCTCCGAGAGGGCAATGTTGTAATAAGTGTGCGTGTGTGTGATGCATGTCTTCCAACCCCACGTCTTTCTCCCTTTTATTTACCAGCTTATGATGGTTAAATTAGGGCATGTTTCAATTAGCATACTTATGCTTTGCATGCGTGCATCATTCATCTGGCTTGCATGCACCGAGCTCGGCGCATCATACTAACTGCATTGTATTTCAATACCAAGTTGAATACATGTATCAAGTTGCATCTCACATGCCATTCTTAGAATAGCCGAGCCTATTTTAGTTGCATTTTGCATGTGTTGCATTAGCCATCTTAACATGAACTAGGATCATGCATATGATTACTAACTAGTTTCTGTTTTGGTTCGGAGTACTCGGTAAGTGTTTATGCTTTAGCATCCTTGCATGTGTGTGAGTGACTGCCATGATAGCATGCTTACCATGAGGCTATGTGCTTATGTGATATAAACTGCCTGAATGCCTGTGGATGAAGGTTGGGTTGCTTGAGTTGGAATAATTCATCGAAACCCGTGTTTTAGCCTACTTGCGAGTAGCAAATTTCAATCCATTTTCAAAACAAACGAATATGCGATGTATTGTTCCAAATCAGACGACCTAGTCTATACTTGTTTTGCTGTGCGCATCACGTAGTAAATCTAGGCTAATAACCGGAATATGAATGCATAATGTTTTCAAAACTCGATATCATAGTTAGTAGAGGTTGATCTTTGATCGGGCGAGCAGGGGTGCTCATAGCTGACCTTCCCCAATCGTAACCAAGTTCCAAAGCCGAGGGAACTTTGGTGATGACGGACACGTGGCCTTAGGCAAACGAGTCAGGGTTTCCTAAATTTTCCTAAAATAAAATATTTAGGTGGCGACTCTGTATCTGGCAAAGTAGTCCATGTTTGGCACTTCTTTACAAAAAATCTGTTTTCAAAAATGATTTGCCGGATTTGGACTCTTTGGTTCAGGTTTAGGACTGTGACATTGAGTCCTGAACTGTAGTAAACCCAATGAACAAAACGGGATCCCCCCGGGATGTTTGGGGACGTCTACAGGTGAGTAAATCAAAATGTTGTCCACAAAGACGACCACAAAACGATCTAGGAACTCACGGAAGATTCGGTTCATCAAGTCCATAAACACAGCAGGTGCATTGAAGAGCCCAAAAGGCATCACTAGAAACTCATAATGGCCATACCGTGTACGAAATGTCGTCTTCGAGATATCCTCCTCCCTTACTCTCAACTAGTGATAACCCGATCTCAGGTCTATCTTATAGAAACAACAAAACCCATTCAATTGATCAAACAAATCATCTATATGAGGCATTGGGTACTTGTTTTTAACAGTTACCCGGTTCAACTTACTGTAATCTACATAAAGTCGCAACGCACCATCTTTCTTTTTACAAAAAGAGCCGTTGCTCCCCAATGTGAAGTACTAGGGCGAATGAAACCCTTATCTAATAATTCCTGGGGTTGAATCTTTAACTCACTCAACTCGGTAGGTGCAAACCTATATGATGTCATAGATATCGATGCCGTACCAGGCAGTAAATAAATAGAGAACTCGATCTTTCGGTGAGGTGGTAAATACAACAAACTCATCTCATAAACGAAAATGTAATTGAATTAACTTACTTTCATTCATCAGAGTTTGATATACAAAAGGTGACACGTGCGATATACATTCATAAATAGTCTATCCTGAATCTACAGCATGTGTTTAAGTAGACAAAAGATGAAAGTTGAACAGATATTCAAATGCCCTAAAAGCTTAAACCTTTCCAAGTTGTTACTTGGTTACAACAAAAGTTTATACAAAAGGAAGTACAACAAAAAAGGAAGCTCTTGGGGGAAAGAAGCAAAATTGTCTGCTAATCATGATTTATGACATGTTATCCATAGAAACTTGATCAAGAAGTATTCAAATTTAAGAGTTTAAATTTTAATTTGGATGTACAACTACTTTTTCTTAAATGCATTGTACAAGTATTTTTGCTTGAATGCATTTTAAAGATTTGTACAATTAAATGAGATTTTTGAATTGTTTGATTATTGGGCAAAAGGATATGATTTTGTCAAAGTATTAATTGTGACTTGTGGTAGTCAATGTCATAATTACTCTTGAATTCATACATTCTTTTCAAAAGTTAGTTATTCAAGCACACCATAGTGGAAGTGGAGATGATTTTGCACGGGTTGCGCAGTAATCGCTGTGTGCGGAAAAATGGGCCTATTTCGGGGCCCATTTTGTTAATCTGAACCGTTCGCATTTTAGAATACATCAAATATAACATGCCTGCAAAAAATCAAGTTAATCGGATATTGTTTACCTATTCATCCACACACATTTGTATTCATTTTAATACTTTAAATCACAATTATTATTTATTTTTGTCGATACAAATATAAGTGGATGAATGAGTAAACGATATCCGATTAACTTGATTTTTTGCAGGCATGTTCTACTTGATGTATTGTAAAATAAGTACGGTTCGGATTATCAAAATGGGCCCATTTTGCAGGACAGCAGCCGCTGCTGCGCAGCCTGCACAGCAGCATCCCCACTTCCACTATAGTGTGCTTGAATAACCAACTTTTGAAGAGAATTTATGAATTCCAAAGTAATTATGACATTGACTACCACAAATCATAATTAATGCTTTGACAAAATCATATCCTTTTGCCCAATAATCAAACAATTCAAAAATCTCATTTAATTGTATAAATCTTTAAAATGCATTCAAGAAAAAATACTTATTCAATGCATTTAAGAAAAAGTACTTGTACATGCAAATTAAAATTTTAACTCTTAAATTTGAATACTTCTTGTTCGAGTTTCTATGGATAACATGTCATAAATCATGATTAGCAGACAATT
Organism: Camellia granthamiana; assembly: GCA_036172215.1. Lineage (NCBI taxonomy): Eukaryota > Viridiplantae > Streptophyta > Magnoliopsida > Ericales > Theaceae > Camellia > Camellia granthamiana. Next base: position 24,891,694 of record CM069917.1, on the reverse strand, counting down.
TTGTTACTTTCCCCCACATTTGTGATAATACATAAATTAACACAAATAACATGACTCATTTCCAAACAAGTGTTACTGTTGCAATGACTCATTCTTGATAAATTAATCTTTTAATTATTCAAAAAATTGTGACAAAAGGAAATTAAATTAAAAGAACTTATTGTTCAACAATTGAAAAAGCAACTCAAGCAGTAAATCTAAATTTTCAAGGTTCCTCGAGAGTGTCATTATCGTGTAGTTTTTTTCTTACTGTGAGTTGTGATTATATAAAATAATGTATGAAATGAAGTATAATTTCATATATAGAATCACTGTAAAATTTAAATGACAAATCCATAATATAGAATAATATAGAATTGGTATTGGGTATAGAATAATGCATGGAAAAATAAGAAGAAAAAATAGAAGGCAATTTAGCATTAAAAAAAAATCATAATACCCTTGAAAGAATTAAGAAGAAAAACGTGAAACGCAAAATTGGTATTAGGTTTGCGGATTATTTCAATTTACCTAGAAAAATATATATTAAAAAAAATATTTATCAAATAGAGTCCATATAAAATATGCAAAGTTAGTCTAATTTAAATTAAGTTTGCATTTGTGTAGAACTCTATATGGAATTAAGAAAATGCATGCTGACGTGGCTCTTTTAGAAAAAGTAAGCCCTTATAATGTGCCACCTAAGTAGGGAAAAATCATTACTTTTAATCGACCTCGCTACGTAGCTTGAAAACGTAGAGCTCGAATGGCCTGAATTTTTTATTTATTTTTATTCTTTTTCCATCTCCTTCATTCTTCTTCTTCTTCCTTCCCTCTCTTTTTCCTTCTCATTCCGCTTTCAGTTCTTCGAAATCTATTGTTTGGGTTTGTTGAAAAAGCCACACAACCATCTCTCTCTCTCTCTCTCTCTCTCTCTCTCTCTCTATCCCTCTCTCTCCTTAAACTCAAGGAAGAAGAAGAAGAGATCGAAAAAATAATGGTTCAGCGGAAGATCCACAGCCAAAATTAGCACTCTCTCCTCTTTCTCTCTCCTTAAACCCAAGGAAGAAGAAGAAGAGATCGAAAAAATAATGGTTCAGTCGAAGATCCACAGCCAAAATTAGAGCACACACAAAATCAGCACAGTTTGCAAAATCAAAATCAAAATCAATAAATAAATAAATCAAAATCAAAATCACAAAAAAGTAAATGAATAAAAAAATCAAAACAAAATCAAAACAATCACAGCCGAAGATATCAAATTCAAAATCAAAATGTGTCGGTCATGATAGTTTCAAGAATTGCTTAAATCGTAAAAAGTGAATTGAATCATGAATCGATAGTGAATCATGCGATTCACTAGAGATTCACTTCAAAATAGATTCAACAATAGATTTGTATCGATTTTGCAAAAAATAACAATCGAATCGTGTAATGCCCCAAAAATAAATACAACAAACTCATTTCATAAGCGAAAATGTAATTGAATTAACTTACTTTCATTCATCAGAGTTTGATATACAAAAGGTGACACATGCGATATACATTCATAAATAGTTTATCCTAAATCTAAAGCATGTGTTACAAGTAGACAAAAGATGAAAGTTGAATAGATATTCAAATGTCCTAAAGGCTTACATCTTTCCAAGTTGTTACTTGGTTACAACAAAAGTGAGAACAACTCAATACAAAAAAAAGCCCTCGGCTATACAAAAAAGAAATAAAACAAAAATGGAAGCTCTTGGGGGGAAGAAGCAAAATTGTCTACTAATCATGATTTATGACATGTTATCCATAGAAACTCGAACAAGAAGTATTCAAATTTAAGAGTTTAAATTTTAATTTGGATGTACAACTACTTTTTCTTAAATGCATTGTACAAGTATTTTTTCTTGAATGCATTTTAAAGATTTATACAATTAAATGAGATTTTTGAATTGCTTGATTATTGGGCAAAAGGATATGATTTTGTCAAAGCATTAATTGTGACTTGTGGTAGTCAATGTCATAATTACTCTGGAATTCATACATTCTTTTCAAAAGTTAGTTATTCAAGCACACCATAGTGGAAGTGGAGATGATTCTGCACGGGTTGCGCAGCAATGGCTGTTGTGCGGGAAAATGGGCCTATTTTGGGGCCCATTTTGATAATCTGAACCGTTAACATTTTAGAATACATCAAATATAACATGCCTGCAAAAAATCAAGAAAATCGGATATCGTTTACCTATTCATCCACACACATTTGAATTCATTTTAATACTTTAAATCATAATTATTCTTTATTTTTGTAAACACAAATGTGAGTGGATGAATGGATAAACGATATTCGATTAACTTGATTTTTTGCAGACATGTTCTACTTGATGTATTGTAAAACAGGAACGGTTCGGATTATCAAAATGGGCCCCGAAACAGGCCCATTTTGTCACATAATAGCTGCTGCTGTGCATCCCACACAGCAGCATCCCTATTTCCACTATGGTGTGCTTGAATAACCAACTTTTGAAGAGAATTTATGAATTCCAGAGTAATTATGACATTGACTACCACAAGTCACAATTAGTGCTTTGTCAAAATCATATCCTTTTGCCCAATAATCAAACAATTCAAAAATGTCATTTAATTGTGTAAATCTTTAAAATGCATTCAAGAAAAAAATACTTGTACAATGCATTTAAGGAAAAGTACTTGTACATCCAAATCAAAATTTTAACTCTTAAATTTGAATACTTCTTGTTTGAGTTTCTATGGATAACATGTCATAAATCATGATTAGCAGAAAATTTTGTTACTTTCCCCCACATTTGTGATAATACATAAATTAACACAAATAACATGACTCATTTCCAAACAAGTGTTACTGTCGCAATGATTCTTTCTTGATAAATTAATCTTTTAATTATTCAAAAAATTGTGACAAAAGAAAATTAAATTAAAAGAACTTACTGTTCAACAATTGAAAAAGCAACTCAAGCAGTAAATCTAAATTTTCAAGGTTCTTCGATAGTGTCATTGTCGTGTAGGTTTTTCTTACTGTGAGTTGTGATTACATAAAATAATGTAGGAAATGAAGTATAATTTCATATATAGAATCACTATAAAATTTAAACAACAAATCCATAATATAGAATAATATTGAATTGGTATTGGGTATAGAATAATGCATGGAAAAATAAGAAGAAAAAATAGAAGGCAATTTAGCATTAAAAACAATCATCATACCCTTGAAAGAATTAAGAAGAAGAACGTGAAACGCAAAATTGGTGTTGGGCTTGTGGATTATTTCAATTTACCTTGAAAAATATATATTAAAAAATATTTATCAAATAGAGTCCATATAAAATAGGTAAAATTAATCTAATTTGAATTAAGTTTGGTTTTGTGTAGAACTCTATATGTAATTAAGAAAATGCATGCTGACGTGGCTCCTCTTAGAAAAAAGTAAGCCCTTATAATGTGCCACCTAAGTAGGAAAAAAAACACTACTTTTAATCGACCCCACTATGCAGCTCAAAAACACAAAGCTCGAATGGCCTGATTTTTTTTTTTATTCTTTTTCCTTTTCCTTCCTTTTCCTTCTTCATTCTCTTTCTTTTCTCCTTCTCCTTCCTTTTTTAGTTTTTTGGAAACTAGTGTTTGGGTTTGTTGAAAAAGCCACACATCCGTCTCTCTCTCTCTCTCTCTCTCTCTCTCTCTCTCTCTCTCTCTCTCTCTCCTCAAACCCAAGGAAGAAAAAGAAGAGATCGAAAAAATAATGGTTCAGCTAAAGATCCACAGCCAAAATCAGCACACAAAAAATTAGCATAGTTTGCAAAATTAAAATCAAAATAAAAAAAAAATCAAAACAACCACAACCGAAAATATCAAAGTCAAAATCAAAACAGTTGAGCCGAAGATCCACAACTGAAGATCAAGCTTTGGCCTCTCCGTCTAAGGCGGTGGGTTGGGTTGTGGTTCAACCGAAGATCAAGTTTCGGCTTCTCCTTTCTTCCTCCTCTCTTTCTCTCTCCTATCTGTTTCTCTCTCGCCTCTCTCCCCCTCTCTTCCTCCTCTCTTTCTCTCGCCTCTCTGTTTCTCTCTCTCTCTCAAACTAGTACAAGGAAGAAGGGGGAAAAAAATAGAGAGAGTGCCAAAACGAAATTCGAGACGCTCAACTTTCAAGCTGCCATGCATTTCTCACTTTTAATAATATATATATATATATATGATATCTTTGGAAGATACACTATGATTTCTTTTAAGAAAAAAAATGAGAAGGGTTAAAAACATATTGGGTCTAACTCAATCTGATTTGATCCTATTGAAAACTCCATGATCTCTAAAATAACAACAAATCATGTATATATATTGGTTATTTTTATACTAAATACTATTAGAAGTTGTATTATGCCATTTTAACTATAACAAAAAAATAGAGAAAAAAAAAGAATCAAAATGTGTTGGTCATGATAGTTTCAAAAATTGCATAAATCGTAAAAGGTGAATTGAATCGTGAATCGATAGTGAATCGTGCGATTCACTAGAGATTTACTTCAAAATAGATTCACCCATAGATTTGTATCGATTTTGCAAAAAATACCAATCAAATTGTGTAACGCCCCAAAAATAAATACAACAAACTCATCTCATAAGCGAAAATGTAATTGAATTAATTTACTTTCATTCATCAGGGTTTGATACACAAAAGGTGACACATGCGATATACATTCATAAATAGTCTATCTTGAATCTACAACATGTGTTACAAGTAGACAAAAGATGAAAGTTGAACATATATTCAAATGCCCTAAAGGCTTATATTTCCAAGTCGTTACTTGGTTACAACAAAAGTGAGACTAGCTCAATACAAATAAAGCCCTTGGCTATACAAAAGGAAATACAACAAAAAAGGAAGCTCTTGTTCAAAAGTCCCTCCAAGCTATTGCCTTGGCGGAGGCATATGACCAACACCTGAAAATGATTTTCCTCAAATAGGGTGACCCAAAGCCCAGTAGAAACAATTTAACACAATATATAAGATTTAGCGAAGATATAAGCATAATGTGCATTTGCAATGCCAGTAGTAAAACATTCATATTCTGTATAGTCATAAAGTAGCAAAGTTCTTATCTCAATCCTTTTCCTTTCTCGTCAATTCAAGTTAATTCATTTCATCTCAATTCATGAGCCAATTTCATTATGTTTCAGACAACCCATCTGAGACTACAACTCAGTGGTTCCCAAAATAACACAACCATCATACAAACACTTTAATTTGCCATTTTACGGAAATTTCATCCGCGAGATCGGCACCCAAGTATACGCGTGGTTTCGGGACTTTTATCCTGGACACACAATCTAACTTAATTTCAATGGAGTCCATCTTCTATCTGCTCCCAAATAGTGGAGTACATCCACTTTCTCCTTTCAAATAATCATGCATATACAATGTATTTAAAACATAGTCATATTCAATGACAATCAACAAGAGATTAGTTTCAATTCACTTAATCCTCATGTAATTTCTACAACACTCATAGCTATCCTCCACCGATAGCCCAATACAAATATTTCTACATAGATAGTCAATCTCAAGACAGATAATTTATTCAAAATTTCACAAGTAAGAGATAATACATATTCTTCTCCACCATTTATGTCCACACCCATTCCATTTCACATTTTACAATACCAATTTCATTTATTTATACAAAATAAATATTTGTAACATTTTAGGGCAAACTTCCATCTTTCCCAAATATCACCCAAATGCCAAAATCAACTATTTTGTCACAATGCAACCTCATTTTTAAACCCCATAATCCTTTATATCATATTCACATAGAACCCCCTCTTTTGATTTTTAACCTAAACCCTAGGTTTGTCCAACATACTCCCAAATCCCACCATTGTTACACAACAACCAATAACTAAGCCAAAAACCATATGAAAGTGTAGAAAAATCCCTACCTCGAAGTTATAAGACCAAAGGAGAAGTGGAGAAACTCCAAAGATGCCGAAACCAAGGTTGATTCGTTTCGAAATTTAGCTATTGATGTGCTCTACCTTTTTAACAAAGGCCCAATGGTGGAGAAGTCACTAGATCTAGATGAAAAAGTAGAGAGAAGGTAGGTTTTAGAGACCAAGGGTCTCAACTTTATGTTTTAGAGAGAAATAGATATGAAAACGTGATGTAGAAAGTCATTTTCGCAATCTAATATACACACAGTCTGCTCGAGCGCAAGAAGTGACGCTCGAGCGCCAAGACACCAAGAAAAGGACGCTCACCGTTCGAGCCCAAGAAGTGACGCTCGAGCATAGAAAACACACATCCAGTAGTTTTGTAGACAACAAACCAACGCTCGAATGCAAATAAAGCGACTCGAGCGCTGACCCGCTCGAGCGTAGGAAATGCCACTCAAGCGTAGGAAACACTCTCCTTGTAGTTTTTCAGACCTGCAAAAGTACTGCGAGTTTGCAAAGCCTACTCGAGCGCAAGAAGTGTCGCTCGAGCAGGAAACCAAAAATCTGGCCAACAAGAGTTTGGAAATTAGGCAACCAACCTATTCCAAACACAACCACAACAATCCTAAAGCCAAGTTTAAGGGAAAAGAAGGTAAGCAAGACATGTTCAACAGTACGAAACCAAGAAACCCGTATTCCAGATTACAACAAGGGTCAGATGAAAACCAGAGTCGCTATAAATTGCGAATTGTAAGATTGTGATAACAGAGGTCCCAATAGATCATCAACTTTAAAATTCATCCGAATTTGGAAAAAAAATATCAATTTTGATTATGATAACGAGTACATAATTATTGAAGTTTTTTCATATAAGATTAAAGATTGAACAATGTATATTTCGTTTGTTATGATTTATTTATTTTTTATCGAATTTGATCGAATGATAACATTTTTGTTTCCATTATATTAATTTTACTTTGATTTGCTTTGGTAATATATGTCAAAGTGTTTTATTTTGATGATGCTCTATTTAAAAGTGAGAAAAATTTTACTCTAATTTGCTATAATAATATGTAATTTGTCTATTATTTGTTGATGCTTGGTTATAAATTAATAGTAAAAATTTACTCTGTTAAAGTTATTATTTCATTTTACTCGATCAAAGTTATGTTTTTTCTTTTGTAATTGTTTATTAACAATTATAATGACTATGGTGCTTGTGATGATGATAGTATTTCACTGTTTATATAAAAAAAAATTAATAAAATTTGCTATAATCAGAGACAAAATTCCCCATAAATCAACTAGCTGGATTTCATATATATTTGTGCAAGATACATTTTGCAATACAAAGCCAGTTGGATTTCACTACCTACAGAGTTATATCAAAAGTCACTTTGTACAAATACAAAATAAAAAATCCGTTAAGTCTTAAACTTGAGTAGAAGACTTTCAGTTTCATACATAGGAAATGAACGGGGAGAGAGAGAGAGAGAGAGAGAGAGAGAGAGAGAGATGAACTTCACTTTTTGATGTAGAACAAGTGACTACAAATTTCTTGAAGCAATTGGACGAACACAAGTCATGGAAATCAAATTATTAACCAAAGGGGAAATGATAATTTGTGACAATTTTTACTTGGCAACCAAGAATTTCTATTAAAGAATATAATTTCCTTGGTGACCATGGAAGATCCTAACTAGTTACTTTCTTATATTATTTGGTCTCCAAGTATACTTGGTGTCCAAGACTAGTGCTATTCTAGTTAATTACTTTCTTATATTACTTGATCTCCAAGACTTTATCTGGTATAAATAGTCATGTAAGCCTAAAGGCAAGGGTATTCTTTATCAATATAATTTTCAAGTTAGTCAATGTTCTTTGTGGATTCAAGGGTCTTTGTCTACTAGAACAATATATGTTTTGTGTGCACTCCACTGTGTCAAGTGATATCAAAGAAAAGATTTGGCTAGCTTAATGGCACAAGACAGAGAAGTACACGCAAACCCTACTGACGATAATCGTGGGGTCGGTGCTTTGTGGAAAGCATTTGAGAGACAACGATAGTTGAACAAGATTCGTGACATGATTGCAAGTTGACTCTGAATGCCAACAACTTATCGCCAGTGGTTGATTAGGCACATGCTGAGGGAGTTTCATGAGGCCAACCAATTAACCAAGACAGAGTTTGCGTCAGAGGAATTACCTGAGGCCATCTTATCCAAAACAACTTAAGACATCAAGCACGGTATCAATTAGACAGTGAAGGGTTCGAGCCAGAGATTGAAAAGGGGTACGAAGGTCGTCAACCAAGGAGACAATAACAATGGATTGATGACTATCGGTTAAAAATTGATATTTCCCAATTTAATGGAAATCTACATATTGAAGATTTCCTAGATTGGATCTTCAAAGTTGAACAGTTCTTCGAGATGATGGAGGTTTTAGAGTCAAATTAAGGGAAGGCGTTGCAGTTTAGTGGGACCAATTACAAAGAACTAGACTGTGACAAGAAAATGACCCAATTTGGACTTGGCAACGAATGAAGTAGCTTCTCATGGACAGATAATTACCGCCAAACTATGAGTAATTTTTGTTCAAATTTTATCAAAATTGCTCACAGAGGTCCAAATTTGTGTTTGACTACACTGTCGAGTTTTTTTGACTTTTAGATTGCAACAATCTAAATGAGATGAAAGGACAACGAGTAGCCAGATATCTCAATGGATTAAAGCAAACAATTCATGAGAAGTTTGGTTGAGCCGTGAAGGAAGCACACAACATGGCTCTCAAAGCCGAGTTGTTGGAGCGCAAGCCAACATATTCAGATTATCAATGGACAACTACGGATTCTTTTTTTCCTACCTCTGAAAAGAAAAAAAGGGTCCAAACATCGGCTGTTGCAAACCAACCCAAGGGTGCTAATGGCGGAGGCAATAAACAGGCAACAAGTTCAATTTTTAGAGAAGCTCCTAATCCTTATATGATGGGGCTAAGCTCGCCATAAAGGATGAAAAATGAGTCAACTATGTGGTCCAATGAGTTTTATTCACACCAAAGACGGAGGATTTTAATCAATGCCATAATATTTTTCGATCATGTTGTTCAGTCAATTAGAAAGTATGTGATTTGATTGTTGATAGTAGAAGCTGTAAGAACTTTGTTGCACATAGATTGGTGGAGCACTTGAACCTAGAGATTGAGCCACATCCCAATCCTTACGACATTAGTTGGATCAAGAAGGCTTCAACGTTTGTTAGGTCCTTATTTCCATTGCCAAGCATTACAAATATGTTTGTGATATGATTTATATAGATGCTAGTCATATACGTTTGGGTAGGCCTCGGCAGTTTGATGTGGATGTCATTTGTTTATATGGAACACTCATAAAATTGCTATGGTTCCTTCACCATAACAAATAGTGTCCAAACCACCTAAAGTATAGGGATAATCTTTTCTCACTTCTAGTTCAAAGGCTGAGTTTGTGACAAATTTAAAAGCTTCAGAAGAAATTTATGTGATGGTTGTCAAAGATTTAGTAGAAGAAAGTAGTAGTACCAATTCCAAAGAAGATACAATCATTGTTTGAGGAGTTTAAAGAACCCGTCACTGATGAACTACTCGATGAGCTACCACCGTTGAGGGATATCCAGTATCATATTGCTTTTGTGTCAGGAGCTAATTTGCTAAGCTTACCGCAGTCCAAGATGAACCCAAAGGAGAACGAGATTTTGAGGTAGAAGGTTGAAGAGTTGCTGCAGAAGGGGCATATTTGTAAAATATGTGTCGTTCCAACTCTTTTGACACCAAATAAAGATACAAGTTGGCCTATGTGTGTTGACAACTGAGCTACCAACATATGACAACCCCAAAATGCTAATCATGATTATAATTAATTAATTATGTGTTAAACTTTAATTGTGAAATGATCCATGTGATTAATTTGTGCGTATCTGTCTAATTCGAAGTTATATGTTTTGATTTGTGTTCAAAATTTAAAATTGATGGCCTAAATGACGTCAGAAAACTGAAATTGGCCACATGAATAAGCTAACTGGAATTTTTAGAGCCATTTGGTGAGTTTAATTAAAAATTGATTTAGTATGATTAACTAAGTTGTGTTTAATAAGCCTAACATTCCAATTAATGTATTAATACATCACAACAATATAAACATGAGCTTTAAGCCCATTTGAGCTCATCTTTGCCCATTGTTGAGTGCCAAAATCTGAGGGAGAGCATTATAGAGAGACAGAACTCACATTTTAGAAAGAGAAAGGAAAAGATTGAAGAGGAATTGAAGGTTTTGACTTGAGTTCATCAAGATTGTGCAAGAATCTAGGTAATTGAAGATCTAGGTAAGAATTCAACCTCTAAATTGTGAATCTAAGTTATCCAGCATGAGATTTCATCAAGATTATGAGTTTAAATGCATAGAATAAGCTTAGAATGAAGGAAATGGTGCTAAGTCATACATGCATGTATGAAATTGTCAAGAACTCTCATGTTTGAGCATCATTCATGCCATTAGAGATAAAATTAAAGGCTAGAGGTCACATGCATGCATAATTCATAAAGGTTCGAGGCTCAATTGCATGTGTTTAAAGTGGAAGGAAAAAAATTGAATGAATTTGAGACATACATGCATGGAAATAGGAAGTTTGGCCATGTTGAGTTTGGTTTTGAGCATCTAAATTGTTATTGTAAGTTAATTTGGCACATGCATGCTTGAATCATGTTGTTTTACCATTTAAATTCATGTTTTGAAAAGGAATTTCTTACATGCAAGAACTTTTGAGCTCAATTTTGGAAAATTCAAGAGGTTTTGAGCAAATGATTTGTGAATCATCTTGTATTTGAGTTTTCTAAAACGTTTTTTATGATTATCAAAGTGTTTCCGTAAGTTTGGAATGGCCATGGAAGCTTTTACATGTTAAAATGCATTTTTAGAACTCAAATTTTTTGTCTAGAAACCCAGAAAATTCACAGATGGTTTGAGCGACCAAGTGATGGCTCGAGCCAACATTGTGAGCTCTCAGTACTTTTGCAGTCTGCATAAGGTGGCTCTAGCAATTAAAAGTTGGCTCGAGCGATGGTGGTTCTAGTGACCCAAAGTTGGCTCGAACGACAGTGGCTCTAGCGACCAAAAGTTGGCTCGAGCGACGGTGGCTTTAGCGACCAAAAGTTGGCTATAGCCAACAGCTCATTTTCAACATGTTTTGAAAAGACGTTTTAAGTACATATCTTTGCTTCCATCTCTTTTCAGGCATTCTTAGGCATGATTTATGAATCATTAAGGATTAATAAGCTAAGAAACAACATACGTAAGTGAATTAGAAATTATGTGTCAAATCCAAGTATGTGGTTCAATATGAACAAGTTATGTGGCATGGAATGAATGAGAAGTTAAAGGAAGAAAGCTAAGCCATGTATGGCCATATGAATGAGTAATAATGAGACATATTTTGTGCTACGTACATTTGTGTTTGTAGGTTAAGACTTGAAGACTGACCAACTGTTTTTGGAAGCCCACTGTGAGTAATGTTATTGTAAAGATATGTTCATATGATTTATGTTTGAAATGTTATACGACAAATTATGATTTTTGAAATGTGATTTTGTTAACGTGAATGAATGTCTTATTTTGAATCTATTATGGCATCTAAAGAAAGTCCCAAGTCATAAGGGACGACATGTTAATGCGGGTCCAGGACATATATATGATTACGAGATCTCGTTAGCCACTTGACAAAGTGGTGATGTGTTTAATCGGTATCCGAAACTGATTACTCTAGTCCGATGATGATATGATACATTATGTTATGTTGGATGCACCATTATTATGTTCAGATATGAGAATGATAATGTTATGATCTGTTTTATGCTTATGAAATATTCGGAATTCATTCACTAACCTCTTTACTTTAATGTTATTCATTGGGCTTTAGCTCAATGTGTGTATTTATCTAGGTGAGCGAGTGCAAGATCAAGTCTAATGGCACCTGTTTGGATCTGTATTTTTTTGTCCGCCAATCTATGCGCCTTCCGTGGAGGTTCCAGACACGTCAAGTGGTTAAGGCTATATGATTGAGAATCTTAGTTTTGTTTTCTTTTGTTATGAGTTTTGTATACTTTGTAAATAGGGCTAAGTCCCATTTTGGTTCTATCTGTATTGTATGATGACATAAGATAATGATGTATTGGTATATGTAAATATAAGTTTAAATTTGCACTGCTTAATGGACAATATATGTTTGTATATTAGCTTCCGCTAGCCTCTTATTTTGTGATTCTGTTAAGAGGCCTTCGGTAATCTTACGATTACTGGCCGGTCATGACGCTAAACCTATAGGGGCAGGTTTGGGTCGTGACACAACAAAATCACCATCAAGTACAGATTTCATATTCCATGTCTGGATGATATGCTTGATATGATTGAAGGTTCAAAGTGGTTCTCCAAGACTCACTTATAAAACGGGTATCACCAAATTCGAATCTGGCCGTGAGATGAATGGAAGACAGCATTCAAAACCAATGATGGCCTGTATAAGTGGTTGATGATGCCGTTTGGACTTTCCAATGCTGTTAGTACTTTCATGCAAGTTATGAATCAATTATTGAAGCCATTTACTTGAAAAAATGTAGTTCTTTATTTTGATGATATCCTGATTTATAGAAAATCTAAAAGAGACCATATAGAGCATTTCCGACAAGTGCTAACGGTTTTGCAGGAAAACAAGTTTTTTGTTAATCTCAAGAAGTGCAGTTTCATGACAAGTAGTCTATTGTTCTTGGGGTATGTGGTTAGTTCATAAGGTATTCATGTGGATGAAAACTATCTGAGAGTGGCCAATGCCAAAAACTGTTAGTGATGTTCGAAGCTTTCATGGGTTGGCTATATTCTACTGTCAATTCATCTAGTTCAATCATGGAGCCAATCACAGAGTGCATGAAGAAGGGGAAGTTCTTTTGGGGAGAATATGCTGAGAAGAGCTTCGCTTTAATTAAAGAGAAGCTTTGAACTGTGCTAGTATTAGCTCTACCTAGCTTCAAAAAGATTTTTGAGGTGGAGTGTGATGCTAGCAGTGTAGAAATTGGAGCAATACATTCACAAAAGAAGAGGTTGATAGGTTTCTTTAGTGAAAAGCTAAGTAAAGCTCGACAAAAAGTGGAGTACCTATGACCAAGAGTTTTATGCGGTGGTGCGAGCTCTCAAGCACTGGGAACATTACCTAGTGCAATGGGACTTTGTCTTATACACAGATCATCATGCACTAAAATTCATCAACAACCAAAAGCACCTAAGCAACATGCATGTCAAATGGTCTATATTTCTTTAGAAGTTTCCTTTCACCATCCGGCACAAGTTAGGGACTTTGAATCGAGTTGTAGATGCGTTGAGCCGTTGTGCAAATTTGCTAGTTACATTGACCCATGAGATCGTGGAATTTGAGTTTTTGAAGGAGCTTTACCAAGAAGATAAAAATTTTAGAGAGACGTGGGACAAATGTAAAGAGAATCAGCCTATTAGTGATGTTCAGGTCACTAAGGGATACTTATTCAAGGGAAATCGTCTTTGTATTCCCAAGATGTCACTTTGAGAAAAGCTAATCCAAGACCTACATGGAGACAAGAGCATAGCAAGCTTGGAAGATGGTTACATTTGGCCTCAATTGAAGCGAGATGTTGGGAATTTCGAAGTAGTTGAGATGTTGTTCCTCGCCACAATCTCCTTTCTTTTAGCTACTTCTTAAGGTTACTTTTTTATTTTTGTGCGTGCATAACTATTGACTTCATAACTTTTCTCCCTTGTGCTTCTCACGTGTTGAACAAAAACATACTTATGCTATTAGAACTTACAGTTGCTGCTCATGTGAGTTGCTTCGAAGGTGGGGCTTCTTAATGACTTATGCATTCGTATCATTTCCTTTGCTTGCCCTTTGCTATCACATGCCACCTTTTGACTGGATAGTTTAATTATGGTGTGTAGACACCCCATTTTTGACCGCCCTTAAGACTTGGGCGTTACTGATGGTTTACTTGGTGGTAAAAGGTGCAGGGCAAAGGTTCAATTTCTTCGGCAAGGAGAGAGACAAATCTCAACTTCACACCCCATTTTGGACCAAATCTATTTTGAATGGTTTTTAGACCTTAAAACCCTCTCTTTCAAAACATTTTTGAAATAAAGTTTATGTGATGTTCTGAGGCTCGCATTTTGTCAAACGTTGCGCTTTTCGGTAAACCGAGCAAGGACAAAGTCGAAATGAATGAAAGAGAGATGAAATCTTTGAAAAATCTTTCAAAACACCTTACTTAGGGGTTTGAAGTTGAAGAAAGGAGGGGAAAAGAGAAGAAACCAAGTTGGAGAAGAAGATAGGCAAGAATCGCTAAGAGAGGGACGAGCAGTCCTCGCTAAATCAAGCTTATCTATCTATACACTTAGATTTAAGCTATAAGGCCACCACCATTGGAAAGAAGACTCCCGGGGCTTCATTTTTCGTTCAAGAATCTCTTAAATCCAAATCCGGAGGGCGGAGATATGATTGGTTGAAGTTGGGCATCATCTCGGTTGGACCGAAACTGAGCAGCCTTCACCAAAACAAGCATAACTTTTTTCACAGTTGGAATTTTGATGCAAGGCTGGTTCCATTGGAAATAGTACTTCCAAGGCTTCAATTTTGACACAAGAATGACCTGAAAATGAGTTCATATGAAGAAGTTATGCCTATTTGAAGTTGGACCTGCAGAGCAGATTTTTCCTGCCGACCGACCAGAACAGATGGCCGATCGACCAAATAGATGGCCGACCAACCAGTTAAAGTGGCCAGCCGACCAATTTTGCTGGCCGACGACCTTTCCGGAGTATTCTACATATTGAATGCATGCCAGCTGTGCCAGCTGGAGTGCACAGACCCTGCTCCCCATGCACGTGTGTGGCTGTTTTGCACCCTTTTGATCCAAACTTCTTCTAAAAGATTGCACCCTTTGCTCAAGCTTCTTGAGGAAGCTTGACCCTTTGCCTTAGCTTCCTCAAGAAGCTTGGACCTTTGGGTTAGCTTCTCTAAGAATCTTGACTCTTTTGACCCTTTTGTTTAGCTTCCCTTAGAAGCTTCAAGCCATTATCTTGTCTATATAAGGAGACCCTCCTCCTCCATTGAGATGGTTCAGCAAAATCAGACCTAATACATATATATATTCTGATATATACAACTTCTCTCTCTATATCTCCCTCTCTCTCTTCATTTGTGTGTGTTGGAGGGCCTAAAAGGGTGATTTGTTCTTAGTTTTACACTAAGACACACACTATTACACCATACTTCGGTTTGTGAGGAGTTAAGAGGTTGTTCTTGGAGGTTCTAAGGTGGTTTTGATAAGAAAAGAGGGCTGCACTTGCTGTTCTTCAAGAGTTTTTCAAGGGTGAGCACTATTCCTTTTTATCCCCCATTCTTGCACTAGCTTTTGACCTGTCTTGCATATTGATTTAAGCTTTGTGCATAACTAAAAAAAAGTCTTGTATTTTCATGCTTACGATCTTTCATTAAGGTCATTTTGGTGTTGGGGGTCGACCTCTCCCTCTTAGGCCTTGTTTGGCCCCTTTTGTCCCCTCTTTGATTGAGCTTTGAACCTTTTGTGTATTGGCCTTCTCATCACTGAAATCCAGTGGATTTTCAGTGGTGAAGAAGAGGTTTTGAGGTCTTTCATAGGGGAGGGACACCCCTCTCCCCTTGTGTCTCTTTTGCTTGTGTTTAAGGCTTATAAAGGTAGCATGCATGCCTAGTTGTCTTTGGCTCCATTTCAGAGGTTTTTGGGTTTTTTTGGTCATATTTCACCTCTGTCCCATGTTGGTTTGTTGACCCTTTGCATGCATAATACACTTGCTTTGTATTCCCCCATTTTGCCTAGAAATGCATCTTGCCATTAGGCCATCATGCTTGCATTTTTTTGCCTAGCTTTGTGAAGTTTTTGGTCATATTTTGCCATGCTTGAGGTCTGTTGGGTGTTGATTTGGTCATGCCTTTCATGCTTTGTATAGTCTCTTTGCATTTTAGCATGTTGGCATCGGGTGTGTGAGTCATTGGCATGCATTACCTTGGCTATTTCAGTGATTTGGACTCACTTATTATGCCATTTCAGACCATGTTTTGTGCTTACATGCTTGCATTTGTTATCCTTTCAATGCCTTGAAGAGATGTGGTCTAATGCTCCATGTTTGAGTCCTTGCGCATGCCTATGTGTTTGAATCCTTGGGCTGCCATTCATGTAGGTTTTAGGGTGTATTTTGATGCATTAAAACTCTATTTTTGGTTGGAAAGTCCATGCCATGTTTGGTGGGGGGAGGTGTAGAGTAATGCCCTTTTGGTGACCTTGAATGCCTTTGTTTTGATGCCCATTTCGTAGCATGTTTTTGGCCCTATCCCATGCATGTTCCAACCCTGTTTTGGGGTGCTTTAGGACTGTTTTAGGTCATTTTGGTCCATTGGGGTTTGATTAACATGGCTATGGTTTGACCCCTCTTGGTTGGCTTCAAGTTTGGATCATTGTTGGATGCCTTGCTTGCATGACATGGTTGATTTGGCATCTTCCTCTATGCATTTTCAGAGCTTAATATGTTAGCCTAGCATCCATGTTTGTCATCTTGTGAGTGCCCTTGAAATTTGCCTTTCATGCCTTAGTCTTAGGCTCATTAGTTTGCATGCTTATTTTGCATGATTGGCATCATCATTTTAGTGCACTTTGGCCACTGTTTTGGGGAGGTGGCTAAGGTTCCTCCATCCTAGTGTAAGTCCGTGCATTTGTATCTTGTAGTATACTCATTACATTGCATGTTTGTTGCATCCTTGTAGTCAATGCATTGTTGCATGTTTACCACTTTGCCTAGTTGCCTAACTAGGTTGTATTGCAGCATTGCATGCTTGGCACATTGCACACTTGCATAGTAGCTTACATTGCATTTGGCATGTTTTGTAACTTAGTCTTTTGTACACTTGAACCATGTTTGTATACATGCATTACATTGCTTGGTTTGGGGTGTCAAACCAAGCACGAAGATTGAGGAGTGTTCATACTCAAGGTGACGTAACACGTCTCAATCCTCGGTCGCCGATGTCCTCAATCTCAATATGATAGGGTATTGGCACTCATCTGTTTGTTGCATGCATTTACATCAAGTTGCAAAACTTGGCCTCTTAGGCCATCATACATCGAAATGCACAATTGATGGCCCGAGGGTCGAGGGCCATGCTCCCTGGAGTTCATTGCATGATAGAGAGTGTGTCCATGCATACATTTGCTTGAAAATTCCATGCCATACACTGCTTGGCCTCTCCTGCTGTCAACTGCAGGTTTCAGCAGGAAGATTTGGCCAGCCGGCAGTGTTGAGTGCCGACCGGCAAAGAATGTTTGGCCGAGAGCACAATATTTAGCCGATGAGAGTATTCCCATGGCCGGTAGCATATTCTTTTGGCCGGTAACATTCCACAACACTCAAGGAGCAGTTCTGGGGACTTTCAAAATTTTCAGAGGGGCGAGGCAGTGTAAATAGAGGCAACAGTGCTATGGCAGCGAGTTTCCGGGCAAGACGAGTCAAGCATGCATCATCCAAACATTTTGAGGCGGGGCTGTGGCCACTTTACTTCTGCGTTTAATTTGTTAATTAAATAGGAGTTCTGTAATAATTATTTAAGTAGTTAAATTATTTATTTGGTTGTGTAGTATTTATTCGGATCCTCCGAGTGAGGGCAATTGTGTAATAAGTGTGCGTGAGTGTGTGTATGTCTTCCAACCCCACGTCTTTCTTTCCTTTTATTTACTAGCTTTCGATGGTTAGTTTAGGGCATGTTTCAATTACCATACAGTATGATAGCATGTTTGTATCCATTCATTCGTTTTACATGCACCGGGCTTCGCACATCATTCTAACTGCATTTGTATTTCAATTCCAAATTGAATACGTGCTAGTTGTAACATTTCACATGTCATTGTAGATTAGCCGAGCCTATTCTAGCTGCATCCTGCATGTGTTGCATTAGCCATCTTAACATGAACTAGGATCATGCATATGATTACAAACTAGTTTCTGTTTTGGCTTGGAGTACTAGGTAAGCTTTTATGCTTTAGTATACCGCATGCGTGTGAGTGTTGCCATAATAGCATGATTACCATGAGGCTAGCTGCTTATGTGATATAACTGCTTGAATGCCTGTAGATGGAGGTTGAGTTACTTAAATTGGAACAATGCGTTGAATGCGAGTTTTAAGCCCACTTGAAAGTGGCAAAATCATGTTTTCTAAGCCCACTTGAGGGTGGCAAAATTCACGTCTTAGCCTACTTGCGAGTAGCACCATCAAACCATTTCCAAATAAACAAACATGAAATGTTTTGTTCCAATTTGGGCGACTTGGTCTATACTTGTTTGTTGTGCACATCACTTAGTAAATCTAGGCTAATAACCGGAATAAGAACGCATAAAGTTTTCAAAACAAGATATCATGGTTAGTAGAGGCCGATCTTTGATCGGGCGAGTAGGGGTGCTCATAGCTGACCTTCCCCAATCGTACCCAAGTTCCCGAGCCGAGGCAACATTGGTGATGACGGACACGTTGCCTTAGGCAAACGAGTCAGGGTTTCCTAAATTACCCCATAAAAAATATTTAGGTGGCGACTCTGTATCTGGCAAAGCAGTCCATGTTTGGCACTTCTTTACAAAAAATCTGTTTTCTCAAAACGATCTGCCGGATTTGGACTCTTTGGTTCAGATTAAGAACCGTGACAATTTGAGTCCAAACTGTAGTAGACCCACTAACGAACAAAATGAGATTTCCTCCTGAGGCGTTTGGGGACGTCTACAGTTTCTGGCGACTCTGCTAGGGAGTTAGAGAACTTAACTCGAACTCATGATATCTTATTTTGACTACACTTACGTGTTTCTTTGCATTGCATGGGGATGCCTAGGACACCGTGTTTGCCATCTGCCATTCCTGAACGGTTTGCCGGAGGCTTGTCTTGTCAAGGCATGACCATAAGGCTAACCGGTTATGGGCTCTGACAGTATGGGAACACAAACCCCAGTTTTATCGGGGCACCCTTTTTGACCATTCGACCTAGTGCATATCGAAATCCATAGTGACCATTCCAAACTAGGACAGGTTGCTTACCCGATCATAGGTTGTTTGAAACCGCTGCGTGCGTAGTGAAACCCTAGCTCCTGACAAAATAGGACAGGGAAACCCTACCCCAACATAGGGGTGTTTTGGCTCTCATTTATCTGCTATGTGCTTTAGAGTGCGTCTCTACAGGAATGCATGTATCAGTTTACAAGTTTGGGTATCAGGCCTGCGGGCACTAGCATCAGTATTTTGGGGCAATCAGTGCTATCTGAGGGTATCAGTTTACAGGCAGAACTTTGGGGCAGAATTCACTAAAGAGTCAAATCTGTTTTGGTGAAATCAGGCTGAGATGCTGTCTGTTTTCTCTTTTGCTAGGTAGTCCTGGAACTATAGCTTCAGAAGGTTCCGATATCCCCCGGGTACATTGGACTAGTGCTGATAGACTTTGTTAGGTCAGAAATTCAATTCAAGGGCAACCAGTGTTCTTTCGCTGAGGCAAGGCAAAGAAAGGCCAAACAGGGCTCATTGGTTCATCTAATCCGACAGTCACCAGTCACATCATCAGCAGACCGTGATAGCACAGGGTTCGGAAGAATTTGTGGCCGTGATAGCAACGTTAAATCAGGGAACTGCCATGCAGGCTGAGACCAGTATTGAAACGCAACGCCCATCTGGGGCATCTGCCTCACATCCAGCTTTGGGACCCCAGCCGAACTTTGACCCACTTCCGCCAGTTGAAGATTTGCAGTGTCCGAATCCTTGAGAAAGGCTGACTCAAGCTCAGGTGCTCAGACCGCTGGTGCAGCCTAATGAGAGGCTTTACTCCCTTGATGTTAATGAGCTCAATCCGACTGTAGTGAAAATTGCGAACCTTGAGAAGCAATTCAAAAAGGCACAGGGCCTTAACTCCATTCCCGACATTGAGGATGGGCATACTGAGTCTGCCGTGCAGCTCCCAGACAGATTCAAAATGCCATATATTGACCGTTTCGACGGGTCTGGAGATCCAATGGTACATATCCGACTTTTCTTGGATGTCCTGAAGCCGATGGGTCTGACTAAGCCACAGAAACTCTCTTTGTATGGAAGAACCCTATCGGGTGTAGCAGCCACTTGGTACGCTAAGTTGGAAGATAAAGTGAAGAAAAACTGGGAAGAACTGGCTGAGGCCTTTGTCGATCAGTATTCGTACAACACCCAAGTTGAAATGACCATGCAAGAGCTTGAAATAACCCGTCAGAACCCAACAGAGCCTTTTGTGGAATTTGTTGCAAGATGGAGAGCAAAGGCAGCATAGATGGCAGATCGACCTTCCGAGAAGGATCAAGTACAGATGATGGTGTGAAACCTCGAGCATGATATGTTGCAAAAGTTGATAGTCGCTCCGCTATTCACTTTCAAGAGTTTGCATAAACTGGGGGTTCAGGTCGAGAATGCGTTCAACACAGGGATCATTCCCAGAATAAGTGAACCAACAAGAAGGGTGATTTTCAGGAGTACCAATGCTGGAAGTAGCACTATTCCCGAACCCACGGAAATCAATACAGTCGCCATAGCCAACCTTTTTGCCAAACCAAGCCTACAAACAGCCGGCCCAGCCCAAGCTCAGGGTAGAACTTTCACCCCCCTCTATATGAGCCTGACTAGCGCACTAAAAGCCTTGATGGAAAAAGGGTATCTCAAACCCCTCGACCCTCAACCTCTGCCTGACCCACTCCCAGCCAGACATAACCCCTCTAAGTACTGTGTGTACCATCAGCAGCGCGGTTATGGCACTGACCGTTGCTACCGCCTTCGTCATGAGATCCAAAATCTCATTAACAACCGGACGATAGCTCCACCTTCAGACCCCAATGACCAAATACCTCATCCACATCTCAACCTAATCCACACACTGGCCGTCCTTTACGACCCCAGCGTATACATCACCCCCAGTCCATCTACCCAAGCCTAATGTGCTTATCCTAGAGAGCCTGGACTTATGCATGATGGATGCATCTGAATCCCAATCATCTCAAACCCATGAACCCACTACTTCTGAGCTAATGAAAATGATTGAAGACCTTCAGAGAACTGTGGCAGATCTAGCCTTCGGGGTTTTGGCCCCATCATCGACCACATCACGTACTAGGGAGTTCATATCTAAAGGCTCCCTAACCTTGGGACGGGTTGCATTGGAAGAAGGCCAATCCCTTGACAAAGTGGAAGCAAGTGGAAAGAACAAGGTAGGGGCAGGCATCGGTCCCCATGAACACCTTCGGTGGGATATTGAGGCTTTGAAAGCTGAAGGACTGAACAAAGAGCAAATCCTTGCAGTTGTTGCAAAGGCTGTGGATGACGCTTTCGCCACTCAAGTTGGGGGCAGTTTGAATCAAGGGGCAAGCCGGAAAAAGGGCCTTTGTACCAGGAATGTTCCTTTCAACTCTAGTCCCGTTCTCGGAAGAGATCAGCAAACCCAGTCAGCGCCTGTCAATCCCTTTGCTGGTACATCCAGCAAAAAACCACAAACCTCAAAACACCCACCTCAGGTCCAGAGGGTGTTCACCCCACTGTATATGTCTCTATCAGCGGCCTTGAGGGTCCTGATTAGAAAGGGGGATCTGAAACTCCTGGAGCTGCGGCCACTGCCGGATAGACTTCCTCCCTCCCATAATCTGGCCAAGTACTGTGCCTTCCATCAACAAGTCGGCCACGACACTGATAGTTGTTACCGTCTTTGCCATGAAATACAAGATCTGATTGACAACAAGATCATCACCGTACCAGTCTTGCAAAGTTCATCGGCACTTGATCAGTGAACTTGTGGGGGATAATGTGACTATGTGATTGGGGGATGAACCACCTGCGGATGGCGCTCGATTTACTCCAGATATGGCGTATGACACGCACTGTTTTGAGCATTGGCGAATGCTAGTTTCTGACTTGGGTATTGGGTCAGTCTTGTTGTGTTGTGTAGAGTCAGTCTTTTTGTACTGAGTCAGTTGGGTCTGTCTTGTTGTATCGAGTCAGTCCTGTTTTGTTGGAGTCGGGTGATTTCGGGGGTGCTACCTCGGACATCACTTGCTTGTTTTGTGTTTGTCTTTTCATTTTCTTTTGAGTCTGTTTCTTCCTGGAGCCAGTTACACCAACAGATTTGAATGAATAGCAGTGATTTTCACATTCTCGTGTTTGCTTCTGCCTTGTGCCAGTTGTGCCAGCAAATTCGAATGAAATGGCAGTGCTTTTCGCCTACTTTTCTATGCCTTGAAATCATTGCATTGACCTAAGTTTTTTTCAAAACTTTTTCGAACACTGTGTTGAAAACAAAGATGAAGGAATTCCTCGGGAATTGCAAAATTTGATCAAACTGAAAGAAAGAGAGGCGTGCTAAGCCCTTAATGAATGAAATCATGCTTGTTAATGTGAGTACTGAGAAGGATCCTAGCTTGATCCAGATTGGTTCTACACTGTCTTCAGTGCAAGCGACTAGTCGTTTTCTTAAAATTTTTCAAAAAATGTTTTGCGCCGTCCTGCGAAGACCTGTGCGGAATCGCTCTTGAGATTGTGCAGCCTAGGATCGCTCTCAGCCTCGAGACCTGACCCCCTCTGCTCTCACACCTTGAATCCCAATTCAGAATGTTCAAACGGTCAACCATAATGTGAGGCCTGCGTGGCCAAATTCAAAAGCAACCCTCAAACTAGGGGCAAGAAAGTCAGATCAAAAAGATCAAGTGTTTTCAAAAGAATCTTGCAAAGCTAGATCAGGAACACCCCTCAAACTAGGGGCAAAGGAATTTCAAATGTGCTCGAATAGTCAAAGATGAAGATCGGCAAGAATGCCAAATCCCAGAAGGGAGGAAAGAAGAATTTACTGTTGAAGGAGAACTGAGTTCCGATCCACAACATTAGGGGCAAATTCAGCCCCTCATTGGATGGACTCTTACATCATCAGCGAACAGCAACCACTCTCTTGGATTCAGATGACTCCAGGATCTCAAAACCATTTGACATGGACAAAGTTACACTTTTACCCATTGAGAGGCTCGCTGGGTCGAAAACCCAGAAGGGCGACCCAGGCAAAAGTTAGAGCAAGAAAACAACAAGAAAAAAACAACAAGAAAAAAGGGAAAAATGCAAAAAGAAATGAAAAAAAAATGCGAAAAAGGAAATGAAAAGAAATGAAAAAAATGAAAAAGAATGAAAAGAAAAGAAAAACAAAGCTCGCAAGGTTGAAAACATAGAAAGGGCGGCCTTGGCAAAAGTTAGAGCGCAAAAGGAGAGGTTAAATACCCGAGTGTACCTTAACCCCGAACTACGTAAGGCTTGATTCCCATGTTTGGGATACGTAGGCAACTTCATTTTGAAGTCCAGCCATAAACTATTCCAAATCAAGTGTGTCCATGTATTGGTTTTGATGGTCCTCGCCTTCTCTGTATCCGAGAGTTCAGTTGTGATCATTACCATGAAGATTGACTACAATGCGTTGCGATGCCATTCAAACAAGGGGCAGCTTTCCGTTACCATTCAATGCGCCGCGGTGCCGTTCAAACAAGGGGCAACTTTCCGTTGCCATTCAATGCGCCGCGGTGCCATTCAAACAAGGGGCCACTTTCCATTGCCATGCAGCTCTCTTCAAGCATGGGGCAGTTTTCCTTTGGATCCGAGGTTGTGCATCTCAGGAGTAGGTTTCATGCTCGTTGAGCAAGTGGCCATTTGCAAAAATAGTTTTTGAGAATTTTTACTAAGGTTGACTAATTTTCTCAAAAATTATTTCATTTTCCAAAACTGGACCATTTTCTTGGACCCAAAAAAGGAAAATTTTCAGTGCTCATAGCCTGACTTGCATGATTTCAAATCAAAAATTGAACAAGCATGTTAATCTAACTCTCATATTGGTCAAAATTGTTTTAGTAGAAAAACCAAAACAAAAAATGGTCAAAAGGATGAACTAGGGGCACAGTTGAGTCAGGTGTTCTGTCCTTTCCCCTTTGTCAAAATACTTGCCAGAAAGGGCACCATACTTGCCTAGAAGGGCACTCTACCTGCCAGAAAAGGGCACCACTGAAGTTAACCGCAAAAGGGCTGAAAGCTCTATCACCCTCCAAGCAGCGAGGTATCGAGCCAAGTGCGAAGCACGAACTGGAATGGGGTAAGATATCCTACTCCATCATCTGGATAGATCTGATCACGTCCAAACTCCCCAATAGAGCATCATCAACCGATGCCAATTGCAGACCTGTTGCACATCCAGCCGCATCATAACCCCTCTGTGGGGGAAGTTCACTGTTGTGAGCAGAAGAAAGAGAATCTAGCATAATGCTAGGGGCAAGAGCCCGCAACTTCTTGTCTACCCATCAACCACCTAGGGGAGGGATAAAAAATGAGATATTGAAGAATAGAAAGATGTGCGTTGAGAGAAAAAGTGAGAAAAGGGCTTTTTCAGAAAACTAGAGATTGAGTGCCAAGTGATGTGAGAATCACAAGTGAGAAAGGGTGGGAAACAATACCCGGTGAAACAGGCTCCCTGTGCACGTCTGAGTGTCGTGTCTTTTTGTTTGTCTTGATTCTTGTTTTGAGTCGTCTCGAGTGTTACTCGATGTGTCTAGGTTGTGTGCCTTTTATTTCCGTGTTGAGTCATTTTGCTGTGTTCAGTCGTAGGCTCAATACCTGGCTAAAAACTCGTCTCTCAATTTCAAAAATAAAATTGTTTTGTGCTCCGAGTGCCGTGCCATTCTCCACATTTGTGCAAAACAAATTCTTTCTTTCATAAACCGCAGGGTTCAACCCAGGTCATGTGAGAACAGTAGAACAAGGACCTATCTGAGGCTACATGGGTTCCAGACTGCAAAGGAAAAGAAAAGAGGGAAAATTTGGAGCATCTTAGTGTGTTTCAACTTCGGCAAATTCCGAGACTGCATTCCAGGTGCACCTTCTCAGGCCTCGCCATTTCTCTAGAGTATGAGTGTATCTCGACCCCAAGTGTAAGCTTGCTTCAAGTCAGAATGGCAGTCCAAGCAGCATCTGTGGTTTTCACATGCAAATGTCATCTCTTGCCAATATAAACAGGGTGTCCCCTTTGGAGCTGAGTGTGTTGCAAAGCCCTCTGAGAGGTAAATCGGAGGCACCAGAGTACATGTTTGATGCACCTCTATTACATAGAATGTGCCCTTTCATATACTATCAGTTGCAGGCGTGTCGCGCATCGTTATGATTCATGTATAGAATATGCTTGCTTTCAATGTTGCATAGAATATGCTTGTCTCATGCATGGAATATGTCTTCAATATTGCATAGAATATGCTTTCCATGTTGCATAGGAAATGCCCCCATACTTGCATAGAAAATGCATTTTATCGCACTCTTTTTATCCACCTTCCTCGCACTTTCTTGTGCATTATATCTCACTCACACTGTCTTGTGCAGTTACACTTTGTATCTCATTCTCACTTTCTTGTGCATCTTGTGGTTGTGTTTCACTCGCACTGTCTTGTGCATTGCATATCACTCGCGCTATTTAGCGTATCGCACTATTTAGTGCATTTCAAAATCACTTGCGTTGTTTAGCGTATCGCACTATTTTGTGCATTCCAAATCAATCACGCTACTTTGCGCACCTCAATCGCACTGTCTTGTGCATTTCAAATCAATCGCACTGTTTAGCGTATCGCACTGTCTTGTGCATTGCATTCATTCGCACTATTTTGCGCACCTCAATCGCACTGTCTTGTGCATTGCATCGCGCTATCTTGCGCACTTTACCTATACTTGTTAAGTGCATTGCATCGCATTGTCTTGTGCATTCAATCGTGCTATTTTGTGCATCGCATTGTCTTGTGCATTCAATCGCGCTATTTTGCGCATCGCACTGTCTTATGCATCACATCTCATTCGCGCTATTTTGCGCATCGCGCTGTCTTGTGTATTCAATCGCGCTATTTTGCGCATCGCACTGTCTTGTGCATTCAATCGCGCTATTTTGCGCATCGCACTGTCTTGTGCATCACATCTCATTCGTGCTATTTTGTGCATCGCGCTATTTTGCGCATCTCATTGCATTTTGCATGCATTCAATCGCGCTATTTTGTGCATCACACTATCTTCTGCACCTGTATAGCACTCTCTTGTGCACCTGTATAGCACTGTTTTGTGCCTTCACTCTTGCATTACAATGTTTTGTGCATCTTGTTAGCACTGTCTTGTGCATTCCAACCTGCATCGCACTGTTTTATGCATCTTCTTAGCATTGTTTTGTGCATTCACTCGCACTGTCTTGTGCACTCTCTGGTCCAGGAGACCTTAAATCCTCTAAAGGTGTAATTCCTTTTTGCATAAATCCTGAATTTTCAAACCGGCTTCGCGTAGCGTATAAGTCCAATTATCAAACCGGCTTCGCATAGCGTATAAGTCCAATTTCCAAACCGACTTCGCATAGCGTATAAGTCCAATTTCCAAACTGGCTTTGCGTAGCGTATAAGTCCAACTTTCAAACCGGCTTCGCGTAGCATATAAGTCCAACTTTCAAACCAGCTTCGTGTGGCGTATAAGTCCAATTATCAAAGTCTTCCAGCATATCATTTTGCATCCTGCCCCTGAACTACGCTTGTTTGATTCCTTACAAAGGGATACGTAGGTAGCCTTCACCAAAACAAGTATAAATTTTTTCACAGTTGGAATTTTGATGCAAGGCTGGTGCCATTGGAAATCTTATTTCCGGGGCTTCAATTTTGACACAAGAATGACCTGAAAAGGAGTTCATATGAAGAAGTTATGCCTGTTTGAAGTTGGACCTGCAGAGCAGATTTTTCCTGCCGACCGACCAGAACAGATGGCCGACCGACCAAATAGATGGCCGACCAACCAGTTAAAGTGGCCGGCCGACCAATTTTGCTGGCCAATGACCTTCCGGAGTATTCTACAGATTGAATGCATGCCAGCTGTGCCAGCTGGAGTGCACAGACCCTGCTCTCCATGCACGTGTGTGGCTGTTTTGCACCCTTTGCACCCTTTTGATCCAAACTTCTTCTAAAGGATTGCACCGTTTGCTCAAGCTTCTTGAGGAAGCTTGACCCTTTGCCTTAGCTTCCTCAAGAAGCTTGGACCTTTGGGTTAGCTTCTCTTAGAAGCTTGACTCTTTTGACCCTTTTGTTTAGCTTCCCTTAGAAGCTTCAAGCCATTATCTTGTCTATATAAGGAGACCCTCCTCCTCCATTGAGATGGTTTAGCAAAATCAGACCTAATACATATATATTCTGATATATACACCTTCTCTCTCTATATCTCCTTCTCTATCTTCATTTGTGTGTGTTGGAGGGCCTAAAAGGGTGATTTGTTCTTAGTTTTACACTAAGACACACACTATTACACCATACTTTGGTTTGTGAGGAGTTAAGAGGTTGTTCTTGGAGGTTTTAAGATGGTTTTGATCAGAAAAGAGGGCTGCACTCGCTGTTCTTCAAGAGTTCTTCAAAGGTGAGCACTATTCCTTTTTATCCCCCATTCTTGCACTAGCTTTTGACCTGTCTTGCATACTGATTTAAGCTTTGTGCATAACTAAAAAAAGTCTTGTATTTTCATGTTTACAATCTTTCATTGAGGTCATTTTGGTGTTGGGGGTCGACCTCTCCCTCTTAGGCCTTGTTTGGCCCCTTTTGTCCCCTCTTTGATTGAGCTTTGAACCTTTTGTGTATTGGCCTTCTCACCACTAAAATCTAGTGGATTTTTAGTGGTGAAGAAGAGGTTTTGAGGTCTTGCATAGGGGAGGGACACCCCTCTCCCCTTGTGTCTCTTTTGCTTGTGTTTAAGGCTTATAAAGGTAGCATGCACGCCTAGTTGTCTTTGGCTCCATTTCAGAGGTTTTTGGGTGTTTTTTGATCATATTATACCTCTGTCCCATGCTGGTTTGTTGACCCTTTGCATGCATAATACACTTGCTTTGTATTCCCCCATTTTGCCTAGAAATGCATCTTGCCATTAGACCATCATGCTCACATTTTTTTGCCTAGCTTTGTGAAGTTTTTGGTCATATTTTGCCATGCTTGAGGTCTGTTGGGTGTTGATTTGGTCATACCTTTCATGCTTTGTATAGTCTCTTTGCATTCTGGCATGTTGGCATCGGGTGTGTGAGTCATTGGCATGCATTACCTTGGCTATTTCAGTGATTTGGACTCACTTATTATGTCATTTCAGACCATGTTTTGTTCTTACATGCTTGCATTTGTTATCCTTTCAATGCCTTGAAGAGATGTGGTCTTATGCTCCATGTTTGAGTCCTTGCGTATGCCTATGTGTTTGAGTCCTTGGGCTGCCATTCATGTATGTTTTAGGGTGTATTTTGATGCATTAAAACTCTATTTTTGGTTGGAAAGTCCATGCCATGTTTGGTGGGGGGAGGTGTAGAGTAATGCCCTTTTGGTGACCTTGAATGCCTTTGTTTTGATGCCCAGTTCGTAGCATGTTTTTGGCCCTATCCCATGCATGTTCCAACCCTGTTTTGGGGTCCTTTAGGACTGTTTTAGGTCATTTTGGTCCATTGGGGTTTGATTAACATGGCCATGGTTTGACCCCTCTTGTTTGGCTTCAAGTTTGGATCATTGTTGCATGCCTTGCTTGCATGACATGGTTGATTTGGCATCTTCCTCTATGCATTTTCAGAGCTTAATATGTTACCCTAGCATCCATGTTTGTCATCTTGTGAGTGCCCTTGAAAGCTGCCTTTCATGCCTTAGTCTTAGGCTCATTAGTTTGCATGCTTATTTTGCATGATTGGCATCATCATTTTAGTGCACTTTGGCCACTGTTTTGGGGAGGTGGCTGAGGTTCCTCCATCCTAATGTAAGTTCGTGTATTTGTATCTTGTAGTATACTCATTACATTGCTTGTTTGTTGCATCCTTGTAGTCAATGCATTGTTGCATGTTTACCACTTTGCCTAGTTGCCTAACTAGGTTGTATTGTAGCATTGCATGCTTGGCACATTGCACACTTCCATAGTAGCTTACATTGCATTTGTCATGTTTTGTAACTTAGTCTTTTGTACACTTGAGCCATGTTTGTATACATGCATTACATTGCTTGGTTTGGGGTGTCAAACCAAGCACGAAGATTGAGGAGTGTTCGTACTCAAGGTGACGTAACACGTTTCAATCCTCGGTCGCCGATGTCCCCAATCTCAATATGATAGGGTATTGGCACTCATTTGTTTGTTGCATGCATTTACATCAAGTTGCAAAACTTGGCCTCTTAGGCCATCATGCATCGAAATGCACAATTGATGGCCCGAGGGTCAAGGGCCATGCTCCCTGGAGTTCATTGCATGATAGGGAGTGTGTCCATGCATACATTTGCTTGAAAATTCCATGCCATACACTGCTTGCCCTCTCCTGCTGTCAACTGCAGGTTTCAGCAGGAAGATTTGGTCGGCCGGCAGCGTTGAGTGCCGATCGGCAAAGAATGTTTGGCCGAGAGCACAATATTTAGCCAATGAGAGTATTCCCATGGCCGGTAGCATATTCTTTTGGCCGGTAACATTCCACAACACTCAAGGAGCAGTTCTGGGGACTTTCAGAATTTTCAGAGGGGCGAGGCAATGTAAATAGAGGCAACAGTGCTATGGCAGCGAGTTTCCAGGCAAGACGAGTCAAGCATGCATCATCCAAACATTTTGAGGCGGGGCTGTGGCCACTTTACTTCTGCATTTAAGTTGTTAATTAAATAGGAGTTCTGTAATAATTATTTAAGTAGTTAAATTATTTATTTGGTTGTGTAGTATTTATTCGGATCCTCCGAGTGAGGGCAATTGTGTAATAAGTGTGCGTGAGTGTGTGTATGTCTTCCAACCCCACGTCTTTCTTCCCTTTTATTTACTAGCTTTCGATGGTTAGTTTAGGGCATGTTTCAATTAGCATACAGTATGATAACATGTTTGTATACATTCATTCGTTTTACATGCACCGGGCTCGGCACATCATTCTAACTGCATTTGTATTTCAATTCCAAATTGAATACGTGCTAGTTGTAACATTTCACATGTCATTGTAGATTAGCCGAGCCTATTCTAGCTGCATCCTGCATGTGTTGCATTAGCCATCTTAACATGAACTAGGATCATGCATATGATTACTAACTAGTTTCTATGTTGGCTTGGAGTACTAGGTAAGCTTTTATGCTTTAGCATACCGCATGCGTGTGAGTGTTGCCATAATAGCATGATTACCATGAGGCTAGCTGCTTATGTGATATAACTGCTTGAATGCCTGTGGATGAAGGTTGAGTTACTTAAACTGGAACAATGCATTGAATGCGAGTTTTAAGCCCACTTGAAAGTGGCAAAACCATGTTTTCTAAGCCCACTTGAGGGTGGCAAAATTCACGTATTGGCCTACTTGCGAGTAGCACCATGAAACCATTTCCAAATAAACAAACATAAAATGTTTTGTTCCAATTTGGGCGACTTGGTCTATACTTGTTTGCTGTGCGCATCACGTAGTAAATCTATGCTAATAACCGGAATAAGAACGCATAAAGTTTTCAAAACAAGATATCATGTCTAGTAGAGGCTGATCTTTGATCGGGCGAGTAGGGGTGCTCATAGCTGACCTTCCCCAATCGTACCCAAGTTCCCGAGCCGAGGCAACTTTGGTGATGACGGACACGTGGCCTTAGGCAAACGAGTCAGGGTTTCCTAAATTACCCCATAAAAAATATTTAGGTGGCAACTCTATATCTGGCAAAGCAGTCCATGTTTGGCACTTCTTTACAAAAAATCTGTTTTCTCAAAACGATCTGCCGGATTTGGACTCTTTGGTTCAGATTAAGAACCATGACAATTTAAGTCCGAACTGTAGTAGACCCACTAACAAACAAAACGGGATTTCCTCCCAGGGCATTCGGGGATGTCTACAGGTGCCAACAAATATTAATATATATATATTTGTAAAATATAATTTTTAGTGCAAATTATGATGGTAATTCATGTTCGAAATTAATTAAAAATACTTATTCTTGTTAATCAACAAATTCTTCATAGCGAAGCTCACACGAATATTATTGGGCAATTATCAAGTTCTTGCAATAATATCAATGTTCCAAACAACAACCATGACAAAATTTATGTAAAGAGCATAAAAAATATTTACAATCACAAAAATAATCTCAAATTATGTTTTGCCCAAATTAAAAATTATAAACCCTAAATTTACATAAACAAAGCTAATCTTAAATAAAAATAATACCTATTGAAATCCGTTTAGTTTTTTCACCCTAAATCCTTCTTTTACGTAAGTTGCCAAAATCTTCTGAAGGAAAAAAAAAAAATCAAACGTGAGAGAGAAAGAAAGTGGAGTAGCAGTCCTTAAGCAACGTAAGGGTTCATTTGGGAAGAAGGGTTGGGTTGGGTTTGGGGCTATTTTAGCTACAAAAAGACAAAATAGGCTTTTTAGTCTAATAAGATAAAACATCACATTCAACCCATAATCATTACATTCTTTCTCTCACAAAAAGTCAAAAAAGACAAAAAGCCCTTTCCAAACGAGGCTTGTTAGCCCTAGGCTAAAATAGTCGAAAAGCCAAAAAGCCAACCCACTTCCCAAATGAACCCTTTGGTTACTTAAAGTTAGTAGGTCCTTGGTGGTGAGTTCTTATTATTTACTTTGTCGGGGTCTTTTGATAATTAAGTAAAAGTTTTATCTTAAAAAAATAAAAATTTCAAAATTTTGGGGAGATGGGACCCAAGCACAACACTGGCGTCGCCCCTTTAGAAAAGATGACTTTGACAGTTGACTTCAAATAATATTTATAAGAAAAGTGCTTCAGACCACTAATTGAAGACCACTAATAGACCTCTAATGATGTGGCGCCGATGTGGCAAAGACGTTGTTAACTTGCCCTTTTCTCTCTCTTTCTCATTGATTTCAAAAATCAAAATCATTTTTAGAGTTTTCACTCTCTCTCTATTCGCTCCTTCCTTCTCTTCTCTCTCTCTCTCTCTCTCTCTATTCACTGTCGTGTCTCTTTCTCTTCGACCTAGAGCTCCCCAACAAGCGCAACTCTCCAACCCCGGTGACGATTGAGTCTGGATCCAACCGAGCCTCCATCCATCTTTACTCACGATGATCACCGGACTCGCTTGTCGCTTTGCAATCCCAAAGGACTCGCTTCTCTCGACCCTCTATTTTTTCTCAACAGACCCGAACCAGCGACTCCAACCTAGAGGTATATAACATAACTACAAATTGATTTAAGGTTAGGGCTTGTACGTGTGTGTGTGTGTGTGTGTGTGTGTGTGTGTGTGTAATATAGTGCCTATGTAAATATAATTTACAAATTGATTTAGGATTTGAATGTATGTTTTAGTTCAATTTCTAAATCGCCATACGAATTGGTTTCTTGAATTAGGGTTTTTTTTTTTTTTTTTTTTTGGGTAATGAAAAAAAAATTGATGATGCTGTTGTTGTTGTTATTGTTGTTAAGTATGGTGTTGAAACTACTCGAATAGCAATTTTCATAGTTTTACTTGACTTTTTGTTTTGGTTATACTGCCACATAATTGCCAATTAAATTGTTTGAATTGTTAATAAACCATTTTGACATATGAATTTTGAAAGCAGTGTATTCCTTATAAAAAAAAATAAAAAAAGAAAGTTCGATCCATGGCTTGTAGCATCTACTTCACAACCACATTAAAAAAATTAAAAACAAATAAATGAAGATGGGTGCTTTAACTGATTGCTTATACTAGCTGCTTCTAGGTTATGTTTTCCAATTTATTTGGTGGTGCAGTACTCTTTGCAACTTATTTCCTCATTGAAAATCAAAGATAATGAATTCTATATGTTGGAGTTGGTTGAAAGAAGGTTGGCTCCATGCTGCTCTGTGCCAAAAGAGAGTTTGGCTCTGGAGTGGTATGATTAAATATTGGGTTTTCTTTCCTTTCACAAGTAGTTTTTAATTTAACAAGACGACCTGACTTCTAAAGTATATCCAACATGCTTAGTTTATAACATAAGAAATATCTTTCCCATGAAACTCACTTACCCAATGGACCTAATAACTATGTTGTCTTAAGAGAGAAATGAATTCTATCTGCTCTGCTCATCTATTGCACATTTGGAAACTCACTTACCCAAGTTTTTGTTTTCTCAACAATGGCATAAATAGAACCTCCCTCCAAGGGAAACAGAGGAAGAAGATTAAAAAATAAATAGAAAAAGGAAATGAGGATACTATGTGAAATTGTTGTCTTGTTTATATAGTGAATGAGGATACTATTGTATAACTTTTGTTTTTCACTGGTTTGCTTATACCAGCCATGTTGATCTTTTGATTAGTCTTTGTGTTATGCAGCACCATGTTCATTTCTTTGAGTTTAATTATCTATTGAAATCTTACAAGCTATGCTTTGGATCTTAGGATAGTTATAGGTTTTTAAAAATTAAAGATATTTACAAAGCTTGCAAATAAATTTAGATTTGCATTTGCAATTGCAATTTTAGTTGGAAAACTGTGAGACAGACATCCTAAACATTGGTGGTAGTGCTTTCTATGTGCCATGATTTATTTAACCTATGCAATAAAGGAATCAAGTTTTGTTCTGAAGAAGAGTAGGTTGTCTAAATTAGTAAAATTTGGCTTCATATTTTGGTAGATGTCAACTTCAAGTGTTAATGGTAGTACCTCAAATCAATTGACATATTGCAACAAAAATTGTCTTAAATGTCGGAAAAAAGTAACTATTCGAATTTCAAAGACGGAGTGAAACAAAAACAAGTTATTTTATTGTTGTCATGATTGCGGTGGTTTTATTGGATGGTGCTTGCCTACAAATTCATAATGTAGAAATGAAGGACAAGTGCAAATAGACAATATACCAACTGTCACTGAACAACTTCGAAGTATGGGTGAACAACTTCAATTTCAAAGCGAACAACTTCAATTTTAGAGCACGCAGATACAAAATTGCAGACAGACATAAATTGAAGTTGGTGTTGTACTTATGGGATCTTCATCTTCCTTATAATTGGTGTTGTATTAGTATGAAGATGTAATAATTTATATGTAAGTTAGAAGTTGAAATAGATGATATGTATGAAGATTTATGATATATTATAGTTATTTTTGAGAAATATGAAGATGTAATCATGTTGATTGTTTGTTTTATTTTTTGAGTTAATTGGCATAATTTACAAGTATGAAGTTATCTGTTTGTTTGTTTGAACACAGATTATGATTGGAACTTTCAAATTTTGAACAGATTTTTGCACATAGATTTTTACAGATTTTGAACATAGATTTTTGAACACAGATTTTCAACACAAATTTCTGAACACAGATTTTGAAGACAGATTTTTTAACATAGATTTTCAACACGAATTTTTGAACACAGATTTTTGAACATATATTTTGAACACAGATTTTGAACACATATTTTCAACATAGATTTTTCAACACAAATTTTTCAATACAAATTTCTGAACAGATATTTTGAACACAGATTTTCAACACAGATTCTTTCAAATCAGATTTTGAACACGGATTTGAAATCAAATTTTTAACAGATTTTTATTAGATTTTGAACAGCACCTTCACAAATCCAAATCAAAAGCTCAACAAAAATAAACCAACACACACCACTCTAGCTCCAAGTCCTATTAAATTTCTATAAATCTTAGAAATTAAGCTCCATCAAGTAACAAAGAAAGATGCATTAAATTACTCCCACCACAAAATAAACTCCAAGTTCAATCACATAAAATGCATTAAAATTACAAGTTTCCAACTAACGAAAACGAGACTCATTTCGGTCCATTTGTACACTGAAGTCAACAAAAGAAGATGGTACGACTCCGTAAATTTGATTTGTAGCACTCATGGATTGTTGAGTTCTCATCATGTCAATAACTCCTGGTGTGCCTCCAATACATTCTGATGGGGTAAGAGATGTGTCGACTCTCGGTGTGCCTCTAATACATTGTTGAGTTCTCATAATGTCCATACTTCCCGGTATGCCTCCAATCGCATTTACCATTTGTCCGTAATTAATTACAATGACATGAAAAAAATAGTTTAATATACATTATTGAAAAATAAAATAAATTGATCGATGTAAATTCATATTATGCACATGTACCGACACATACATATTATTTTGCATGCCAACCATACAAGGATAAAGCTCTTTACGTGCACTAGGTTAAAGTTGAGATTGAGCTTAAGCTCCAAGCACCTTAGTACCCTATATTAATCAAGATGAATGAATAGAGGTAAATGATAAGTTCAATAGAGAGAAATGATACAGTATTGAAAAATAAATAGAGAATACCATGAAATTTACCTTTGATTTGTTTTGTTTTGTTTTACTTGCTTTCAACTGATTGACTATTTGATCTACTTTGGCGACCTTTCATTTGGTAACTGGATGACCTTTTCGGCGAGCAACCAAAGGACTAAGCAACTTCGTATTATTGATTGCATTTCTATTAATGCTCCTAATCCGGGAAGATGGTACATTACTAGTAATAGGTGGTACATTACTAGTAGAAGCTGGTACATTACTCCCACCACCCTCATCATCTTTCATCACTCTTGCCTTGATTTCATCCAACCCATGGTCGATAATTCTGATTTTGCCTTCAGAGTTCCCAACTACTTGTACAATGCCAAGTAACTTTTTGCTCGTCTTATCATAGACCTTTGCATTGAAATCATCCCCAAAGCCAGTGCATGTGGTTTTGATGCATGTGTACCCTCTATCCAAATCTTTTCTCCCTCGTGGTAGAATGAATTTATTTGGAACCTCATTTTTGCATCTTGCAATGAGCACAATGAGTGAGTCAGTACACATGATGCCTCTAAATTGAAACAACCGACACATACATTGAACATCAAATTCAGTCGAATTATAATACACAATAAAGTCCACGTGCATCATCTTCCCAAAAACTACCACGGCTTCCTTCACAAAATATGTGCAATTGAACCCTCCTCTTTCACAAGACACGGTTGACAATAAACTAGTCTCTTCATCTCTACTTGCACTTCTTTGAATTTTGCATTCATGTAGGCATCCTGAAATTGCTTCTCAAAACCATACACAATTAGGCTATCAAACACTTTGTGTCGAGACTTGAAGTCAGCTTTCTTCTCTTTCTCTACCTTACTTCTCAAGGCATTTTCATATTGTTCAACAAATTGCTTTAATGTAATCTTTGGGTTGACATATTCATCAAAAAAGGCATTCATGCTCTCATTTCGTTGTGTAGTTGACATGCCAGCCCAAAAAATGTCTTTCACATAGACAGGAACCCATCGATGTCGCTCATTATATAATACCCCTAACCACTGATTCTCATAAAGATTAAATTCTTTAATCATCTTTTTTATCTCATCTCAAATTCATCTTTTGTGAAAGTGTCATACACTGCATTTTGCAAAGCCAACTTTATGGATTCATATTAGGAATAGCCTTTCAATTTCTTTGGAATTTTCTTCATTATGTGCCATAAACACCATCGATGTCGAGTATTTGGGAAGACAATTTCTATAGCATTTTGCATAGCTTTGCATTGATCAATTATTATAGCTTTTAGAGGATGATCTGACATGCAATTTAACCATGCTTTGAATAACCAAACAAATGTATAACAAACCACAACCAAGAAAAATTGACTGTCCATGGTGGTTAACTTCTACAAACAGAGCAAATGGCATATCATATTTGTTAGTGAGATAAGTTGTGTCAAATGAAACATCTCCAAATTCTTCATAAGCCGCCCGACTCATTGCATCTGCCCAAAATAAGTTTCTAATGCGAAAGTCAGTATCAACATCAATCATATAATAGAAACTCGAATTTTGTGCGTGCATCCTCAAAAATATTTTTCAAGTGCATCGGAATCTCCTTCTCCAAGCCTTAACCTTCTAGCTTTGTCAATGTAATTTATTGCATCTTGCTCATCAAATGTTAATGACTTATAACCCCCAACTTCAACAACCATTGAGTTATAATTCCTTGATACCCCAATTTCTGCTTGATCATTAATTTCTAATCTTCTCTTCACAGGAGTAAGAATTTTCTTATTCATTGCAAAATGATGTGAGTCGGTGAGAATCAAGTCATGATTATGGTCAAGGTTAACTATGGTTAACATAAATCTCCCATCCTTTTCTAAGGTCGCCCGTACCCTTGCTTTGCAACCAATTTTTGTGGATAGAGATGGCTTTAGAGGGCTTACTTCAGCTTTTTTGGTTCTCTTTCCCGATCGAGAACATTTAATCCCAAAATATCTTAATTCTCCATCATCGCCACAAACTTATGTTTTATAAGCTATGGAAAATCCAACATGTTTAGCGTATTTGGCATAAAATGTGTACACTTCTTGCTTTGAACTAAAACACATACCCCTCTTAGGTTTCTCAACTTCTTCACTCTCATTTAATAAAGGATTCTGACCACTATTTGAATCAATCTCCATCTCTGCTCGTTCAAAAATTACAGTCCAAATTACAGTCCAATATTCATTAACCATTTACAGTCCATATGATAACTCTGTTTCTTCATCAACAATGCAATTCTAAAAAATAGAATGAGTTTTGCTTTTGAAAAGTAATTTTTTTGGTATTAAAAAACAGCTCTGGAGTACCCTTTCAGTATCTTTTTTTCTTCTAAAAATCAATTCAGGATGCAAGCTCTGGTATTGAAATTGGATTACATTTTCCAAATAAAAAATAGATTGAAAAACATAATGAGTTTCCAAACAGATTGAATAACAGAATAACAGATTGACTTTCCAGACAAATTGCAATACAGAATAACAGATTGAAAAACATCATAATAGATTGACTTTCCAAAAAAATAGATTGAAAAATATATTGTCTTTCCAAACAAAATTCATTCTCAAAATAATGAGTTTTGGTATTAAAAAACAGAATGAGCTCTAGAGTACTCAAAATCCTATTGTGTGTATGTATATATATATATGTGTGTGTGTGTGTGTATATGTATAAGAACATTAAAACATAGAAGGACATAAAATAGAGAGACAAACTGACCTGGAGGAGCGTGAAAGTCCAAGTCGAAGGAAGATGCTGGACGGTGGAAGAGGGAGAAGACCTCAGATAGTGGAGGAGAGTGACGGCGGACAGTGGAAGAGAGCGGATAGATCTGTAGATTCAGAGTGAGAGAGGGAAGACAGAGAGGGAGAAGAAAATGGAGACGGAGATAGAGGCAGCGAATGCCGAACGATGGAGGAGGGAGAAGACACCGGACGGTGGAGGAGAGGGACGGCGGAGGAGAGATGGTAGAGCTGGAATAAATCTTGAAAATGGAACATCAATACCTCTATTTTTCATTTGAGCAGGATTTTTTTTTTTTTTTTTTACACAGTGCATGAAACACACACACTATATATGCAAAATGTTCTTCAGCTTGCCTTGTTGGCTGCCAGCTCGTTAGTGCTGCTTTTAGAGCTGCTGATTTAGTGTTTTAAATCGAAATTATTTAAATTTTTGGCTTTTTTTTTCCTTTGTGTACTTTTTTTAAAATTTATTTATTTTTATTTTTCTAATGCGTCTAATCAAAGAAAATTTCAAAGTGTACAGATTTTTAATTTTTTTTAAAAAAATTACTAAATATAAAAAAAAAAGTCAACGAAAAGTTAAAGTCAACCATAAGCAAAAGCAAAGCAATTGGGATGGGGCTGACTGTAATCTCAAAGGAAACAACAAAGCAATTGGGATGGGCTTACTATAATCTCAAGTTTGAAAGAGGTTTTTGAAAACCAAAGATTTTACAGATACAAAATAAATCACGTAACTAATCGTAGAACGCTCGTTATGTGGGCTTTATGGCTTTTCAGAACTTATCGTTGGAATAATTTTCTTTTAAATTTTTTATGCTTTAACTTTGTTAGTGTTGTAGAATATTTTATAATTTTGATTATGATTTTTATTGCAATATAAATAAATTTATATTTTTAGATAAAAATTGATTGTGGTTTGAATTTTTTTTTTTTTTTTTTGTTTTTGATGTGATGATCCTATTGTGGTAATATTTATTTATTATTATGAAAATATTACAGGATGAATGGATGTCAAATTAATATAGGATGTGGCAATTAATAATCAATTGTTTATAAAATCGATTCAATTTTTACAGGCATTTAAGCATACTTAGTTGTTGCTTTTAAAAGTGTCAATGAGAAGAACATATAAGTGGCATTTTGTAGTAGTAATAGTAGCTTTGCAAAGTGTCACTAGGATAAGTTCCAATGGCCTTATATCCATTTAATGGCACAAATGAATTGGATTTGGTGACATTTATGAAGTTGTTAAAAATATCAATTGTGGCATAATAAGCGCCATTAAAAATCCATATAGTGGCATTTTTTAGATTGTAAGTCT
Source organism: Camellia granthamiana (assembly GCA_036172215.1). Lineage (NCBI taxonomy): Eukaryota > Viridiplantae > Streptophyta > Magnoliopsida > Ericales > Theaceae > Camellia > Camellia granthamiana. The sequence goes on along the minus strand of CM069917.1, from coordinate 24,852,291 downwards.
TCTTTAATGGAACTTGATAGTGTCATAGTGTCTACCATGACATCAAAGTGTCAATGAAAGTTTTTGGCTTCGATGGTGCAATGGCATTTACAAGTGTCACTGAAGTTCCACTAAGTCTTTTTTTAATGGCACTTGATAGTGTCATAAATAGTATCTATCATGACATCAAAATGTCATTGAAAGTTTTTAGCCATGATGGTGTAGTGGCACTTGTAAGTGTCACTGAGGCGTCACTAGTATCTACCATGTCACAGATATAAATGGCACTTGTTTAAAATACCACAAGACTAAAAAATGTCATTAGAAAAATAGTTTTGTGACACTTTCAAATGTCACTAAACTAAACAAATGTTCTACTGGCCTCACAGCAATCGTATTTAAAGTGCAATTGCTAATACTTCAGTTCAAATTAAAGCGTGCTTTTTTTTTATTTTTTAGTATTTTGGGGATGGGTGTGCGCAATGCAGTTTGGACGGTTTGAGAGTAAAATTATAAATTGAATGGTGGATTGACAAATTATGGTTTGAGCATTTTGGACAAATTGGTAGATTGAAGAATATTCTAACTAATTAGCAAACCTTTGCATAATATATAACACTAATTTGTATAATATTTTTCATATGTATATAACACAAATTAATTTTATATGATATTTTTCATATATGTAACTACTAATTTGTAATAAATTTCACATCTTAAATGTCTCTCACTCTAATTTTCATTTTGATATTTCATTATAGATTAAAAAATATATATGTATTAACTATAGTAGAGTAGAGCGGTTTCGAAAGCGAATTATAAATTTTAAAGTTTAAATCACGGTTAACGGATAGAGCTGTGCAGATTGATGCGGATCGGTACGATTTTAATGAATTAGGCGGTATTTTACAAGGCCCTAATTCTCGGGCTTGAAGCCAAAACACCAAAAACTAACTCCTCCCCCAATCAGTGGTATCTAAAGCCAACAAATAATGTAACTCTACCGGAGGATTATGAAATTCAACTGCCCCCTCTAATTGATCCCCCATATGTGCCAAAAAATCAGCACACATATTTGCTTCACGTGGAGCAAAACAAATAGAGCACTCCCAATCTCTCTCCAACATCGCCCTAATACTCAAAATTGAAGTCCGGTGTGGGTGATTGCCATCCTCTGTGTGAATTGCAGTTATTACTTCCTGAGAATCAGACTTAATGACTACATTACGAGATCCTTGAGACCATGCAATATTGATCCCTTGCCATAGCGCCCAAATTTCTGCCTTAATTGCTGAAGCCCACCCGACCTTATGACAAAAACCCATCACCCACATGCCACTGTGATCACGGATAAGACCTCCAATGGTTGCCATTCCCAGATTACACGCAAAAGAGCCATCTACATTCATCTTTAGCCAACCTGGATATAGAGGATCCCATTGAATTAGACCATTATTCCCTGACTTCTTCCCCCAAAAAATCTGAGCCATCTGCACTTCCCACACTTGATTCAAAATGTACTGAACCATGCCAGCAAAAATAACAAATGAACTATCTAATAGAAAACTTTGCGGAACATAAACTAAAAACCATTAAGGATTCAATTCTATACATGAAAAACTATATGAATTTCTACTATACAAAATAAGTGTATACATACCTTGATCCATGATAGTATGAAATCCTTAATAGAGAAACCTTGAATAAAAGAACTTGATCTTCAAGTTCTTTACTTGTCTAAGATCTTCAAACCACTTCTCTCTCTCTAGGCAATGGGAGCCTTCTTGTGGTGACAACTTGAGTTTTGTGATGAAGAGTGTGGTTTGGGACCTTACACTATTTATACTAGTATTATTCACATCAAAGAATCCATTTATTCAATGAACTTCATTAAATAGATTAATGTATCTTTTACATTCATGATACATAATGCATCTTCTATATTAATGAACTCATTAGATAGATTAATGTATCTTCTACATTCATAATAGATACATAATGCATCTCTAAGATTCATTCATAATGAATCTATCACATTCAATGCATTGACACTATCTCCATTAGTCTTCTATACATTATGTATATATAGATGCATTCATCAATAATTAGTCACCATCTAATTGATTTACATGTATCTTGCTTAATGAGATGAATCTTGTATAATCATGCATAAGTCACATTAAGCCATATTTAGCAAAAATTCTTACAATCTTCCACTTCGCTTGCATGATTATATTACGTCACTAGATTAACATAATATGGCCAACATTCTGCCACTAGAAGATTGCACCATCACCATTAGATTCTGTTCAATGAAATTATTAGCACCAAATCATTGTAGTCAGTGATTTACACATTGATCAAAATTGTACAATGGTTATAGTGTCAATATTTTCCATCAACATGAATAAGTGAATCTTAAATCACAGAGATGACATTAGTAACATAACGGTGATTAATGCTAATTCATCTGTAACGGTCCCATTGTTTATGTCTTCTTCTAAATTGTGCACAAGTATGAAGAATGAAAACAACAAACATAATCATTACTAGCATAAGATGATTATAACATAATAATTATCATACACTCATTTCAAATCTAAACATGATAAACTTTATATTAAGCCCATGCGTGCAACATGTTCTTGAAAGAGCTTAGGTGCGAGACCTTTAGTTAAAGGATCTGCCAATATGAGAGATGAAAACAGTCTGATTCAGAACCCTTTCTTTAACAACTAAACACTTGATATGAATATGCTTTGATCCTCTTGAAGTTTTGTTATTATTGAAGAACCGAACAGCAGCATCACTATCACAGTAAATCTGTAAGGGCCTCGAAATTGAGTTGACAAGTTGTAATCTAGATATGAAATTCTTTAGCCATTCTGCATGATATGTGGCTTCATAACATGCTATGAACTCTGCCTCCATAGTGGAAGAGGCTGTCAGAGACTGTTTATGACTCTTCCATGAAATGGGTCCATTAGCAAGCATAAAAATATATCCATAAGTGGACTTTCGAGTGTCTTTACATCTAGCATAATCAGCATCTGAATAACCAATTACTTCAAGACTGTTTGTTCTTTGATAAGTGAGCATGTAATCCTTAGTGCCTTGTAAATATCGTAACACTTTCTTAACTACTTTCCAATGATCAAGTCCGGGATTACTTTGGTATTGACCAAGCATACCAACTACAAATGATATGTCAGGACGTGTACAAACTTAAGCATACACAATGCTCCCAAGTGCAGAGGCAGAAGGAATTTCTTTCATTTGTTCCCTTTCTAAATTATTTCTGGGACATTGAAATTCACTAAATTTATCACCCTTAATTATAGAGGCAACACTACTTGAACAATTCTGCATGTTGAACCTCTTAAGAACCTTTTCGATATAGGCTCTTTGGGACAATCCTAAAATACCACGAGACCTATCTCGGTGAATTTCTATACCAATGACAAAAGAGGCTTCACCAAGATCTTTCATTTCAAAATTTCTCGTAAGGAATTTCTTTGTCTCATGTATCATTCCCAAATTATTGCTAGCAAGCAATATATCATCGACATACAAAACTATAATGCAGATATTGCTCCCACTGATTTTAAGGTAAACACATTGATCAACCACATTATCTTTAAAATCAAATTTGGTGAGAACTTCATGAAATTTAAGATACCATTGTCAAGATGCCTACTTTAGACCATATATGGACTTCTTAAGCCTACAAACCATATTTTCCTTGCTTTCATCCTGAAAACCTTCAGGTTGGTCCATGTAGACCACTTCATGCAAGTCACCATTCAAAAAAAGCTGTTTTAATGTCCATTTGATATAACTCTAAATCATAATGAGCTACTACGACCATGACTATTCTCAAGGAATCCTTATTAGAAATAAGAGAATAAGTTTCCTTATAGTCCATCCCTTCTCTTTGAGTGTATCCTTTAGCAACTAATCTGACCTTGTATCTTTGGACATTGCCTTTAGGATCACGCTTGGTTTTAAAAACCCATTTGCATCCAACAGTTTTGGCTCCCTTAGGTAATTCTACAAGATCCCAGACATTGTTGTTTTTCATGGATTTTAACTCATCTTTCATGGCATTTAACCATTGAGTTGAATTTCCATTATTTATGGCTTGGACATAAGAAACAGGATCGTTCTCCAAGCCTATATCACACTCATTTAGGTAAACCTCATAGTCATCTGATATGGCTAGTTTCTTTTCTCTTTGTGATCTGCGTAAATGTTGTTCTGCAACTGGGACAACTTTTTTTGTCAATGTGAGAAATCTCGTGAGTACCAATAGGTTCAGGTACTACATTTTCTTGGATAATCGTGGAAGGCCTAAAAGCACGATTTTCTTTCAAAGAAACATTTTTGAGATTTATACTCCCACTAATGTTTTCATCCTCTAAGAACATAGCATTTATAGTTTCAACAATTCTTGTGCTATGAGTGGGACAATAGAATCTAAAACCCTTTGATCTCTCAGCATATCCAATGAAAAAACAACTTATAGTTTTGGGGTCTAATTTCTTTATCTGTGGGTTGAAAATTTTTGTTTCAACAGGACAACCCCATACATGTAAATAATTCAAATTAGGTTTCCTACCAACCCACAGCTCATAAGGAGTTACAAGTACGACCTTACTAGGAACCCTATTAAGAACATGTACAACAATTTTTAAAGTTTCACCCCACAAGTAATCTGACAAAGAAGAGTTACTCATCATGTCCAAAAGAGTACGGTTTCGTCCCTCAGCTACACCATTTTGCTCAGGCGTCCCAGGCATTGTGTAGTTAGCAACAATACCATTCTCAGCCAAAAATAAAACAAAAGCACTTGGATTTTGACCCGACTCAGTGAATCTACCATAATATTCACCACCTTTATCAGATCTTACATTTTTAATCTGTTTGCCAAGTTGATTTTCAACTTCAGCTTTATAGAGTTTGAACATATCCAGTGCTTTTGATTTTTCACAAATAAGATACACATAAGTATACCTAGAAAAGTCATCAATAAAAGTAATAAAATATTTATGTCCATAAATAGTTGGAACAGTAAAGGGACTGAATATATCAGTATGAATTGTGTCTAATAATTTAGTAGTCCTAGTAGCACCCTTTTTCTTTGTCTTTGTGTATTTTCCTTTAATGCAATTCACACAAGTAGTAAAATCAGAAAAATCAAGTGAACTTAAAATTCCGTCTTTAATAAGACGTTCTATCATTTCTCTTAATATATGGCCCAAGCGCTTATGCCACAACATGGATGAATTTTCATTCACTCGTTTTCTCTTTTTATTTACCAAGTCGTTTACATTAAAGGATAAAAGAGATTGTGCATAAGTGGAATCTAAATTCAATGAATAAAGATTACCATATAAAGTAGCAGAACCAATCATATGAGAATTGTAGAATAAAGAGACTCTATTATTTCCAAACTTAAATTCATAACCACATGAATCAAGTTGTGAAACAGAAATTAGGTTTCTAGTAAGAATAGGAACATAAACTGTGTTTACGAAATCTAAACTGAAACCAGAGTCTAAAATCAGACGGAGGGTGCCAATAGCCTCAGTGTCCACCTCTATTCCATTCCCAACCGTAATGGTTCGTTCTCCTTTATTTAGTTTCCGACTTGTAAGGTATCCCTTTCTTGTCCAACCAACTTTTAAAACCTGGACAGTCTTTTCTTATGTGACCTTTATTTCGACAGAAATGGAATCGAATCTTATTTTCTTCATTAGCCTTGTGAGTTTCATCATTTGCATTATTCTTCTTCTTACTTTTGCCTTTCTTGAAAATCGTTTTGATTGGACCCAAGGTGGTAAGGTGAGCCATATCAGGCTTTTCAACTTTAAGCCTCTCTTCTTCTTGAACACTCATGGCAATTAACTCGCTCATCTTCCACTTATCTTTCTGCGTATTATAATTGATCTTAAAAGGACCAAATTGCGCAGGAAGAGAAGTCATAATGAAATGAACAAGAAAATCTTTAGAAATTTCCTTGTCCATTCCCTTTAATTGAGAGGCCATGTCATTCATCTTTAAGATATGTTCACGAACACCACTCAAACCATCATATTTCATTGTCATCATTTTAATCATGAGAGTACTAGCAAGGGATTTGGAAGTTCCAATAAATTGTTCTTCAATAGATTTCATATAGCTCACTGCACTTTCAGAAGCAGAGATTCCTCCTTGAATTGCAAGCGTAATTGAGCCTTTCATAATCATTAGACTTAAGCGATTAGAGCGTTCCCATTTTTCATATAAAGCCATGTGTTTCTTAGAACTTGTATCATTAGGCTTTGTAGGAGCTAGCTCTCTTAATGCATAGCCTAAATCCATAATTCCCAAAACAATTCCAATTTGTTCCTTCCATTTCTTAAAATTAGTTCCACTCAAAGCTTCAATACTAGACAAGTAACTATTAATTGCAATAGGATTCAATGCAGCAAATACATAATATCCATTACATAATATAATCAAGAAAACTATTTTTCACATGTCATAAAAATAACACAAGTTAAATATATCTAACTAGAAAACATAATTAATTAGATACGAAATCAAGTTATCCTTCCGTTGGGCCGAATAACAATATATTTTAGCAATTCATAAAAGTAAATGAGATGGCTAATAAAAATAAACAACATAAAATAAAATAAAATAATCATTAAGACCGTAACGAGTTTATCACCGTTGGGCAGAAAAACTCAATGTCTCTTATTTTATTTTATTTACTAAAGCACATGAGAAGATTATCACCGTTGGGTAGAAAAACTTATTGCTATATTTATTATACTAATCATCTTGGTTGTTTAAACATACATAGTGTTGAACCTCCGTTGGGCTGATCAATAATGTTTCAACTCATAAGGTGTGTAACAAAACATTAAAAGTGCATAAGACATTATCTTAATTATCACTTGTTCAATGATTTTTAATTTTTACTTTAATATCAATAGAATAAAAGATTGATCAAAAATAAAAATAAAATTGGACAAGTGTAAATCAAGGTTATGCACTTGTTACACAAAATATCATCATAAAATGAAATTCATACTTATACGTTTCATGCATCGGAATTGAGAACCATAGCTTTGATACCAATTGATGGAAAACTTTGTGGAACATAAACTAAAAATCATTAAGAATTCAATTCTATACATGAAAACTATATGAATTTCTACTATACAAAATAAGTGTATACATACCTTCATCCATGATAGTATGAAATCCTTAATAGAGAAACCTTGAATAAAAGACATTGATCTTCAAGTTCTTTATTTGTTTAAGATTTTCAAACCACTTCTCTCTCTCTCTAAGCGATGGGAGCCTTCTTATGGTGACAACTTGAGTTTTGTGATGGAGAGTGTGGTTTGGGACCTACACTATTTATACTAGTATTCTTCCCATCAAAGAATCTATTCATTCAATGAACTTCATTAAATAGATTAATGTATCTTTTACATTCATGATACATAATGCATCTTCTATATTAATGAACTCATTAGATAGATTAATGTATCTTCTACATTCATAATAGATACATAATGCATCTCTAAGATTTATTCATAATGAATCTATCGCATTCAATTCATTGACACTATCTCCGTTAGTCTTCTATACATTATGTATATATAGGTGTATTCATCAATAATTAGTCAACATCTAATTGATATACACGTATCTTGCTTAATGAGATGAATCTAGTATAATCATGCATAAGCCACATTAAGCCATATTTAGGAAAAATTCTTACACTATCATTAACTGTCTTATTCCGCCAAAACCATATTAGTAAATAGCACACTGAAATACTATTCTTAAATATTTATTTTCTATTCTTTTTTATAATGCTGCCTAATTTGTTCTTATTGGTATTTTTTTCCCTTCTAGGATAAATATACATACAAATATGTAGAATGATTACTTATTGTTTGATGAAATCTCTTAATAAAATACTTGTTTTTTGTTTTTGTTTTTGTTTTTGTTTTGGAGACGATTAGGGTTGAAGGCAGGGTGAAAATGCTATTGTAGATATAACATTTTACTTTACTATTGTCACGCTCCGTATTTTATTACTCGGATAACCTTACCAATATTCATTAATTAAGTCCATTTACAAATAACATTTCATCCTTGGATAAAATGATGAATAATTAAATATACATATTCCCTCTCGTTATACAACAATGATATTTACATACAAATAAAAGAAATGCCCTGAGGCTTACAATAAAAGGGAGGACACTATTCTTTACAAAAAGATAGCACTCAGCCTAACAACAAATGAAGTAGTACAATCCATCTCTACATTACACTTATGAAATGGTAAAATCCATTGTTTGATCCTCAAATCCGAAAAGCATTCCATGTACACATGTACAGGCAGGGGGTGAGCAAAACTCACCGAGCAAACTCATATTAAAACATTAAAAGATATACGAGTACAAAGATACTCATACATATTCGTGAAATCATATCATGTCAAAATCATAAGGTTTTATCACATAATCTCTTAAATCCATTTTTTTATTATTTAATTAATCACAACCAGTTAACTTAAATAAATAAGCATGCTTCAATAGTAACATGACATCCTTTTTAATCCATTCAATTATCTCATTATCAAATGAATCAAATAATTAAACAATTCATCAAATCCATTTTATACAGTCTTATGAGATGAATGCATATGCCATGCTATGTCCTTTTTGAAGATAAATCACATTTTCATCCTTTGAAAACCATCATGCTCAATGATGTCATGTAATTTCAATTGTTCAAAACTTAACAATTTATTTCAAGGGCGGTAAGTACAACTCTGGTAATCCCTAGGTTAGTGTCTGTACGTAGACTATACAAGTACTACTAAATTGTCATTTTTACCAGTATCATCTGGAGGGCTCGACACCCATAATCTGTCATTTTTACCAGTCACAGCTGGAAGGCTCGACACCTATTCTCTACACTACCCGTCAAGGCTTACCACCGTATTTACCTCAAAACCATTTTATGAAAACTTTTCTCAACATGCTTTCTCAATGCAAAGTTTTCAAAACAACTTTCAAAGTTCTTCATTTTCAATGAATTGATATGCCAATGTATCAACAAATGCAGTGCAACATTTTATCCATTTTCCATTCTTCCACACAATATTTCCATTGTGATCAAAACTTCCATTTCTCCTTTCAATACAATTTCACAAGATGAATAAATACATTTATTTCAATTCATCAAGGGATAACATAATTCCCACATTTCAAACATTTCCAAAACCTCAACAATTATCTTATTCCATGGAAAATCATCATTTTCATGAAATAACTAAACAATTTTCAAATATCATTTATTTTGGCACACAAAATAAATATAACAACATATTCCAAAGATTTTCAACATCTTTCTTAAAAATCTCCAATCTCTAGGTTTTCTTACCAAAACCATTCATCTTCAACTATTTGAGAAGATCTCACCAAAACATTTTTCTTTCATCAACATAATTCAAAAATATAAATTTCTATTTTTAGAAGGAAAAAGAAAGTAAACCCACTTTCAAAATCATTCACCTTCTTGAATCAACAATCTATTTTTCAAAACAAATCAAAGGATGATTTCTAAAATAATTTAGATCTTGCAAAAATATATATATAACTCAAAGAAAATCCCTACTTATTAAATATTACCATTTTGATCAAAATCTTCATTTAAATGCAATATGGTAAATTTTCACCGATGGCTAAAATAGTTATCTCTAACATATTAATTAAAAGATAACAACATTGGCATATAATCCAACATATAACTATAACTTGGAATCTCCCATGATTCCCAACATTTAGAAACAAATCATATTCCTCATTTTATCAAAGATGAACAACTACACTAGTTTTCATATCACAATCACGTCCGGTAACCTTTCAAGGTCCATTTCTAACCGTGTCGGTTTTATTCCAACAAATACATTAAGTAAAATAATATCGTTAATGTCCAAGAAAACATCATTTTCTTTCCAAACTCACTCTCCAAGCATTATTCAACTATGACATCCTATTTTGATCGAAAGCTCCAAAAGTTAAACGTAATTCCTTTGTTTTCTTTAAAAATGCTCTTTTGGCCACAAACCGGTAAAATTTCAAAACTAATCGAATCGAGATCCGTTTTTGTTCAAATTAAAAACATAACTCTTTCATAACCTTACAAACATATTCCAAGTTTACACTTTCGCAATTTGGGCATCGACTTTTTATTTTTCTCAAAATTTCTCTTTTAAGCAAATAAAACACAAATTTTTCAAAAATTCTAATTAAACTATATACAACTCAAAGCTCCATATAATCAAGCAAAAGTGCATATAGTGTTAGGGAAAATATAAAATTCCCCACAAGTAAATCAATCAATGGGAATAAAAAATAAATGCGGAAAAATTAAATCAAAAGCAACACAAGAATTTTATGTGGTTCCCTCAATGTGAGGTATGTCCACGGGATCGAAATCCGATTCCACTATCAACCAAATAAGTTCCAAACGATTACAAACGAGACACTAATAGTCTCACAAAACCACCCTTAGGTGAATTCCAAATAATCACAAATAAACAAGAGGAAAGACCTCACCAAATAGATGAACCAAAATCTTCAGAACCTGAGTTGAAGAAGATCCAAAATAACGAACCAAATCAACTTCCACACGAAGAAAACAAAAGCTTGAACCAATCAAGCACCTTAACTAATCTTCAACAAAGTCGGCACTGTTACCGAATCAAGGTACTAATATGGCAGCCGTACAGTACACCCACGGGAAAAGTAAAACCAATACTTTTTTTCCTTGGCCAAACAATATCAAATCTGTATTGTGAATTTAGGGTTGTTGTAATCAAACCCTAGTTGTAACCAAATTGGATTGGGCCTCCACAAATATAATATATAAAAATATTATACCTAAACCAAGTCAAATTAAAACTCTTTTTCCAAAATCAATTGGGTCTCACACTCCAATAAGGAGGTATACCCAACAATTCTCCCCCTACCGACTTAGGTGGAGGCATCAACCATACCCGCTAAAGTTCGACACTTTAAATGTTTGTCCCTCGACAAAGTCTTTGTCAACATATCCGAAATATTATCATCTGTGTGAACCTTTTCGAGTTGCAACAATTTCGAATCTAACACATCACGAATCCAATGGTATCTCACATCAATGTGTTCGATCTCGAATGAAAAGTAGAATTTTTACTCAAATGAATAGCACTTTGACTATCACAATAAAGCACATACTTTTCTTGCTTCAAACCCAACTCTTGCAAAATTTTCTTCAACCATAACTCTTCTTTGCAAGCTTCCGTAATGGCAATAAATTCAGCTTCGGTAGTTGAGAGAGCAACACATTTTTGTAATTTAGATTGCCATGCCACAGCTCCCCCTACAAAAGTCATCAAATACCCCGAAGTAGATTTTCTAGAATCAACATCACCAGCCATGTCAGAATCTGTGAACCCATCAAGCATCGGCTTACCATCCCCAAAACACAAACATACCTTCGAAGTCCCTCGAAGATACCTTAGAATCCATTTTACCGCTGCCCAATGTTCTTTACCCGGATTAGAGAGAAACCGACTCACCACACCAACGGCGTGAGCAATATCCGGCCTTGTACAAACCATGGCGTACATCAAAGAACCAACTGCTGAAGCATAAGGAACTTTCAACATCTCTTCTTTGTCTTTCTCACTTGTAGGACATTGATTCGAACTAAGCTTGAAGTGACCCGCAAGTGGACAACCAACCGGCTTTGCTTTATCCATGTTGAACCTCTCAAGAACTTTCTCAATGTAGCTCTCTTGAGACAACCAAATCAGCCCCTCTTTGCGATCACGAACAATTTTCATACCAAGTATTTGCTTTGCCGGTCCCAAATCTTTCATAGCAAAAGATTTACTCAACTCTGACTTCAACTTGTTAATCATGGTAGAATCTTGACCCACAATTAACATGTCATCAACATAAAGCAAAAGAATAATAAATTTACCATCCGGAAATTTTTTCACAAACACACAATGGTCCGAAGTGGTTTTAGAAAAATCATTATTCATCATGAAAGAGTCAAATTTTTTGTACCATTGCCGCGGGGCTTGCTTGAGGCCATACAAACTTTTCTTCAATTTGCAAACAAATTTCTCTTTCCCTTTCTCTACAAAACCTTCTGGTTGCTCCATGTAAATTTCTTCTTCAAGATCATCGTGAAGAAATGTGGTCTTCACATCAAGTTGTTCAACTTCAAGGTTCATACTTGCAGCCATGCCAAGTACAACCCAAATAGAAGACATCTTCACAACCGGCAAGAAAATCTCGTCAAAGTCAATGCCTTTCTTTTGCCCAAAACCTTTTACAACAAAACGTGCTTTGTACCTCAGATTCTTGCTATCATTCTTCAATTTGAAAACCCACTTATTTTTTTAGAATTTTCCTCCCCTTAGGCAACTTCACTAAATCATAAGTCTGGTTTTCAAGCAAGGAATTCATCTCCTCGTCCATGGCCTTTTTCCAATCATCTTTCTTTGTATGCTCAATTGCTTCTTGGTAGCTTTCAGGCTCCCCTTGATCGGAAATCAACACAAATTCATTGGGAGGATACTTTCTTGAAGGTTGTCGGTCCCTTGTAGATTTCCTCAACTCAAGTTGTGGTGACGATACTTGAGTTGGATGCTCTTCCTCAATTTCTGGCTCAATTTCATTAGGATGAGCATCATCCTCCACTTCTTCAATAGGTGGCTGCACATCTCCCCCATTTTCATCATCAACTGAAGATGAAGGAGATGGATCCATATCAATGAGATCGCTAGTTTTTGGCTCCGGTTCATCACCTTTGTCAAAATCTTCAATTGTTTGGTCTTCAAGAAATACAACATCACGGCTTCGAATAACTTTCCTGTCGACCGGATCCCATAATCTATACCCAAATTCATCACACCGATAGCCAAGAAAAATACATTGTCTTGACTTACTATCAAGCTTGGACCTCTCATCCTTTGGAATGTGAACAAAAGCTCGGCAACCAAACACTCTCAAGTGCTCATAAGATACATATTTGCCAGTCCAAACTCTTTCAGGAACATCACCATTCAAAGGATAGGAAGGAGACAAATTGATCACGTCAACCGCTGTCTTCAATGCCTCACCCCAAAAGGATCTTGGCAATTTAGCTTGTGAAAGCAAACACCTTATTCTTTCCACAATAGTGCGGTTCATCCTCTCGGCAACTCCATTTTGTTGAGGAGTCTTCTTAACTGTCTTTTGATGCCGAATACCTTGGCTGCGACAATACTCATCAAATGGCCCAATGTATTCACCACCATTGTCAGATCGGATGCACTTCAATTTCTGCCCTGTTTCTCTTTCAACCATGGCCTGAAAATGCTTAAATACTTCTAGAACTTGATCTTTAGTTTTTAGTATAAAAGCTCAAACTTTCCTTGAATAATCATCAATGAAAGTAACAAAATAAAGTGCACCACTATGTGTTCTAACTTTTAAAGGACCACAAACATCCAAATGAATCAACTCCAAAACATTTTCTTTTCTAGATGCAACATTTTTATGAAAAGAAACTCTATGTTGTTTACCCGCGAAACAATGAACACAAGTTTTAAGATGTGTACCTTTCAGACCGGGTAGAAGCTCTTTCTTGAACAAAACTTGTAGCCCCTTTTCACTCATTTGGCCAAGCTGCTTATGCCATAATTCGGTAGAAGTATCATCCTCAAGTGCATTGACAACACTTTTACAAATTTTTCCTTGCATCGAATAAAGTGTATGAGTCTTCTTGCACTTAGCCACCACCAAGGAGCCCTTTGTGAGCTTCCATATTCCATCACCAAATTTGTTGTTGAAGCCTTCATCATCTAGCTTCCCAGTAGAGATCAAATTGAGGCGAATGTCGGGAACATGCCTCACATCTTTAAGCAACAATTTGCAACCCAAATTTGTTTCCAAGCAAACATCACCCATGCCAATAATCTTGGACAAACCTTCATTACCCATCCGAACATAACCATAATCTCCTTCGGTGTAGGTAGTGAAGAAATTAACTCGAGAAGTCACATGAAAAGAAGCACCGGAATCAATCACCCAATTGCTCTCTTGGCCCACAAAATTGATACAATCATCTTCACAAACGACCATGAGATCATTGGTAGTAACTGCTGTTGTGTCTTCTTGCTTCTTATCCACACTTTTGTCACGCCTTTTCTCCTTGTTCTTGAGCTTTCGGCATTCCCGCTTCATGTGTCCTTTCTCATGGCAATAATAACACTCAACATCTTTCTTTGAAAAAGAACCATCTCTTGACTTGTCACGGCTTTGATCACGACCATGAGGAGTCTTACTCCTCCCCCTTGTTTTGCTTCGGCCTCTCACAACAAATGCTTCTGAATGAGAGGAACCCGCTGATTTCCTTCTAGTTTCTTCATTCAACAAGCTACTAGTGACTTGGCCCATAGTGACAACTCCATCGGGCGCCGAATTACTAACTGTCACAGCCCAAGTCTCCCAACTTTCGGGCAAGGAACTAAGTAGCATCAAAGCCTGCAACTCATCATCAAAAACAATTTTCATAGAAGCAAGTTGGTTAACAATACTCTTTATTTCATTCAGATGTTCCGGAATAGGGCTGCCCTCTTTATATTTTAAATTAACCAACTTACGAAACAGAAAGGCTTTATTTGTGGCTGATTTTCTATCATAAAGACTCTAATTTTTTCCATAAATCATGTGCTGAAGTTTCAGTAGCAACATGATGAAATACACTATCATCAATCCATTTACGGATAACACCAACGGCTTTTCGATTAAGCCTCTTCCACTCATCATCTTTCATATTAGCAGGTTTGCCACTATCACCCTCAATGGGTCCATAAAAGTCTTTACAAAATAATAGGTCCTCCATTTTAGTTTTCCAAGTTACCCAATTACTTCCATTGAAGCTAGACATGCGACCCACATTCCCCTCCATTGATTTACACAAATAAATAAACCCAAATAAACCGTAAGCTCTGATACCAGTTGTTAGGGAAAATATAAAATTCCCCACAAGTAAATCAATCAATGGGAATAAAAAATAAATGCGGAAAAATTAAATCAAAAGCAACACAAGAATTTTACGTGGTTCCCTCAATGTGAGGTACGTCCACGGGATCGAAATCCGATTCCACTATCAACCAAATAAGTTCCAAACGATTACAAACGAGACACTAATAGTCTCACAAAACCACCCTTAGGTGAATTCCAAATAATCACAAATAAACAAGAGGAAAGACCTCACCAAATAGATGAACCAAAATCTTCAGAACCTGAGTTGAAGAAGATCCAAAATAATGAACCAAATCAACTTCCACACGAAGAAAACAAAAGCTTGAACCAATCAAGCACCTTAACTAATCTTCAACAAAATCGGCACTGTTACCGAATCAAGGTACTAATATGGCAGCTGTACAGTACACCCACGGGAAAAGTAAAACCAATACTTTTTTTCCTTGGCCAAACAATATCAAATATGTATTGTGAATTTAGGGTTGTTGTAATCAAACCCTAGTTGTAACCAAATTGGATTGGGCCTCCACAAATATAATATATAAAAATATTATACCTAAACCAAGTCAAATTAAAACTCTTTTTCCAAAATCAATTGGGTCTCACACTCCAATAAGGAGGTATACCCAACATATAGGAGTGTAGGAAAAATCTCTGCTTAACAATTTACACAATATTCCTCAATATCAATTTATTTTTCTCAAAAATAAATTCTAAAACTCAAGGATGAGATAAATATTTCAACCTTAATTTCTCAAAATAAATTATCTAACCATAATATGATGTAGATATAATCCATACAACAATTAAATTCTATTTTCGGTTTTTTTTTTTTACAAAATTAACAACACAAAATGATTTTTTTTTTTAAATCAATATCAAAATATCAACATTCTTAACATTTCAACATAATTTTTCTTCCAAAAATTACCAAACAAAAATCTGAATATATATATAATCCATACAACAATTAAATTCTATTTTTTGGATTTCTTTTACAAAATTAACAACACAAAATGATTTTTTTAAAATCAATCTCAAAATACCAATATTCTTAACATTTCAACATAATTTTTCTTCCAAAAATTACCAAACAAAAATCTGAAAATATATCTACATGCAATACCTCTTACAATGATATATTTTCTCAAAATAACCATAATATAGCTTTAATGTAAAAATATGAAGAAAGTCTCTACCTCAAATATGAAGAAAAACAAATCTGAAAATGCAAATGTCGCCCGATCATGAATCCGAGAATACCATTGTGAAGATTACGACGAGTTCTCTAACTTTCATTTACAACATTTTTACAAAATCTCACTCTAAACACTCCCACTCTAAACTTAAAGCTTATGTAAAAATGGAGAAAAAGAAAGAAGGAGAGAGAGAAGAGAGAGCCGAGAGATAGAGAGAGAGAGAGAGAGAGGCTCTGTCAACAAAAGGGTTGTTGACCACCCATTCTTCTTTTCCTTTTTTTTTTTTAGAAAAAAGATTCTCACCCCTTTGGCAGTGACCCCCTCTACCCCTCAGGCTGTCATTGGTCAAAAAACTGTTTTTTTTTTTTTTTTTTTTTTTTTTCTCCCCCACTCACCCACCCCCACGTGTGTGAGGGGGGTGGTGGGGGTCAAAAAACGAGGGGGTCTGTATCACTAGTCTTTTTTTTATTTCTTTAATCACACTCACCAAAACATAATCATCAACATTTCACCACAACTATTTTTATAAACATAGATAATTTTTGTAATAATAACTCAGAATTTTATAATATAAATTATAAAATGATATAATTTTTCTCACCACAAAAATATAACATTTTTGTACACCACAAAATATAATATTTTGTTCACTACCAAAAATATACCCAATTTCATTACAAAAATATATAATTTTTCACCATATGATACACACCATAAAATCAACTATCAAATATTTATTATAGTCCTATATAATAAATAATAACAACTCCCAATGTGGTTATTACTAATCACATAATTAAAAAGGATCAAATAATTAAACATGAATCATAAACAAATTCAAATTAAATTGAATCTAAATCATGGGTCTCATCCATAAGTGAAACATGGTCCAATTATATACTAAAATAGACTCAACTAATTTATCTCAAATCATGGTCTAAACATTAAAAATTAAATAACAAAATTTTCCTATACACTAGACCGAACACCGATCAGTCCGTGAATTTTCATAAAATAAATACTCATCAATAAATTCTGAAATTTTTACCCAACGTGCTAGACTCGTATGTGAACAACATACAAAAATTTCATAATTTTCTGAGATCGGTAACTATTTGTAAAAATACAAAAGCGAACTATTTTCGCACAGAATTTACACAGCACTCACTTCTCTCTTTAATCATTCTCTTCTACCAACTATGAACCACCACCCGAGTATATAAATATATAAAAAAAATATGGTGGAAAATTATTTAAAAAGGGGCTTTCTTTATATAAAAAAATATTTTCTCTTCCCATGAACTCCACTCCAGCACTTACTTCCCTGTTTTGTTTATTTTAATTCCACCACCAAAACATCATCATACATATATTTCCTTCTTTTATTTTTTTATTTGGGTCTTTACAACTATTGTCCCCTTTGAGCCAAAATTTTAGCTCCACTGTGGACAAATTGCTATTGTTTGTTTCTTTGGACAAGTATGGCTAATGTTGAAGTACCATTTGCTTTGTATTGCTTATGAATGAAGAACAGTGAATTAGTAATCATTATTGATAACTTAGTTTTATTTCCTTTGTTTGCTAATTGGAATATTGCTATAGGAGCTTTTTACATTATCCTATTTGTTGTTACTCATGAGCATAATGACCAATTAAACAAATATCCTTACCCTGTCCCACAAGAGTAAGACTTTTGTCCCTCTAGATGCATGCCATTGTTATTTTAATTTCCTTGTGACGAAAGTAAAGGGTGGGCGGTGTTTGGCAAGTTTTGGGTTTGGGTTTTTTTTTTTGATTTTTTTCACTAAAAGATAAAGTTTTTGCAAAATCAAAAAAAAAAAATAAATAAATAAATCCAAACAAAATATCACATCCAACCCCATAATCATTTCACTTTTTTTCTCACAAATATTACATCCAACCCCATAATCATTTTACTTTTTCTCTCACAAATATCACATCCAATCACAAAAAAATCCAACTATCTTCCCAAACACAAATTTTTTTTATTAAATAATATTCTACAACTAAAAAAATCTACATAAAAACTCACTTTCCAAACACCCATCATATTTGTATTGTGTCATCTAGGATTCATATCAAAATTTTCCCAATAGTATCTTAATTGATTTATTTTTTGTATTATTTGTGTCATGTTCGTATCTAGCTCATGCTATGTTAATATTTAGGAGAAATTTACAACGTGCACCCTTTCAAATGGTGCACATTGTAAAAAAGTTTTGATTTTTAATGATGAACGTTATGATTATTTGTGATATGTGTTATGATATTTTGTAGTGAAGTTATAAATAGCGAATTTATGATGTGCACCCTGAAGTTAGGAATGATAATGTTATGACATTTTGTGATTTTTGTTATGACACTGAGATTTTGTTATGGCATTTTTCAGTGAAAAAAAGTTAGGACTTTTGTAGTGAAAAAATTATGACGTTGTGGGTTTAAGTTATGAAATTTTGTGAAAAACTTATGAAAGGTATACTAATGCACATTTTTAGGATGCACATTGTAACTTCTCCCAATATTTAATGGTAGATTTTATAACATGATAAAAGTGATTTTGTAATAAAATAAACATTTGAACGGTGTAAATTATAGGAATTATTTTTAAAAAAAAGAAAAAAAAAGAATATATATATATTCAAATTTAGAAAGGGCAAAATGAAGAACTATGTAGGATAAATTACACTTATCTCTCTTAAAATTTTTGACAAATACATAAATCTTTTTAGTAATTTTAATAATTACAGAAATATCTCCTATTTTAACTGACAATATTAAAATTCTTCCATTCCGTCAATTTTACACGAACAACATTTTTTACTTATACAACATGACCATATTACCCATTCCTGGTTTGGGAACAGGCTATTTTAGTAACTTTTTGACTTTTTACGAAAAGATGTGCAGAAAAGTAGAGAGGTCATGCTTGCACTTATTTTCCACTATAAATGCATGAAGTATAACATTTTCTGGCCAAGATACCTATCTCGGTCTTAACCTTGTAATCTGTTTGGCCAAACCTACCCACCTTTTCAGCCTAGATCCTCATCTTGGTTGAAGAGTACTTAGAGTTGGTTATTCTAGCCAACCACTCTTCAGCCTAGATCCTCATCTCGGCTGAAGAGTACTTAGAGTTGGTTATTCTAGCCAACCACTCTTCAGCCTAGATCCTTATCTCGGCTGAAGAGTATTTAAAGTTGGTTGTTCCAGCCAACCACTCTTCAGCCTAGATCCTTATCTCGGCTAAAGAGTACTAAAAGTTGGTTTTTCCAGCCAACCTCTTCAGTCTAGATCCTGATCTCAGCTGAAGAGAACTCAAAGTTGGTTATTCCTGCCAACTTAGAGCGAAGTGTTTGGTTATTCCTGCCAAACTTCCTACAGCCTAGATCCTTATCTTGGCTTAGGAGAAGTAAGTGTTGGTTATTCCAGCCAACCTCTTTAGCTCAGATCCTGATCTTGGCTGAAGAGAGCTCAAAGTTGGTTATTCCTGCCAACCTTGAGTGAAGTGTTTGGTTATTCCTGCCAAATTTCCTGCAGCCTAGATCCTTATCTTGGCTTAGGAGAAGTAAGTGTTGGTTTTTCCAGCCAACCTCTTCAGCTTAGATCCTGATCTTGGCTGAAGAGAGCTCAAAGTTGGTTATTCCTGCCAACCTTGAGTGAAGTGTTTGGTTATTCCTGCCAAACGTCCTGCAGCCTAGATCCTTATCTTGGCTTAGGAGAAGTAAGTGTTGGTTTTTCCAGCCAACCTCTTCAGCCTAGATCCTGATCTTGGCTGAAGAGAGCGCAAAGTTGGTTATTCCGGCCAACTCAAAAATTAATTTGTTCTCATCATTTTATTCAATAAGAAGCCACAAAAGTCCGGAATGTGAGAAGTAGTAGGTAAAGAGTGAAATTGTGTGAGTGGTACATTGTAGCAAAAACAGCAAGGCAATTCGGATGGAGTCTTTGAACCAATTTGGAACCCATAGTCACAAGAATTTAATATCATTATTGTGCCTCAAATTTCTCTTGAATTTTTTAACTAGAATTGAGTCAATTCACTCATCTATTTTATCTTTGGACTTGACTACAACCAACTAGTAATGTTTTTTTTTCTTTCTTTTATTTTTATTTTTCAGGTCGGAATCAATCGACGTGCAATCATAAAAAATTTACATTAATAGAGATATGGTTAGAATGTGTCAAAGTTGTTATAGGTATGTTTTTTATGCCAATTACATGGAGATTAGGGAACTAGGTGCTTCATCATCTGCTACATTCCCCAGTTCATGTGCAATCGATGCATTAAAATGAAAAATAATAATAATAATAATTTATAATTTACTCGTATTTTTTTAATATTTTTTTTTTCCGTTTTTAAATCTCTACTCAAATTATGATCTAACATAGCCTATAGCTGTGAAAGAAGCATGAATTTGGAAAGGGCAAAGGTAGTTAAAATGTTATTTTTCTCTTCCCTTTTCATTTTTATTTCTAAATTTCTTCTCAAATTTATGCTCCAAAAACAACGTAAAACAGCTAGTGCCCAATTTTGCCTATATCTCAAGGCCACATCTCTTCAAGGAGTGTAAAAATGGCCCGCGGCCTGTGGGTAATCCGAAGCCCACCCGCGGCCCGTTTAGGCCCGAGCCCGAGACCCTAGGCCTGGGCCTGGGCCGTCGTTTTGAAGCCCGGCCCGGCCCATGGGCCTCGCTTGCCTAGGCCAGCCCATCGACTTGCTCAAGACCCACTCAAAGTCTGGTCCGCTCGAGGCCCATTGTCATTTTTAGTGAAAAATAATAAAATTTTGATGAAAAAAAAAAATGTTTAGGCCGGCCCAAGCCCAAGCCCAGACCCAAGCCCACTGGTCCGTCTAAGGCCCGAATACCCTTTGGGCCTGGGCCTAATTTTCTGGCCCATGGTCCAGCTCGACTCAAATTTTGGCGGGAACCCGCAAGGCCCCGACATGGGCCTGGCCGGGCCAAATTTACACCCATTTCTTCTCTATTTTCCTTTGTTTTTCTTCTCTCTCATCTTCTAACCAAACCTTACTCTGATTATGATGATTAACCAATGCCTAAAACTCAAAGACACAGATAATGTAAATAAACAGACCTCAATGCTTATATTTCATTATTATATTTTTGGCAGTGAGAGAATCAATTATGACAAGCTATTTTGCAAACCACATCATTGTCAAAACAAAATCCACGAAAAAAATAGAAATAAAAAACAAATCAAATGCGCATTTACTTTTTATACCCTGTCATCTATGGCAACAGAGAAGAAGAAGAATTTTGGAGAAGTTTGAGATTGAACAGCTAACAATGTAAATATCGAGCGACAGAAACAAAGGCGACGATGAATCAACCTTCAGCACCGGTGAGGGAACGCCTCCCTATTCTAGAAAAAAGAGGTAAATTATAATGATACCTTTGAGGTTTGTGTTTAATACAGATTCCTCATTGACAATTGGAAAATTACACTACACCCTCTGTCAGACTTGGTCTCTTAATAGAGATAACAAAAAGAATATTGTTATTAACCCCTAACTTTCTTCTTAGAACCCTCACCTCTTTCATTTTTTTTTTAATTTCTAATTTTGTCCCAACCTACAATTCCATTTTTACCTTCATTCCTAATCTTCTAACCCTAATTTTCTAAACCCTAACTCTAACCCTAATTACCTGCGGCAATCACCACCATCTTCGACCACCTATCACTACCGCAACCACCACTCCCACTCCACTTGCTATCTCTGCCGATCTCCGACCAAGCTGGTATCGGAAAACAGCCCCAATGTGGTTGTTTCTGTAGGTGATGATGAATCGGTTGAGATCGAAATAGGTTCAAGCCATTGCCGCTGTGTCGCTGCAACAACTCTCCCCCACCATCTCCGTTGCATTGCCGCTACCGCCACAGCTTTGTCCTCTCCCACCTCGTCGCCACTTCTCAGCCTATCCCTACTAACACACTAGCATTCCCTCTCTCTCAATCGTGATTTACGGAGGCTACGAGCGAAGGCTATGAGAGACTGGCGACGCAGATAGGAAATTTAAGTAGCAGAGGAACGTGGTTGCCGATGGTGGGAAGCCATAATGGTGGTCGCACGATGGATGTATCTGTAGGAACAATTTTTTGTTTAAATTAAATAATGAAACAAATCAAACAAATAAAATAAATTACTTACCGAATTTATTGTACCGAACCGAATAAATAATTAAAAGATCAAGTCAAGTGTGTGACACTCTATCCTTAAGAGAGATTTTCCCCACTACGGTGCTTACAAATAAATGGCATCTATCTCTCGAGATACAATGATCTTCACAAATTGTAGTAGCACTCCAAACAATTTGTTCGGCGAACAAAACCTGTGTTCTAAACTCTCTGAATTTTTTCCTAAAATAATATGAAGAATAATGTAAATAGATAAAAATTTGGACAGCAAGAAAGTGTATTTTTCAGACTATTTTCGGATTGGAAAACTGCTGGAATGGTCCAGGTATATATAGGGCCAAAAAGTTGTGAATTCAAACTTCAACAGGTCTGAATTTGAATGAATATGTACAGTAACTGAAGAATAGATAACTACTGGGTAATTTCTATCTGTTGGAAAAACTGCTAGCAGATTTGAATCTGTCTGGCAGTTTTAAATCTGTTCGGGTTCCAATAGATCTGAAAACTGTTTGGAAAAATTGGACTGGAAGATGAAACAATGGATGTGAAATTAAATTCAAGTTTGAATTAATTTCGTTAAGAATTTTTGGAAAAAATTCAAATAAATTTCCTCCAAAAAATTAATATTAGAACCGACCTGACCCATAACCCACACCTGCGCCCGGTACAGCACGGCTCTACCGGCCTGCCGGCCGGACAGATGGCGGCTGCGGCGCGTGCGCGTGTGGTGGTTTGGGTTAAGGTTCCATTTGTCCATAACTCCTCCATTCTACAAACTTGGGGTGCCTCTTGGGGCCCAACCCAAGTGTTGCAATCTAGAGCTTATATACATACGCAAGCTCTCTTAAAGTTTCAATGTGAGACAATCCATTTCAAGGAAACCCACATTTAAATCTTTAATTGTCCATTCCACGAACTCGAAAACGACGTCAAGTTCTCATTCACTCATAAATGGTTTTGATGAACCGTCTTTACCGTGTGACTTACCATGTAGCAAGGAACACATCACCTCTTTGGACCCACCCCAAAAGACGTGTGGGACTCACTCAATTTTGGGCTCAAAGTTGGCCCAAAATAAGCCTATAAAAATCAAGTTTTCCAACAATCCCCCGCATGAATGGAATTTGACAGAGAGAAAATGCAACAACATGATCTAAATATACAGAGTACAGAAATTCAAAATATTCTGCAAATGATAGGTACCTTTTGGCTTTGAACCTTCCCTTGTAAGACACTATCGGATTTACTAGCTAACCAGTGAACACAATCTCTTGAACTGTTCAGCCGTTTGTGTAAACCAAGGCAATGAACTCACATAGTATATTACCAGACACAGTTTAGTTCTCAATATTGAGTTCATTTTGGCCCTAAACAGCCTAGTCCTTATGAGTGCTCTAGAGAATGTAGCCCTTCACAAATCTCATAGAACCGGCCTAGTTCACACTCACATAAGTGATTCTTATGAAGAGTATCCTGCCATACTCCGCTAGGTGTTCCTAGATATAAGAATCATTAAAAGTTTTACTTAACTTAAAACGCTGCAGACATCACTATTTCATCATAAAAATGGCTAGAAGTTTAACTCCCCAGTGATCTTTATGAGTCATACACAACTCGATTGTCCCTTTGAATCTAGATATTGCGATCTCCAGTCAACTAGGTTGGGTTGCCGTTGTGGTAACTCTTATTTAATAGGCTTAAGTCCCATTCCCCTCGATGAATTCTCAACTAACTCTCTTGCTAACCATTTGGTTAATGGATCCGCTATGTTGTCTTTAGACTTCACATATTCAATAGAAATAATTCCATTAGAGAGTAGTTGTCTATTTTAAAGCACATAAGAATGAGTAGGAATCCCTACCTCAAGTTTGAAGAAGAGCTAATCCGAAAATGCAAATATCACCCGATCATGGATCCGAGATCGTCATTGTGAAGATCACGACAAGTCCTCCGACTTTCATGTATAACACTTTGACAAAATCCCCCTCTAAAGACTCCCAAAAAGAACCCCATCGATCAAACCCACTAAACAATTTGCTGAATTTAAAATTCCCTCTTATCCCTCCACGTGGAGAACCTTCATGCGGCTGACATCAGCTTAGCACCAACTTTTGAATCATGCACATGAAGCAGGCCATGCGGCACACGCCCATCTACAAAAAATCTCAAATTCTGTAACAAAGCTACCAACAATATAGGATTGGAAACCTGTTCTCCAACTCCATTCACAGCGGCGTCATCACCGGAATACCTTATACACCGGCGAGCCATTAGCCATGGTGATTAGGCTCTACCTAGAAATGGCGATGGTGCCATCATCACGAAACCCAGTCTGCTAGGGCTATAGAAGAACCATCCCACCACTCCAAAACCGCCGGAGACTTGAAAAGCTACCAGCGAAGACTGGTAACCACAAAAACTCAACACTTGTCCACCAACAAGCTGAACCAGTGAGTGGAAAACTCACGACCGAAGCAGACAAATCCATCCCTGTTCTTATCTACCCCGCTTATCATGCGCCGGCAGTCTTTTAACGTGCACTGTTCATCTCCGATTGCGGCGAACACGGCGTGGAGCTCCTCCGTCCATGCACGGTTAGTTCAGGTCATGTCCTCCTCCATCCATGCACACCGAGAGAGAGAGAGAGAGCTTGGTGAGTATATTGTAGAGAGAGAGACCCAGTAGAGGGAGTTGCATAGAGACAAGAAGTCGATGAAATGGGTTCTAAATTCCTCAATGTTGCGAGATATTCTCTTCACTACCTATATTATTTGATTATGGGACTAGTATATTGACACTCCCACCTCCCTCCATTGCTCTCACCTCACTCTGGGTTTAGATATCAGTGGCTCAAAGCTAGAATTGAAAGGAGTGTTGCCATGGCCTGAAGTGGGTGGAAAGCTTCTTTTGAAATTCATCGAGATCAAGACAATTCATTCTCTCTCTCTCTTGAAAAAATATTCCTTACACATTTGCCCCACTCCACCACTCACTTCTCTCTTTTAGTGGGCCACACTACCTTTTCTCTACAAACTTTCATCACTTTCCCACTGAAAGATTAAACTCCAGCTGGATGGTAATCACTTAGAGATATATATATATAACAAATCTTTTTTTCACCCACCAAACACCCGTTAACCTTTAACATCCACACTGCACTCACTTCCCTTTCTATATATACACATATATATATATATTTTTTTTTTTTGAGTCTTTACAAGAAAGGAAAAACATCGGTATTGGTAGTATCGGTATTTCTCCTAACCCTTCTATTGAAAATGTTTTACTTGTTGATGGACTTAAGCATAATCTACTTAGTATTAGTCAATTATGTGATAAAGGTAATCGAGTTATTTTTGATAAATCACATTGCACAATTGAAAGCACAAATGATCATAAAGCTTTATTCGTTGGTAATCATCATGATAATGTTTATGTTTTTCATCTCAATGATCTCTATGCTAGTGATGTTAAATGTCTATATGTTAATAATGAAAATAGTTGGTTATGGCATAGAAGATTTGGTTATACGCATATGGATTTAATTGCTAAACTTTTGGGAAAGGATTTGGTCATTGGACTTCAAAAAATTAAATTTGAAAAAGATCATCTTTGTAGTACTTGTCAACAAGGAAAACAAACTAAAACATCGTTTAAATCAAAATCTCACATTTCCACAACTAGACCTTTACAACTGC
This sequence comes from Camellia granthamiana, assembly GCA_036172215.1. Lineage (NCBI taxonomy): Eukaryota > Viridiplantae > Streptophyta > Magnoliopsida > Ericales > Theaceae > Camellia > Camellia granthamiana. The sequence goes on along the minus strand of CM069917.1, from coordinate 24,826,131 downwards.
TGCATATGGATTTATTTGGTTCCTTAAGGACATCTAGTCTAGGTGGTAAACATTATTGTCTTGTTATTGTTGATGATTATTCAAGATTTACATGGGTTATGTTTTTAGCACACAAAGATGAAACATTTTCTTCTTTCACAAAACTCTGTCGTAGAATTCAAAATGAAAAAGGCTTTCTTATTACTAAGGCCTCGTTTGGGGACATGCTTTTTTAGTAATTTTTTGGCTTTTTGGCTAAAATGTGATGTAAAAAAAAAAACTAGTATGTTTGGGATAACTAATGGGTTGTTGAACACACCAAAATTAATCACTAAACTGTACCAAATTCTTTTAGAATAATGGCAAGTCTAGGTATCGATCCATAGGGACAATTGTGAAATTAAACTAATTTAATTTTTAAATTCCTAAATTAATTTTGATAAAAAGATTGATTGTTCATAACCTAATTTAATAACACATAAATTAAACTAAGGAATTAAATTATCAATAATAAATGAAATTGGATTTACTGAATTTGAGAAAAATCATAGGGTAGAGAATTCACCACTAACCACATAATTAGGGTTTCCAATTGGAATCAATTATGCTATGGTTTGAACGGATTAATGCTTCGCAACTACAAGCTTGAAGCATTTGACAAGAAGATCATCACATTCAATGTACGAGCATGAACCATCTTAAGTAATACAAATCATTTACTCTAAACTAAGGTAGTGATACGACTCGTTCCTCGTAGCATGGTTCGTCTCATACCTTGAATGTGAAGGAATAGAAAACTCATGTATGGATAACATTCAACAATCACAAAAAGTCAAATATTCGAAGAGATAATGAAAAATATATAAAAGAAACTTCTAAATCACCATACAAATGTTCAAACCTTACATAATTAAAAATCAAAAAGAAAACTAAATAATTACATGTGTCACGCCCTCAAAATTAAACCCATAATAAATAATATTAACATACATCATCATATCAAAACAAGAATATAATTCCATTCATCAGAGTATTAAGAAATAAAACATCAAAATAAATGCCCTACGGGCTTACATCTTGCCAAGCCAATACTTGGACACAAATCCATGAGTCTAACTCAAAAACAAATAAAGCCCTAGGCTTGAGTGTTTTACATATAAAAGCAAATAAACTAGAAACAAATCTTCGAGTTCCAATCCCTCACAAGCTAAGTCCTTGGAGGCAGTGAACCATCTGCACCTGAAAATGAAGTTCCCATATAGGGTGAGCCACAGCCCAGTAGAGAAATACTAAACCAGGCATAAGAATTAACTAAAGCATTAACATCCGATACATAGTTAGCACAAGATAATAAATTCCCAAATTTTATGACACGAATGCCTATACAGTCTATGACACGTGGTCTACGACACAACTCACTTTCCACTTATACCCACATGGCTCACAACCTAGCCAAACAACTCAACAAGGATAACACATCGGATTAACCTTTCTTACAATATAATAAACACACATACAGGTGTTACATCAATCACAATCACATTCACTTCCATACTTCCCAACTGATACACATGGTGGTGATGTATCATGCCAACAATCAATAGAAATACTTCTATTAACAATAAGTACACATAAATGTGATGCTACAGGGGTCTATCCCCTTTCTCCTCCCAACACATCTGGTTTAGGGGTCCATCCCCTTTCTTCCCCTAAACCCTCCAACAAATTCGGTTTAGGAGTCCATCCCCTTTCTTCCCCTAAACCGGGAGTTCATCCCCTATCTCCTCCAAAACCAAATGCATATGCAACATAATTAATACTTGCCATATACAACACATAATCAATACACGTAATGTTCTGTATTAATTCAACAGTCAAACAGCTGACTAAATTCCAGTTATACCTAAGCCACATGCAAGGTCTACAACAATCACTGGCTATCCTCCACCGATAGCCCCAAAACAATTATTTCTAAGCAAGAAATAAATATCACAATATATATATATCAATTTCACAGATGAGTGATTAAATATTCAACTACATCAACAAAATCTCAATTTCCCCAAATCTCATGAATTTAACCAATACACAATTCTCCTTTAAATTAATTACATGAATTAATCTATAACAAAACCCTAAGGTTTTTCCCCAAAATTACCAAACTACCTCCCACATACCAAAACACCAACACTTAGGATTAAAACGTATACAAGGAGTAGGAAATCCCTACCTTAAACAGAAGAACCCAAAAGGAGAAGGAGAAGATGGTGCTCAAAACCCCAAAGTGCTCCAAATCAACAATTGCTCCGATTAAATGAAAGCTCTCACTCTCCTCTACCTTTTTAATGAAGGAACTAGATTAAAAACGCCCTCTAGATAGATCAAACCCAAGGAAAAGATGAGTTGAGAGAAAAGAAACTCGAAACTAGGGTTTCTGGATCAAAAATTGTGAAAAAAGACGTTTTAAAACTGCTGCTGCGTTTAAATACTGGACAGGCTCGCTCGAGCGAAGACATGGTCGCTCGAGCGACCAGACACAAAAACAGACCTCGCTCGAGCGAAAAGAAGCTCGCTCGAGCCAAAGACAAACCATCTCGCTCGAGCGAAGGAAAGCTCGCTCGAGCCAACAAACACTGCCCTCAGGTCTAGCACTGGACGCAGCCCTCGCTCGAGCCAAGAAATGCTCGCTCGAGCGACGAACCAAGAAGGACCTCGCTCGAGCGAAGAGAAGCTCGCTCGAGCGAGCAAGCCAAAAACTGAACATCAAGAATTTGTTTCTAGACTCAACCAACCTGTAATCAACCTGCCCAAAACATCCTATAACCAAAGAATAAGGAATCAAGGACAACAACGACAATAATATGACAACGGAATCCACGGAACATAAGTCCGAATACAATAATCAAATGGGAAAAAGACCGGGGTCGCTATAACCTCCCCCCCTTAAAAGAATTTCGTCCCCGAAATTAAGCATGAGTTTGTAAAAATGAATTTTTTCTCAATTCCCAATGATATAAATACAACAATAAACAACAACTTGACCCAAAACCGGTCACTTCATCTCTTATCAAGAGCTATCTCACAGTATATATAAATCAACATATATTTCAACTTGCACGAATATTATGCATTATTCTTCTCGATGTTAACAATTTCCATATCATATTCAATCTCATGATATAAACAACACATTTAATATATATAAATGTTATACTCCACTTCCATAAAAAGGCAAGTTTCAACATGTTAACATTAAACCCAAACATTCTCAATGTTTTCTAGCTTAAGACATATATAAAATTCTCAAGTTCCACAATATTACATAATCTAAACACAAGATTACAATTCCACAAACAAGTCCGGATATTTCTCACGGACTTCCAACTCACGTTCCCAAGTGGCCTCCTCCACTCCGTGATGTTTCCACAAAACCTTCACTAAAGGGATGGTCTTACCACGCAGGACTTGATCCCGCCTATCCAAGACTCGAATCGGCCTCTCCTCATACGAAACATCCTCATCAACAACTAAATCGGTCCAATCCAACACATGCGATGGATCCGGCTCATACTTCCGAAGCATACTCACATGAAACACGTCATGAACTCCGGACAACTGCGGTGGCAAAGCTAAACGATAAGCAACCTCGCCAATCCTCTCAAGGATCTCAAAGGGGCCAATAAATCGAGGGGACAACTTCCCACTCTTCCCGAACCTCATTAAACCTCGCCTAGGTGAGATTTTTAGAAAGACATGATCACCTACCTCAAACACCAAAGGTCTCCTCCTACGGTCGGCATAAGATTTCTGACGACTCTGGGCTGTAACAAGTCTCTTACGGATAAGCCCAACTTTCTCCGTCGTCTCCCTCACTAACTCCGGACCTATCAAAGGTGCATCACCCACCTCGGCCCAACAAACTGGAGATCTACACGGTCGGCCGTACAAGGCCTCAAATGGTGCCATACCGATACTAGACTGAAAACTGTTGTTATAGGCAAACTCCACCAATGGCAAGTGCCTCTCCCACGACCCACTGAAATCAAGAACACAACCCCGAAGCATATCCTCAAGGATCTGTATGGTACGCTCTGACTGCCCGTCAGTCTGAGGATGGTAAGCCGTACTAAAGGTCAACTTAGTGCCTAAAGCACTCTGCAAACTCTGCCACAACCTGGCAGTGAAACGAGGATCTCTATCTGAGACAATCGTCACTGGAACCCCATGCAACTTTACTATTTCCCGAACATATAAATCGGCAAGATGATCCACCGAATCTCTCACACGCATAGGAATAAAATGTGCTGACTTAGTCAACCGATCCACAACCACCCAAATAGCATCATTACCTCGCTGAGTCCTAGGAAGACCCACAACGAAGTCCATAGTGACATGTTCCCACTTCCACTCGGCAATAAGTAAGGGTTGCAACAAACCCGCTGGCCTCTGATGCTCGGCCTTCACTTGCTGACAAGTAAGGCACTTAGATACGAAAGCTGCCACATCTCTCTTCATACCCCGCCACCAAAACTGGCGACCCAAATCCCTATACATTTTAGTGCCTCCCGGATGCACCGCAAGGCGTGAATGATGAAACTCTCGGAGTACCTCCTCTCGACACGACTCCGGCACAAACAGACGGTCTCGGTATCTCACACTCAGATCGGGATACACCGTCAAACCCTTCTCAACCTTACCACTAGAAATCTTCTCCCGGAGAGATTCTACCTCAAGATCACCCCTCTGAGCCTCTAACACTCGAGTCACAAGTGTAGGCTGTGCAACAACAGAAAACAAGGTCGCAGCCTCAACGGATTCGCCCAGATGCAAATCAAACTCCCCAACTGCACCCAACATCTCCCACTCTCGGATGGCTATACTAGCAACGTCACCAACAGATTTCCTACTAAGGGCATCGGCCACAACATTGGCCTTTCCCGGATGATAGTGTAACTCGAAATCATAATCCTCAATAAATTCCATCCATCTCCTCTGCCTCAGATTCAAGTCTTTCTGTGTAAACAGATATTTCAGACTCTTATGATCGGAGAATACTTCAAATTTCTCACCAAACAGATAATGCCTCCAGATCTTCAAGGCAAATATCACAGCTGCTAACTCTAGATCATGCGTAGGGTAATTCTTCTCATGAATTTTCAACTGGCGTGAGCCATAGGCAACCACTTTCCCTTCTTGCATCAACACACAACCCAGACCCTCTCGTGAGGCGTCACAGTAAACTGCATAACCTAACCCTCTCTCCGGAATAATTAAGACCGGAGCGGTGGTCAATCTAACCTTCAATTCCTGAAACGACTTTTCACAAGTCTCACTCCATACAAATTTGACTCCCTTCCGAGTCAATCTGGTTAACGGTGAAGCTAACTTGGAGAAATCCTTCACAAACCGACGATAATACCCTGCCAATCCCAGAAAACTGCGGATCTCAAACACACTCTTAGGTTGTACCCAATCTTGCACTGCCTCAATCTTGGATGTATCAACAGACACCCCTTTCCCAGAAACTACGTGGCCTAAAAATTTTACCTCTTCTAGCCAGAATTCACACTTCCCAAACTTAGCATATAACTTATGGGCTCTAAGTAACTCAAGCACCACTCTCAAGTGTTCCTCGTGCTCCTCCTCTGAAGGTGAATAAATCAGAATGTCGTCCACGAAGACGACCACAAAACGATCTAAGAATTCCCGAAAGATCCGATTCATCAAATCCATAAACACTGCCGGTGCGTTGGTGAGCCCAAACGGCATCACCAGAAACTCATAGTGGCCATACCGCGTACGGAATGCCGTCTTTGGAATGTCCTCCTCCCTGACTCTCAACTGATGATAACCCGATCTCAAGTCTATCTTAGAGAAACAACGGGAACCCTTCAACTGGTCAAACAAATCATCTATACGAGGCATAGGGTACTTATTCTTAACCGTAGCCCGATTCAATTTCCGGTAATCTATACACAGTCTCAAAGCACCACCTTTCTTCTTAGCAAATAGGGCCGGTGCTCCCCACGGCGAAACACTAGGACGGATATAGCCCTTATCTAGCAACTCCTGGAGTTGAACCTTCAACTCAACTAACTCAGCTGGGGCGAAACGGTAAGGTGCCATAGAAATCGGCGCCGTGCCGGGCACTAAATCAATAGAGAACTCAATCTCTCGATGAGGTGGCAAACCAACAAGATCCTCGGGGAAGACGTCCGGGTATTCACAAACCACCCTCGGTAACACAATCTGGGTCTCATCACACTCACTACTCTCAAGGCTAGCAAGTAGACCACTAAGCTCACTCCGCCCTCGCGGATCGTACCCTGGTGGCAAAACACTACCAACCCTGTCCCCTAGAAAATGGAAACGTTCCCCGCTAACTGTACAACAGGTGACCCTTTGACGGTAGCAATCAATAAATGCCCGGTATGACGATAACCAGTCCATACCCAAAATAACATCGAAGCCCTTCATGGGCATAACCACGAAAGAAAAAGGGATTCTATGATCATCGACCTCTATATCACAACCCCTAACACCTTGTTTCAAAATTAATTCGCCCCCAAGTGGTGACACTACACAAATAGGAGATGCTAACTGTGCTAACTCCAACTCCAAAATAGATGCGAATGCAGCAGACACAAAAGAATGAGATGCACCCGTATCGATCAAAACACTAGCAACTGAATTGCAAAACAAGAAGGTACCTCTCACAACCGACGGAGTCGGCACCAGATCCTGCGCGGTAACTGCATACACGCGCCCAGACGACCTCTGATCAACCTGCTCACCCCTAGGAGCATAAGACTGCTGCACCGAATGGGACGATGAAGCCCCCTGATTAGTCCTCGAGGCCTGAACGGACTGAACTGGCTGACTCTGAGTCTGCCTCAACCCAGATGCACCAGATGTGCCACTCAACTGTGGGCAAAACCTCTTCAGGTGCCCTGGCTGACCACACTGAAAACAACTCAAACCAGACGCACCAGGTGTGCCACTTAACTGCGGGCAGGACCTCTTCATATGCCCCGGCTGACCACACTGAAAACAAGAGAGCGACTGGCCTCTACCCTGACTCTGACTCTGTGATCGAGCCGAAGAAGATGCTGCCCTCTGTACTCCTCCCTTCTGAGGACAGACTGAAGACTTATGGCCCAGCTGGCCACACTTGAAACAGGTAATATCTCCCTGACTGCCTTTCCCCGAACTAGCACTCGGTACAGGAAAAGTAGACCTAGAGAAGCTACTCTGAGGCTGCTGAGGAGTGAAACCTCTCTGCCTCCTGCCATCGCCCTGACCATCCTGACTCCTCTTGGAGCCTTTCTGCCCTTCCTCCTCCTCCCGCATCGCAATCTCAGTATGGGCTGCTGCATCAACCAAACGCCCAAAATCCCTAATCATAGTCGGCACAACTCTCAATTTGAGGCCGCGCCTCAACTTCTTCTCGAACTCTATACACCGACGCTCCTCAGACGCCACTAACTCAGGTGCGAACCTGGACAAACTAGTAAATAAGGCCTCAAACTCAGCCACTGATGAACTATTCTGCTTCAGCTGGCAGAACTGATCTCTCAACGTCTCCTGAACAGCTGGAGACAGATACTTCTCCTGAAAAGCATCAACAAACTCCTTCCAAGTACCTCCAATGCGACCCTTGGTGAACTTCCACCACTGACCCGCATCCCCTTTCAGCTGGAAAGATGCCAAGGTCACCTTCAACCCCTCGTCTTCGATGCCAAGCATCTCAAACGTTTTCGTTGTCTGTTCGAGCCATTCGTCTGCTTTAAGCGGCTCGCTAGGATCACCAACAAACACTTCCGGTTGAGACCGGAAAAACTCCCTTTTCAGAAAAGAAGGCCCTGCATCTGCAGCAACTACCGGGGCCGGAACTACCTGGGCTGGATTCGCAGCCCTCAGAATGTCCACTGACGCCTGAAATGCCCCTGCTATCTCTTGGGCCAAAGTGCCCAAACCCTGCTGCCCTACTGGCTCGGCCGCATTGGCCTGGCCAACACCCTCCTGAACCGTCGGAATCTCCTCCGGTATAGGCACTTCTTGCCCGGCCTGCCTACCACGCCTACCACGACCTCGTCCTCGTCCTGACATCCTAATAAAAGAAACAAAGACGTTAGCACTCTAAATAATATGCTAAAACTATGACACTCGCGTCCTAATACATTGGACAACAATAAATCACACCATGTAGGCACATAATCACATAAGCACCTACGAATTTCATTTCTGGATAATGATAGTCCCGAGGCGTCACTAAAGTTCCGGTTGGAAACAACATTGATCAAGTGCCTTTCCAACAAGACTTTCAGGGACTCAAGGGTCCAATCAACATCCCAGAAACTACATTCCATACCCACATAGTCACGTAAACATGTTATCATATAAGCATGCAATCATTACACTAAGTCTCTATCAAACGAGACGAACCCATTGTGATACTAATCACTTCCCACGTACCCAAAGTATTCGAACCCGGTACGCTCTGATACCAAGTTGTCACGCCCTCAAAATTAAACCCATAATAAATAATATTAACATACATCATCATATCAAAACAAGAATATAATTCCATTCATCAGAGTATTAAGAAATAAAACATCAAAATAAATGCCCTACGGGCTTACATCTTGCCAAGCCAATACTTGGACACAAATCCATGAGTCTAACTCAAAAACAAATAAAGCCCTAGGCTTGAGTGTTTTACATATAAAAGCAAATAAACTAGAAACAAATCTTCGAGTTCCAATCCCTCACAAGCTAAGTCCTTGGAGGCAGTGAACCATCTGCACCTGAAAATGAAGTTCCCATATAGGGTGAGCCACAGCCCAGTAGAGAAATACTAAACCAGGCATAAGAATTAACTAAAGCATTAACATCCGATACATAGTTAGCACAAGATAATAAATTCCCAAATTTTATGACACGAATGCCTATACAGTCTATGACACGTGGTCTACGACACAACTCACTTTCCACTTATACCCACATGGCTCACAACCTAGCCAAACAACTCAACAAGGATAACACATCGGATTAACCTTTCTTACAATATAATAAACACACATACAGGTGTTACATCAATCACAATCACATTCACTTCCATACTTCCCAACTGATACACATGGTGGTGATGTATCATGCCAACAATCAATAGAAATACTTCTATTAACAATAAGTACACATAAATGTGATGCTACAGGGGTCTATCCCCTTTCTCCTCCCAACACATCTGGTTTAGGGGTCCATCCCCTTTCTTCCCCTAAACCCTCCAACAAATTCGGTTTAGGAGTCCATCCCCTTTCTTCCCCTAAACCGGGAGTTCATCCCCTATCTCCTCCAAAACCAAATGCATATGCAACATAATTAATACTTGCCATATACAACACATAATCAATACACGTAATGTTCTGTATTAATTCAACAGTCAAACAGCTGACTAAATTCCAGTTATACCTAAGCCACATGCAAGGTCTACAACAATCACTGGCTATCCTCCACCGATAGCCCCAAAACAATTATTTCTAAGCAAGAAATAAATATCACAATATATATATATCAATTTCACAGATGAGTGATTAAATATTCAACTACATCAACAAAATCTCAATTTCCCCAAATCTCATGAATTTAACCAATACACAATTCTCCTTTAAATTAATTACATGAATTAATCTATAACAAAACCCTAAGGTTTTTCCCCAAAATTACCAAACTACCTCCCACATACCAAAACACCAACACTTAGGATTAAAACGTATACAAGGAGTAGGAAATCCCTACCTTAAACAGAAGAACCCAAAAGGAGAAGGAGAAGATGGTGCTCAAAACCCCAAAGTGCTCCAAATCAACAATTGCTCCGATTAAATGAAAGCTCTCACTCTCCTCTACCTTTTTAATGAAGGAACTAGATTAAAAACGCCCTCTAGATAGATCAAACCCAAGGAAAAGATGAGTTGAGAGAAAAGAAACTCGAAACTAGGGTTTCTGGATCAAAAATTGTGAAAAAAGACGTTTTAAAACTGCTGCTGCGTTTAAATACTGGACAGGCTCGCTCGAGCGAAGACATGGTCGCTCGAGCGACCAGACACAAAAACAGACCTCGCTCGAGCGAAAAGAAGCTCGCTCGAGCCAAAGACAAACCATCTCGCTCGAGCGAAGGAAAGCTCGCTCGAGCCAACAAACACTGCCCTCAGGTCTAGCACTGGACGCAGCCCTCGCTCGAGCCAAGAAATGCTCGCTCGAGCGACGAACCAAGAAGGACCTCGCTCGAGCGAAGAGAAGCTCGCTCGAGCGAGCAAGCCAAAAACTGAACATCAAGAATTTGTTTCTAGACTCAACCAACCTGTAATCAACCTGCCCAAAACATCCTATAACCAAAGAATAAGGAATCAAGGACAACAACGACAATAATATGACAACGGAATCCACGGAACATAAGTCCGAATACAATAATCAAATGGGAAAAAGACCGGGGTCGCTAAAGTGGAACGAGGTAGACGGAGAAGAGAACACCATGATAAACATCCTTGAAGCTTTTAGTTTCTCTTCTTCTCCAAACCCTAGCTTCTCTCTTTAGGTCAAAACAATTTCCGAACCCTAGAAAAGCCTTTTCCTTGCCTTTTTATACTTCCAATCTCGTCCAAACAAGTTTAAAATGTCGGGTTGACTTTCCCAGAAAAAGTCAACGCACGTGCGAAAAAGTCAACTCTCTTCAAATTCAGTCTTTTTGCCTATTTTATGCTCTGACTATGTACAACCTGATTGACATTCAACACACATAAAGTATACGGTTTGACCAGCAAGTGAAGTTAAGAGGTTCTATTTAGCAGCCTTAATGATGTACATTTCGGCCTTAATCACATCCCCCAACTTACTACTTGCTACTCCTCAAGCAAGTAAAGTAAAATAAAATTAAACAAAATCTATCTATTTCCTCTTTCGTGGGAAAACGGTTGCATTTAGCATATGTAACAAGCCTTTAAACCACAAGGTTACCCCAAGTGGACGAGTAAAGTCTCGTGAGGGTTTCCAGAAATGATACTCACAAACATTAACATATTCATATATACTTAACAACAAATGACCACACCACTCCACCTAACAATCAACTTATGTGCCACTACAGTGTGATATTGAGACATAATGAGTCATTAAAGACACAGTGAACAAGCATGAAGGAACCTATTGAGTCAAAACCAAAATTCAGTTAATACAAAAGTAAAGTTCCCTATTCTTGTGCATGCTAGTAGACAAGTCATGAGTACCCTCGGTGTAAAGTGCAATCTCCATATTAGTTAACTATCCACTATAATAGCCCAGTGTAACTCATAATAACACCCAACATATATAGAAAAACTAACCTGTTGCAGCCAAGATTCTCAAAAGTTTTTTTTTATAACTGTGCAATGTCCTGATCCATTAAGCTTTCTAATCAACCCATGTAACAAGCATTGGGCCAATGACTCCCAAACCAGACGGTTTTAGGGCACTAGGTGTAAATACACCCCTACGGGCTTAATAACTCGAGTTGAAAAGGCTACGAATTCGAACAAGTCATTTTTCTTATTTTTCCTTAACTGTGCAATGTCTAAGTCCCTTAAGCTTTCTAATTAACCCATGTAGCAAGTTTTGAGCCAATGACTCCCAAAGCAGACGGTTTTAGGGCATTAGGTGTAGAGACACCCCTACGGGCTTAATAACTCAAGTTAAAAAGGCTATGAACCCAAACAAGTCAAGTTTTTTTTTTTAAAAGAATCTTAGCTCCTCATTTATTCTTTTCTACAACTCTAGCTATTATCAATGATGTACACCAGAGATTATAATAAAAAGATCACCGCTTGATAGTGTGTTCATGTGAATTAAGGCATACTCATGACAAGTGTACTAAAACCACAAACACAGACAACTCTCCTTGTACAAACATCGTATGCAAGTATCTACCCAATAAACCCTTTTCATACAAGTCTACTATGCTCGCCAATTAACATATGCAGATATCATCACCCTACTAGCAAAAAGTCACATCTAGTAAAGTAATGCAATCAAGTAAAACAGGTATAAAGCATCAATTATGAGCCAAATAGAAATGCACAAAAGAAAATATAACCCCCATCCCCCAACTTGAATATGGCATTGTCCTCAATGGAAAAGTAAAGAGAAATGAGAGAATATTACCAGAATTGTAGGTGCACATCCATGGTAGGCAGAGAGTAACATATATATACTTCACACTGTTTTTGTTTTTTTTTTTTTTTTTGTTTTTTTTTTTTTGAAGAAAAGAAAGAACTAAAAAGGAAAATAAAAATAAAAATAAAAGAGACAAAGCAATATACAGGTGGGTACTACGAGGAAGCCGGTGGTAGTGGTGGTGGGAAATGTTGGGCGAACAAGGCTTGCATCAAAGAGCGCGTCTCAAAGGTGTCATCCTGAACTCGTTGCTGGTGGGCGAGCAGCTGGTCGAAGGTCGCCCGAGAATAGTCACAATGCGCCTGAAAATCCGTGCGCAACTCCATGAGACTCTGGTGATGATCACGAAGAGTACTGTGGACCTGATCCACAGAGTGTTGAAGCTGTAAGTACTCCTCGCAAGTCATGTAGAGCAAGTCCCCTTGGGGAGGCACGGGGGGAACAGGATGAGGAGGGTGGTCATGTATGGGGTCTTGGGCCTTATCAACTAGGGCACCAACCGGCTGCGGGATGCGAGATATGCTATGCTGCCATTCCCGTTGGCCGAAAGTCAGATACCCTCTATCAACCTCCTCATCCTCAGCAATGGGGAGGTGGTTCAACTGAAACACAAGTGTTAGCAGATTGGCAAATGGTAGTGGCCAAGTTAGGTTTTGCATAGGATCCGGCCGAACTGCCTCTCGTAGAAATTTCCGCAAATGCATCCAGATGGTATGTGCAAGCGGGACCTGATAGCCATACTGATACCCGTGTAAGACCTGAACAAACTCTAACCGACGCTCAGCTCGATGCCCAAGTGGAAGGACATTCTTATGGACCACAAAATCAAGGAATAGCAAGCGGCTAGGCAGCTTGCTCTGCCGCAAGCATATGAAACTGAGGTCACCGTGGGCCCCCGGGAAGTATTGCTAGATGAGGCTATGGATGGGCTGTCGATCCTCAACTTCCGGGAAGGGCTGATATTCTGGCTTGGCGAAAAACCCTAACACTGTAGCAATCATGGATGAGGTGATGTGGACAGCTTGACCATCAATGTTAGAGAGTAGTCCATCCTCGGTGGGTGACTTATATAGGTTATGGTAGAAGAGTCGTACCAGACGAGGATAAGTTGGCGCTGTCACAGAGCAAACGCCCAACTGTTGCTGGAGTCGGAGCTGCTCAACGGCCCAAGTAGTGTCTGTGTTACCGTGAAAAAATTGCAGGTTGAACTGCGTGAGCTTGTGAAGATGGCGTGAAGCCCACTCCGGCCGGGGCAAGTCACCCGGTGGTGGTGGCGAGGATGGTGGTGACGGTGGCGGTGGTGGCGCCGAAGAGGTGGAACCTCTAGCCTTCTTAGAGGCTCGAGCAACACGTCGACTCATATCCTGCACACACCAAAAGCAAATAGACACAAACCCGTGGAACCAATCATGAGAATAAAATAAAATATGAAAGCACAAGTTTGCCCACTAATGTACCACATGCAATTCCCTTTTTTTTCTTTTTTTTTTTTAAATGTAAAAATGAAAATAATTAATAAATGAATAAAAATGACATTAAATTAAATTAACTAAACTAGAAAATAAATTACACTAAACTAAACTAAACTATAAAATAACTAAACTACAAAAGAGACTAAAGTATAGAATAAAATAACCTAAACTAAACAAAAAAAATTTTAGAAGAAAAGAAAAGCAAATAATATGAAATAAAAATTCAGAAAATAAAATAAAATAAAAACTAAATTACTTAATAATTAAATGAACAATTACATCATAGAATAAATAATCAAAATGAAATCACCAACTAACCAAATAAAATTAAAAAGAAAAATAAAACCAAAACAATCCACAGACTAATTTAAACGAATGAAACAATTTAAACTAAACAAATATAGCGAATAAAAAAAACTAAATTAGGATTATTGTTAGGACCATTATTTTTTTTTTCGAAAATTCCCGCACGTGCGCCGGAGAGGGCCGTACGTGCGGCTCTCATCTTCTCCAGAAGCATATTGTTGTTGCTTTTGTTTTTTTGTTTTTTTTGTTTTTTTGTTTTTTTTTTTTTGTTTTTGATAATGAACAAACTAACATGGTTAAGTTAATATACTACTACATGGCTAAATAAAAAAAAATAAAATGAAATAAAATAAAAGAAAGAAGATACAACAAACATGGCTAAGCATATTTTTTTTTTAGGAAGAACACAAGATCAAATAAAAATAAAAACAAAATCAAAAACTCTACAAATTAACTCCTACATCCACAAATCTACATAAAAGAAAAGAAATTACCTTGAAAAAGTGGAAAAAGAGAGAAAAAGAATGGAGGTTCGCCGGAAAAAATGGTGGTTCACCGGAGATTCGTCGGACGGAGAGGGAAGTGATGTCGGCGGTGAGATGATTGTGGTGAGGAAGAAGAAAGAAGAAGAAAAGGGGAAGAAGAAGAAGAAGAAGAAGAAGAAGAAGAAGATGGGTTTGTGTGGGGTTGTGAGAGAGAGAGAGAGAGAGATAGTGAAATCTGAGAGTGAGAGGGATTGGGAGGGAGAGAGAGAGTTAGATAAGGTTTGTGTTTGTGTTTTTTTTTTTTAACGAAAATAGAAAATAGGAAATAAAACAAAATAAAAATAATAAAAATAAAATAGGAGTTTTTTTTAAAAATTATTTATTTATATAAATAAAATAACTGTATATTTATTTATTTATTTAAAAATTATTTATGTATTTATTTAAAATTTATTTACTTATTTATTTGTTTTGAAATTAGTAAATAAATAATAAAAGAAATGAAATTAAAAAAAATAAAAATAGAAAAAGACAAAACAAAAATTTTATTATTATTATTATTATTAATATTATATATTATATATTATTTTTATTTTATTTTATTTTTTTTTTTTGAAAATTTTTCCGCACGGCCCATGCACCTGCTTTTATAGCAGTGTGCGATTTCAATTTTTGCCAAGGCCGCACATGCGGCGATTCTCCTCCTCGAATTTTTTGGAAATTTGGTTTTTTTTTTTTGAATTTTCGTCTTCCCACACGTGCGGGGACCAAGCCGCACGTGCGGCGATTTCAACCCCAGCGCGATTTTTTTTTTTTTTTTTTGAAATTTAATCGTCGTCTCGCACGTGCGGTGTGAGGGACGCACCATTGCCGCACCTGCTTTTAAAGCAGCGGGCAACTAGTTTTTTGATTCTCAATGTCCCGCACGTGCGGGGCCCAGGCCGCACGTGCAGCGCTTTCCCTCCTTTTTTTTCTTTTTTTTTTTTTTTTTTTACAATTAAACATGTATAACAACAATAAACATGAAAGAAAATAAACATACGGAAATAAACATGAAAGCATGCTTTTAAATAAAGACAATAAATATTTCTACCTTTAATTGACATCCGGAATAAATATAGCACAAAAGAACATACGGAATGCCCACTTCATACGAAAACCATGGGTACTACTTTTCTCCCTAACTATGTTTGTAACTTTTCCTATTCTCCAACAAGGTGACAGACTAGGTTGATTCGGTATCTAGAATCGAGGCGCATAAAGCTACCTCAACCTATGTGGCTGCCATACAGAGTTCAAGCCGAGGTAGTTTTGAAGCAATCTTCACACCCCTGGGTATTTAAACCAGACTCTAGTCTCGGAAATCCCAAACCTTTGTGTTCTAGGCTTTGCCATTCGAACTCTAGTTTCCACCGTCTCAGTTGGTCTCCTAGGAACTCACTACAAACACGGTTAGGTGGCTATACCAGACCATCAGATGCTGTTCGGGCACGACTAACACCAGAGGAATTACACCTTTAGAGGATTTAAAGTCTCCTAGATGCAAATAAAGCATGACGAGAACAAAGAAAAACAAAATAGCATAGAAGGGAAAGAAAAGAGAACAAGAAATTAATCTATCAATCGTAGTAAATGAGTCCATCAAAGCAATGGACTCAATCATATCCCCATCCCAATCCCCTCTATATATGGTTTCAATCTTTGGCCATTCACTTTGAAAGTGTGGCCAGTCTTTGGATCTCGCACCTCAACGGCGCCATGAATGAATGCCTCAACAACCTCAAAGGGGCCATCCCATCTTGATCTTAGTTTACCCGGAAAGAGTCTCAATTTTGAATTAAAAAGCCACACTTTTTGGCCGGGTTCAAAAGATTTTCTATTAATGTGCTTGTCATGGAATTCTTTAGTCCGAGCTTTAAAAACTCTCGAACTCTCATATGCATCATTCCGGATTTCCTCTAGCTCATTGAGTTGCAATTTCTGGTTGAGTCCAGCCGCGGCCATATTGAAGTTAAACTTCTTTATGGCCCACAATGCTCGGTGCTCAAGTTCAACTAGGAGATGGCAAGCTTTGCCGAACACCGCTCTATATGGTGACATCCCAATGGGTGTCTTATAAGCAGTACGGTAAGCCCATAATGCATTAATTAACCGTTGTGACCAATCTTTTCTATCCGGTCTCACCGTTTTCTTAATTATGTGCTTTACCTCCCTATTTGAGACTTCCACTTGGCCACTAGTTTGAGGGTGGTATGGAGTGCCAACTTTATGAGTGATAGAGTATTTCTTAACTACCAACTCAAAGAATCGGTTACAAAAATGTGTACCCTGATCACTTATTATGGCTCTAGGAAACCCAAAACGACTAAAGATGTTTTCATGCAAAAATTTGATTACCACTTTATGATCGTTTGTTCGGGTAGCTATTGCCTCCACCCACTTAGACACATAATCTACTACCAAGAGAATGTACTCAAACCCGAATGACGACGAGAAAGGGCCCATAAAATCAATCCCCCAAAAACATCAAATATTTCTACCACAAGAATAGGGGACATTGGCATCATATCATGCCGAGACATCGAACCCATTTGCTGACAGCGCAAACAACTTCTACAAATTGATGGGCATCTTTAAAAATTATGGGCCAATAAAACCCACTCTGTAAAATCTTGGCGGCCGTTTTATGCCCACTAAAATGACCGCCACATGCAGAAGAATGACAAAATGTAAGAATGCTATGCACCTCACTCTTCGGCACACATCATCGGATCACTTGGTCGGAGCAATATTTAAACAACTCCGGATCCTCTCAAACGTAATACCTGACCTGCGAAAAGAATCGGTCTTTGTCTTGCTTAGACCAATTCTGTGGAATTTGCCCAATGGCCAAGTAATTCACAATATGTGCAAACCCATGGGGGGCTCGCTTGTGACAGCTCAAAGAGTTGTTCGTCCGAAAATGAATCATGCAAAATAAGAGGGTCACTATTATACTTAACGAGGATTCGGGAGAGATGATCCGCCACCACATTCTCAGATCCCTTCTTATCTCGGATCTCTAAGTCAAATTCCTGAAGCAACAAAATCCATCTAATCAACCTAGGTTTGGTCTCTTTCTTAGATAGTAAATACCGCAAAGCGGCATGATCAGTGAAGATTATGACCTTGGACCCTAGGAGATAAGACCGGAATTTGTCTAAGGCAAAGACCACAACTAGCAACTCTTTCTCGGTGGTAGTGTAATTCAATTGTGCATCCGAGAGAGTGCGACTAGCATAGTATATAGCAAATGGTGCCTTATTGACCCTTTGGCCTAACACAGCCCCGACAGCATAATCGGAGGCATCACACATGATTTCGAAGGGAAGCGACCAATCTGGTGATTTCATGATTGGGGCAGTGGTCAAGGCCATTCTCAGTGTTTCAAATGCCTTTAAGCATGCCTCATCAAAGACAAAAGGTGCATCCTTAACTAGTAAACTACACAAAGGACGTGATATCTTACTAAAGTCTTTAATGAACCTTCGGTAAAAACCTGTATGCCCTAAGAAAGACCTAATTTGACGCACGAAATTGGGTGGAGGAAGGCCTGCAATGAGGTCAACCTTAGCCTTGTCAACCTCTATACCTCCAGGGGACACAATGTGTCCCAACACTATACCCTCACGAACCATAAAATGGCTCTTTTCTCAACTCAAGATTAGGTTTACCTCAGTACATCGTTCTAACACTCTAGTCAAGTTCCTAAGGCATTCCTCAAAAGACGATCCAAACACCGAAAAGTCATCCATAAAAACCTCTAAGAATTTCTCCACCATATCGGAGAAAATGGCCATCATACACCGTTGAAAGGTCGCCGGTGCATTACATAGCCCGAAGGGCATGCGCCTGTAAGCAAAAGTGCCGAAAGGGCATGTGAATGTGGTCTTTTCCTGGTCAGCGGGGTACACCGGGACTTGATTATACCCCAAGTAGCCATCAAGAAAACAATAGAAACCCTGCCCCGCTAACCGCTCTATGTAGACACCCCATTTTTGACCGTCCTCAAGACTTGGATTTCATCGTTTGAACACTCGATGATCATCCATGTTCGTGTTCGTCCTGAGTTCTCGAAGGTCTCGGCCACGCGTCTTGCCTCAAGACCTCTCGACTTGCCTGTTTTGTGTTTGGTTTTGTACCAAACACTTGTGTTTTGCTTCTGAGGGGTAGGGAATAGCTTGTTGGCCATCCCCACACCTCACCGGCCATGGCTTGAGGCCACCAGCCCTGTTTTGTTGCTACCGGCCAAATGTTTGGCCGATCGGCACTCTTTCTGGTCGGCTGACCATTGTTTTGGTCAATTTGTCATTTTTGGCTTGCCGATCACTATTCATCTACTTTTGGCAGATATTTTATACCAGCTGTGATAGCTGGCATACACTTTGCACCCCCTCCATACACGTGTATGGAGGGATTTCACTCTTGCTTAGCTTGTTTTGTAAGCTTTGCAAGATTGAATTCTATAAGAGAAGGGCTTCTCCTCCCTCCTCAAGGGTTAGAGGGTTGAGTTCCAGAGGTCTGGATTAGGGTTAGAAATAGTGTATCTATCTATCTCTATATCTCCCTCTCTTTTTGCCTTGTGTGTGCTTTGTTCTTAGTTTTGCACTAAAACACCTAGTATTACACTATACCTTGGTTGCTGAGGTGCCAAATGGTTGCTCTTGGAGCTTTTGAGTTGGTTTTGGTCTAAGGAAGGCTGCTGGATCATTGTTCTTGAAGAGGCCTACAAGGGTAAGCTTCTTACCTTTAAATACCGCCTTTTTGCATAAGATTTTTGCCAACCTTACATCTATTTTTAAGCTTAACTTATAACTAATAAAAGTTCTAATTTTAAGTGCTTAAAATAGTTGTTTAAGGTCTCTTTGAGGTTTTGGGTTGTTTACCCTCTCTTAGGCCTTGTTTGGCCTCTTTTTGTGCTATTTTTGGTGAGCTCCGGGACCACCTTGTATTGGCCTCCTCACCACTGAAATCCAAAGAGATTTCAGTGGTGAAGATGGTGTTTTGAGGTCCTAAGAAGGAGAGGGCCATCCCCTCTCCTTGTTGTCTTCAAAACTTGCCATTTTTGCCTCACGTGTGAGCATCTTTCTTAAGTTCATGTTGGCCATATCTTTGTTGATATTTGTGGTTATTTTGCCATGTTATAGCACTATTTTAAGTTGGTTTAGACACACCGTACATGCTTTGTATACTTGTCTTGTAATGCCATTATTTGCCTTAACATGTACTTAGCATTTAGACTACTATGCTTACTTGTTTTGGCTTAGCTTTGTGAAGCTTTTATGCATGTTTTGATGTGCTTGAGGTCTAATTTTGGTTATTTGGGTTGTCCATGATTTGCATTGTATAGCTACCATGCAATCTCCCTTGTAAGCCTTGAGTGTTGGTCCCTCTAGCATGCTCTCCTTGCATCATTTCAGTGGTTTGGAACCACTTATCATGTCATTTCAGTCCATATAGCATGCTTGTATGCTTGCATTTGATGCTCCTTTAATGCTTTAAAAGGTTGATGTCTTATGCTCCATGTTTGGACCTTTGTGTATGCTTCTATGTGTAGGCCATTTAGATGCCATCTAAGTGTGTTTTGGGCTTTGTCTCGACCTACATTGGGACTGTTTTGAGTCCCCTTGACCGTTTGGGACTCGCCTTGCATAGCCATGGTTTGATCGCTTAGGTTAGCCTTAGGCTTTGGGCTTGCTTGCATGCTTTGATTTCTTTGTTTAGTTGGTTTGGCACCATCCTTAACATGATTTTCAGAGTTCACAATGTATGCCATTTGTCCACTTGGCCCCTTTGTATGTTGTTTCATGCTTAGGTTGTAATGCATTGGCATGCATTCTCTCTTTTAGTTGGCTAACATGTTGTTGCATGTTTTGCCATTGATATGTTGTTACATGCTTCCATGCTTGCATGTTTGTCCACTTGTTCATGTTGCATACTTAGCTCGCATGCTTAGGATGCATAACATTGTGCGTGTTTGCATTTCTTGCCTCTTGAATTGATTATGATAGAGGTTAGGATCATTGTGTGTTTATGTGCATTACATTTGACATCAAAATGCACAACCCGACACCTTGGACCATCATGCATCAAAATGCATGATTGGTGGCCCGAGAGTCAAGGGCCAAACTCCCTTGAGTCCATGACATGATGGGGAGGTTGGTCGTGCAAACATTTTCTTGAAAATGCATTGCCATGCCTTGTTTGCCCTCTGCTGTTGTCAAAACAGGATTCTGCAGGGATACATTGTCGACCGACCATTTTTAGTGCCGACCGGCCAACAATTTGAGGCCGAAAGCTTGACATTTGGTCGATGACCATTCTACTATGGCCAGTGGTGTTTCCCCTTGGCCGATGACCGTCCATAATGATCAGGAAGTGATGCTGAAGCATCTTTGGGACTTGTGCAATTTTCAGAGGAGCAGAGCAGGGTAAACAGAGGCAGCTTGTGCATGGTGGTGGATTTCCGAGTGGAGTCGAGCACACGTGCATTGAACCCTCTTCCCGAGGCTGCTTTACCGCTTTCTTGGCTTAGTTAATTTGCTTAACTAGTTAAGTGGTCTGTAACTATTTAATTAGCTTGTTAGTTGATTAAATTGTATTATTTTTTTGGTCTCTCCGAGCGAGGGCGAATGTGTAATAAATGTGGGTGCTTGTGTTCATGTCTTCCAATCCCCACTTCTTTCTCCCTTTTACTTACCTGCTGTTGATGGTTAGTATTAGGACATGTTTTAATTGGCATACTTATGATAGCATGCGTGCATTCATTCATCAGTATTGCATGCACCGGGCTCGGCCCATCATATTAATTGCATAGTATTTCAAATCTAACTTGAATACATGTTATCTATTGCATTTCACATGCCATCCATAGATTAGCCGAGCCTATTCTAGCTGCATTTTGCCTACAATGCATTAGCCATTTAACATGGACTTGGATCATGCATTTGATTGCTAACACGTTCCTTGTTTTGGCTTGGAGTACACTGTAAGTATTTGTGCTTTAGCATCTCGCATGAGTGTGAATGTTAACATGACAGCATACTTACCATGTGGCTATGTGCTTATGTGATATAACTACCCGAATGCCTGTGGGTGAAGGTTGGATTGTTTGAATTGGAATAATTCATTGAAATTCGTATTTTAGCCTACTTGCGAGTAGCAAACCTCAAATCATTTCCAAACAACGGATATACGATGCTTTGTTCCAAATTAGGCGATCTAGTCTATACTTTTGTGTTGTGCGCATCACATAGTAAGATTAGCTAATTAATCGGAATAAGAATGCATAATGTTTTCAAAACTAGATATCATGGTTAGTAGGGCCGATCTTTGATCGGGCGAGCGGGGGTGCTCATAGCTGACCTTCCCCAATCGTACCCAAGTTCCCGAGCCGAGGCAACTTTGGTGATGACGGGCACTTGGCCTTAGGTAAACGAGTCAGGGTTTCCTAAATTCCCCCATAAAAAATATTTAGGTGGCGACTATGTATCTAGCAAAGCAGTCCATGTTTAGTACTTCTTTTCTAAAAATCTATTTTTCAAAACGATTTGCCAGATTTGGACTCTTTGGTGATTTATCAGTCTTGCATTGCACTTTGCAAGATCAGATTAAGAACCGACACAAAACGAGTCCGAACTGTGGTAAGCATAAAGCCTGAGGGCGCGTCCACACTCTAGGATTTGGTCAATGAAAGGTAAGGGAAAATGATCCTTCCTAGTCGAGGAATTTAGTCTCCTATAATCAATGCACACTCGCCACCCAGTAGTGGTTCGTGTGGAGACTAACTCTCCTCCCTTATTCTCAACAACGGTGATGCCCGATTTATTGGGCACCACTTGTGTGGGACTCACCCACTTGCTATCTGAGATGGGGTATATGATACCCGCATCCAACAATTTCAATACCTCCTTTTTCATCACCTCTTTCATGTTAGGATTCAGTCTCTGTTGCATTTCGCGAGAAGGTTTGGTGTCCTCCTCTAGGTGTATATAATGCATGCACATGGACGGATCTATCCCTTCCAAATCAGCCACTGACCACCCTATAGCACTCCGATGTGCCACGAGAACACTCATTAACTGACTCTCCTGCTTCGCAGTCAAGTCAGATGCAATGATAACTGGTAAAGTCTCCTGGGGCCCTAAAAATGCATACTTGAGTGTGGCTGGAAGTGGCTTCAACTCAAGTGTAGGTGGTGTGACCAAAGATGGTGTGGCAGGCTCTTTCGACAGAGGAGGAAGTGACTCAAACCGGGCTTTCCATGGAGGAAAATCCGGTGTAGAAGAAGAATTAAGCAGGACATTCACCTCCTCAACTGACCCATCTATATCAAAATTTTCAAACCCAAAATGAGCTAGACAAGCCTCTAAAGGGTTCACTACAAGAATGGAAGGCAAAGCCTCCTCCACAATCTCATCCACAACATCCACTAATAAGCACTCCTCTCTCTCATGAGATTTTTATGATGCTTGGAAAACATTAAGTTTCACTTGCATGTTACCAAATGAAACTTCCATCACCCCGGTCTGATAATTAATGCAAGCATTGGCCGTAGCCAAGAAAGGTTGACCCAAGATCATCGGGATTTGTTTCCTAGAACTGGCTACTGGTTCCATATCTAAAACCAAAAAGTCAACAGGGAAGTAGAACCTATCAACCTTTACTAGCACATCTTCAATCATGCGCACGTGGCACTTTGAGGGACCAGTCAGCCAACTGAAGAGTAACAGTAGTGGACTTCAACTCGCCAAGCCCAAATTCCTCGTACACAGAGTACGGAAACAAATTCACACTAGCCCCTAAATCCAATAAGGCCTATCAATGAAATGGTCCCCTATAATGCATGCAATGGTTGGGGCACCCGGGTCCTTAAGCTTAGAAGGTGTGCCATTCAACAAGATGGAGCTTACTTGCTCCGTGAGTAGGACCTTTTGGGACACATGTGTCCTAGATTTACGCTTTTGCGTACAAAGGTCCTTCAGAAATTTGGCATATGATGGTACTTGCTTAATTGCCTCCAATAGGGAGAGGTTGATTTTTACCTATTTAAAGACCTCCATCATTACCTCCATAGATACCGCCTTCTTATTAAAAGGGGACGGTGTATCAAGGCACTAGGGAAAGGGTGCCTTAGGCACATATGGTGCCTTGGGGTCAAGTGACGTACAAGGGACTAAGTCATCCCTCTTAAGTGTTTCCCCCTCACCCTTGCTATCACTAGGTGAACCACCGTGGTTACCCTTCCTAACTCTAGTTGCATCAGACGCAACTGACTGAGGCTCTAACTCCCTACCACTTCTCAAAGCAACCACCGCCTGCACTTGCTCATGTTGCTTTCCATTCCCACCCGAACTCTCTGCCCCGTTTTGTCCCTTAAGGTTGGCCACAGTTTGACTAGGTAATTTTCCCTCCTCTCTCTGATTTATGTTGTTAGCCATTTGACCCAATTGGGTCTCTAATTTGGCAATAGAGTGAGTGTGGGAGTGAACTACCGGTGCTAACCCCTTAAATTCTGAGAGAACTTCGAACACCTGAGTCTCAAAGGCAGAGTTGCCTTGAGGAACATGCAGGGGTTGTGGTTGTGGTTGCTGGTATGGTTGTGGGGGTCTATAAGGTTGCGGTGGTGGGTAAGATGATTGGTTGGCAAAATTATTGAAATTCTCCTTTAGTGGTGGAGGATTGTAAGAAGTGCCTTATGAAGGTGGTCTCTACGAGAAATTAAGATGATTTCTCCATCCCGGATTGTATGTGTTGGAATATGGATCATTACCGGGGTTGGAGAATCCTTGAGCCGCATTCATATGCTCTTGGACTAACTCCAGAAATTGTGATGCCGAAGGGCACTCACTCAAGTCATGAGCAAGGCTCGCACAAATAACACATGCCTCGTGAAATTGAGCCTAATCTTGTTGGGTAAGGGCATGTCCCGTAGCTAATAATTGGTCCATCTTGCGGGACAGTGCCTCTACATGTTGGGCTAACTCTAGGTTTTGCCCGACCTCATAAATGCCCCCTCTTTTCGGGGCTCCAACTACTGGTTGCCAGACTTGCCGGGCTGCGGAGGCATGGTGAAGGGAATTATCACTTAAGTTCTCAAACAATTGCCATGCCTCGACATCATTTTTAGACATAAATGTCCCACCACAAGATGAATCCACCATTTGGCGGTGTGGCTCAGTTAAGCCATAATAGAATGTTTGAACAAGTTGCCAATCAGGCACTTGGTGGTGGGGACACTGTTGGAGAAGGTCTCTATGTCTTTCCCACGTCTCATGGAATTGCTCACCATCCATTTGAGCAAAGTTTGTGATGGCTCGCCTAAGTTGGTTGGTTTTACCTATGGGAAAGTACTTCTCTAAGAATCGTTGCTGTAATTGGTCCTAAGTTGTGATTGAATTAGCAGGTAAAGAATTTAGCCAGTGTTTGGCTTTATCCTTTAACAAGAATGGAAACAATCGTAACATTAAGGCCTCATTTGTGAAATTATGGATCCTCACCGTCGAGCAAATTTCCAGAAATTCATTCAAATGCTTATAAGGATCATCATGAGTTAGTCCATGGAATGATGGGAGCATTTGTATGGTGCTGGACTTAATCTCATAATGAGCAGCAGTGGTGTTGGGTAATTGGATGCATGATGGTGATGTATATGCAGTGGGTGTAAAATAATCCTTAAGTGTTCGGTTAGGCACATTAGGGACATCAGGATTTGCCATCTCTAATGGCTCAATGTATGAATATGAATACTCAAGCCTAGGAACACGGGCAGAAGCCCTAAGTCTCTTAAGTGTCCTTTCTAGTTCAAGGTCCAAACTCCACAATTCATGGCAACAAGAACGACGCCCGTGCATACACTACCCACACACACACAAAAAGTTCGACTTGGTGCACTAAGTTACGAAAGCAAAATGCTAAATGACAAATACTCACAGTGGTTTAACGAAACTGGTTTACTTGTCTTGCGGATGCTTGACGTGTAGATGTTGTCTCCAACCTCTGTTTGAGCTTTGACTTTCGTTTTAGCACTTTGGTGCTTTGCTTGTGTGACAACCCTCACCACTGAATAGGGCTAATTTATGATTAAGCATGTTAGCTGACTGATTGATTGAAATTCTGAACTGATTGATTGAGTGTGTTAGTTAAATGCGTGTCTATCTGTTTGACTGCCAAATTATCTGTTCATGTATTACGTTTAAACTGCAAATTGAAGGCCTTATTAGCGGCCAAATCCGAAATTGATTAATGTTTTATGCTAGTTAGAATTTATGTGATTTTATGGTATATTTAATTGAAATGTGATTCAGCATGATTAAATTAGATTAAATAATGATTAATTGCAAGAGTTGGACTTATTCACCAAGTTGCCACTTAGTGGGTTATGCTAGGCCACTATGTCTCTCACCTTTAGCATTGTTTAGCACCATTCCCTCAACCTTATTCCTAGAGCAAACTGTGGGAGAGAGAGGGGTAGGAGACATTGAGTTCAACTAGAAGAATTGGAGTATAATTGTGCAAATTGAGCCTCTACATTTGAAATTAGAGACCTAAGGTAGGATAATTACCTTCTTGTTTATGAATTCTAGTCTCATGTTGAATGGTTCATAGAAGCTTAGTGATTGAAGTCAAGTTTTGGTTTTGATTGTGGATTTGAAGCTTAATTTATGCATGCATGTGCATATCATGAAGTTTTGAGGTTGTTTTCATGGAAATTCTTGCATGCATGTCCATATTATTATTATAGTCCATGATTTCATCTTGTTTTTGCAAGAATTGTCTCTTAGGAGCATGAATTGGAAGCTTTGAAGTTGGTTAAATTCATGCATGTTGCATGTTCATCATGTTCTTGAATTTTGAGTTGAAGTTGTGTTTAATTGACTTACCTTTGGGCTTGATTTTGCAAAATTGATCTTTGAAACATGTCATACTATGAGTTTACAAGTTTTTTTTTTCCAGAAAATTAGCCGAAGAGGATCGAAATTTATGCTTTAAAGTTGAGTTTGGAGCTAGAGGTTCAAATCTGGAAATTCTAGAATTTTGACTCACGCTCGGGCGGGGAACTCCACGCTCGAGCGTATATACTGAATTCATGCAGTCCGCTCGAGTGTGGAAAGTGACACTCGAGCGTGAAATGCGTGTATCCAGTACTTTGCATGTGTTTACAATCCGCTCGAGCGGGGGAATGCACGCTTGAGCGAGGACTTGTGCCTCACGCTCGAGCGGGGGTTGAGCGCCCGTCGAGCGTGAATTTCGTGCATCCAGTACTTTTGCCATGTTTTGCAATCCGCTCAAGCGGGAAAAGTGACGCTCGAGCGAGGAACCTTTGTCTGCATGTCCGCTCGAGCGGGGAAGGCCACGCTTGAGCGTGGACCCTGTTTTCTGAAAATATTGTAAAGTGTTTAAAAGTGTATCTTTGCATCCTCATTCCATCCTAGGCATTCCTAGGCCTTGTTTAAGGCGTCTTAATGAGGATATTGATGTAGAACCACACCGAGGCAAATTAGGGATTAAGTTATTATTTTCCCAACTGTGTAGCTTAGTGTGTGTTCGTTCTGTAACTGTGTAGGGTTGGCATCCGAGGACGCTCAGTAGCCTATCTGTAGCCTAGAACTCTGTGAGTAACAATGTTGTAAAGATATGTTCAACCGAGATTACTTTCTAAACGAATGACTGAACTGCTTTATGAAATATCACTGTTTACTGAGTGAATGCTTGTCCTAATTGCGAACTGTATTCGTGGCATCCATAGCAATTTACTGTTACTGTACTGTACTGCTACTGTCACAGAGATCTCTGTCGGTTCCCATGTTGAAACCACTACTGTTTACTAATATGATGGCCATCAACTGACTGTTCAGTCTATTAAGACCTACTGTACTGTTTTGCTATTGGATGTACCACATATGACTATTATAGTTTATGAATAACTGTTATGGCATGAATTATGAGCCACAAACTGAATGATTGATATACTGATAATTGACTGTTTTTAATACTGAAAGGACATTCATTCTTAACCTCTTTACGCATATGTTATTCACTGGGCTTTAGTTCACTGCTCATATATATATGTAGGTGTACAGGCACCGGATCGGAGCTAGGAGCGTTAGGTTAAACTCCTTCTTTGTCAAGCCAACCAACATGCCTCACTGCGAGGTTCTGGGTCCTTCAAGCTAGGGCTTTTGGGTTGTTTTAAAGTCCCCCCTTTTTGTATCCATTTTTGTAGCACTGTATAGACTGTACTTGTACTGTATTGTTGTGGTAGGGATTTGATCCCTAACCTGAATACCAGTAAATGATGTATGTATGTACTATTTTGTTTCGAATGTATATCTACTATGGAAAGACTTTTTGCATACAGACTGTCACAGCTCATTGGACACCTTTGTAATTACTGGTTTGGCTTCCGCCAGCCCCTGTACTCTGTATTACTGTTTCACTGTTTAGCAGGCCTTCAGTAATCTCGGATTACTGGCCGGTTACAGTGCTAAACCCATAGGGGCGGGTTTAGGTCGTGACAGAGTGGTATCAGAGCCAGGTTAAATCACGAGTTATACCGCACACACGTGTCCCAAATAAGCAATAGGATGTCCTAGAAAAGTGATTAGGGCATTACATGAGCATGAAAAGTGTGTGTGGCTATGACATGAACATATGTGCTAATGTGTTTAAGTATGCAACTGTCTATGTTTATAATTGCCATAATTGCCTATAGTGAAATGGATAATGCGAGAAATGCTGATGGCACTGAATCATCTGAGGCCAGAATGGCAAGACTTGAAAGAACAGTTGAACTGTTAACTGAAGCCTTAAGGAAACAACAACAACAGAACCAACAGCCCCCACCTCCTCCGGTACAGTCGGAACAAAATGTGAACGATGACATCATTGCTTTAACACAGAAGTTCAGTAAGATGAAACCGCCATCATTTTAGTGAGGCCTTGAACCATTGAAGGCCGAAGCGTGGGTGCTAGAAACTGAAAAGCTATTTGAAGTCTTTCCCTGTTTTGAAGCACACAAAGTGCTACTGGCTACCTTCACCTTACAAGAAGAGGCCAGAAGGTGGTGGATGCTGGTCCGTGACACCAACACTGCTATGAATTGGGCTCAGTTTAAGGGAGCCTTCTTTGAGAAATACTTCCCACGGTGTGTCAGAGACCGAAAGGTGACTGAGTTTGAACAATTGAAACAAGGTACCATGTTCGTGGCTGAATATGAGTCAAAGTTCACTGAACTCGCCAGATATGCACCGCACATGGTTGACACTGATTACAAAAAGGCCAGGAAGTTTGAAGGCGGCCTCAATGTAGAAATTCTTGACAGAATCAATGTTCTAAAATTACTAAAATACGTAGATGTTCTTGATCGAGCAATCATGGCTGAGTCGAACATCGAAGCATTGAAATAGACTGAAACACCGGCGTCTGAATGGTGTGGTAAGAGACGTTTAAATTTAAGAAAGGCCGGAATAGTTCGTTGAACAAAAAGCAGAACACAGGGTCAACAAACAGTTCCAGTCAAGGAAACTGTTCCATACCGCCCTGCCCCGAATATGGTAAGAATCATAAGGGAGTTTGTTATAAAATTTCAGGTTCTTGTTATAGGTGTGGCAAGGTGGGCCACATGGTCAAAGATTGCCCTTCCACTTCACAAGGCAATAATAAAGCTGCACCTAGCGCAGCAGTATCAACTACTCCACCAAAACCCAACCCTAAAGCTACTGGGAAAGAGCCTATGAGGCAAGGCCGAGTGTTCGCACTCGTGCCAGGAGATGTATAGAATACCGAGACCGTAGTGTCAGGTATACTCTCAATTTGTGCTCAAAATGCGTATGTTTTGATTGATTCGGGGTCTACACATTCATATGTATCGCATGCTTTTTCACAGAAATTGAATAGACCACTAGAACCTATGAACAATCTGTTAGCTGTATCTTCACCTGTTGGAGGATCCATGACTTGTGCTTATATGTATCCTGCATGTGAAATTATTGTTGGGGATGTTCATTTGTATATTGATTTATTGCCTCTGAATATTGATCACTTTGATGTGATAATGGGAATGGATTGGTTAACGAAATATCATGCTACCATAGACTGTGTAACAAAACAAGTTGTTTTCCGTCCACCCGGACTGCCTGAATTTGTGTTTAATAGAATGGGAGTAGTACCTCCCCCGTACCTAATTTCATCCATGAAAGCTTATAAATTGATTAGAAAGGGGTGTAAGCAGTATCTATGTTCTGTATTGACTGTACCTACTGATAATAAAACTGATGTGAACAGTATTCCTATAATCAGAGAATTCCCAGATGTTTTTCCAGATGATTTGCCAGGGGATTTGATTGATAGGGAGATTGAGTTCACCATCGATGTGATTCCGGGTACACAACCTGTATCTAAAGCTCCGTACAGAATGGCACCTACCGAATTAAAAGAGTTGAAAGTTTAGCTGCAAGAACTGTTAGATAAGAAGTTCATCAGGCCCAGTACTTCACCATGGGGCGCGCCAGTCTTATTTGTGAAAAAGAAAGACGGCTCACTGAGACTTTGCATTGACTACCGGGAACTGAACAAGGTAACCGTGAAAAATAAATATCCATTGCCTCGCATTGATGATTTATTTGATCAGTTATAGGGTGCCCAAGTGTTCTCCAAAATTGACCTTTGATCTGGATACCACCAGTTGAAAGTCAAGACAGGGGACATTGAAAAGACTGCCTTTCGAACGAGGTACGGACATTATGAATTCTTAGTTATGCCTTTCGGAGTTATCAATGCACCTGCTGCATTTATGGACCTTATGAACAGAATTTTCAAACCATACCTTGATGAATTTATAGTTGTTTTCATAGATGACATTTTGATTTATTCCAAAAGCATGGAAAAACATGAATGTCATTTGAACATTGCCCTACAGACCCTAAGAGAGTAGAAACTTTATGCAAAACTAACTAAATGTGAATTTTGACTAGACAGTGTGATGTTTTTGGGACATGTGATCAGTAAAGATGGTATTACAGTTGACCCACAGAAAATTGAAGCAGTAGTGGACTGGCCTAGACCAACAAATGTTACCGAAGTCTGAAGTTTTCTAGGCTTAGCCGGGTATTACAGAAGGTTTGTCAAAGAGTTCTCCAAAATTGCCCTACCACTGACACAGCTGACTCAGAAGGGGATATCATTTGACTGGACCGATCAGAGGGAATAAGCTTTTCAGGAGTTGAAAACTCGACTAGTGACTGCACTGATTCTCACCTTACCCTTAGTTATGGATAGTTATACTGTACATAGTGATGTTTCTTATAAGGGTTTGGGATGTGTTTAATGCAGAATGGTAAAGTTATCGCATATGTTTCCCGACAATTGAGACCACGTGAAAAGAACTACCCGACTCATGACTTAGAACTTGCTGCAGTAGTGTTTGCACTGAAAATTTGGCGTCACTACCTTTATAGGGCAACATGTGAGGTGTATACAGACCACAAGAGTTTTAAATACTTCTTCACACAGAAAGCATTGAACATGAGGTAGCGGAGATGGTTAGAACTAATAAAAGACTATGACCTACAAATTTTGTACCATCCACGAAAAGCTAACACCGTTGCTGATGCACTGAGTCAGAAATCGATTGGAAATTTAGCATGTTTACTCACCAGGCAGAAAGAATTGCTATGTGACCTTGAAAGACTTGAAATTGAGATTGTTTTACGTGAACAAGGTGGAACAATAGCCGCTATTTCTGCTCAACTGGCACTGATTGAAAAGATTAAAGAGAAACAGCAACAGGATGACTTCTTGAGAAAGATCATCGAAGAACGGGAATCTAAACCGAAGCCAGATTTCAAATTTGAGAATAATGTGTTGAAATTTCAGGGAAGATTGTATGTGCCGAGTGATTGTGAACTGAAAAGAAGAATTCTGCAAGAAGGCCACAATTCAAAATTGTCTATCCATCCAGGAAATACAAAGATGTACCAAGACTTGAAACTGAATTTCTGGTGGCCGAAAATGAAGAATGAGATTGCTAATTTTGTGTCCAAATGTCTTCATTGCCAACAAGTTAAAGCCGAACATTAACGACCCGCAGGTTTACTGCAACCCTTACCGATATCGGAGTGGAAATGGGAACATATCACTATGGATTTCATTGTTAGTTTACCTCACTCCAGTAAAGGTATGGATTCAATTTGGGTTATTGTTGATAGACTGACTAAATCTGCTCATTTCTTACCTGTCAAAACAATTTATAATGCAGACAAATTGGCTGTGATCTATATTGATGAGATTGCTAGATTGCATGGAGTGCCTGTGTCCATTGTTTCTGATAGGGACTCGAAGTTTACATCGAGATTTTGGCAAAGTTTGCAGATAGCATTGGGTACCGAACTGAGACTGAGTAGTGCATACCATCCTCAGATAGATGGTCAGTCAGAAAGAACCATCCAGACTCTGGAAGATTTACTGCGGATGTGTGTTCTTGATTTCCAGGGAAATTGGGAAAGTCATCTACCTTTGGCTAAATTTGCCTACAATAACAGTTTTCATTCGAGTATTGGTATGGCGCCCTTTGAGGCTTTGTATGGCAGAAAATGTCGATCTTCGATTTGCTGGGCAGAAGTTGGAGATGGGCCTTTGCTTGGGCCTGAAATCGTACTTGAAACCACCAAAAAAGTGAAACTGATTCAACAGAGACTGAAAACTACACAGAGCCAACAAAAACGTTATGTAGATATCCGAAGACGAGACAGAGAGTATGAAGTAGGTGACCATGTCTTTGTTAAAGTGACACCGATGAAATTCCAAACTCGTTTTGAAGTCAAGGGTAAGCTAGCGCCGAGATATGTTCGACCGTATGAGATTATTGAGAAGATTAATCCGGTGGCGTATCAAGTAGCGCTTCCTCCTGAGATGGAGCATATGCATAACGTGTTCCACATTTCAATGTTGAGGGATTACCTTCGGGATCCCTTTCATGTGATTGAGCCTACCCGTGTAGTGCTAAGTGATGACTACACTTACGAAGAATGGCCTATTCAGATTGTGAACAGACGGATCAAGAAGTTAAGGAATAAAGAGATTCCATTAGTGAAAGTTGACTGGCAAAACCATGGTGGCGTGTATGCCACTTGGGAAAGGGAAGACGATATGATCAAGAGATTTCCTGAACTGTTCCCACTGAATCCTGTTTTCTTCCAGAATGAAGGTAATCCGAGTTTGGAGGACCAAACTCTTTATAAGAAAGGGAGACTATGACAACCCTCACCACTGATTAGTGCTAATCTATGATTAAGCATGTTAACTGACTGATTGATTAAAATTCTGAACTGATTGATTGAGTGTGTTAGTTAAATGCATGTCTATCTGTTTGACTGCCAAATTATCTGTTCATGTATTATGTTTAAACTGCAAATTGAAGGCCTTATCGGCGGCCGAATCCGAAATTGATTAATGTTTTATGCTAGTTAGAATTTATGTGATCTTATGGTATATTTAATTGAAATGTGATTCGGTATGGTTAAATTAGATTAAATAATGATTAATTACAATAGTTGGACTTATTCACCAAGTTGCCACTTAGTGGGTTATGCTAGGCCACTATGTCTCTCACCTTTAGCATTGTTTAGCACCATTCCCTCAGCCTTATTCCAAGAGCAAACCGTGGGAGAGAGAGGGGTAGGAGACATTGAATTCAACTAGAAGAATTGGAGTGTAATTGTGCAAATGGAGCCTCTACATTTGAAATTAGAGACCTAAGGTAGGATAATTACCTTCTTGTTTATGAATTCTAGTCTCATGTTGCATGGTTCATAGAAGCTTAGTGATTGAAGTCAAGTTTTGGTTTTGATTGTGGATTTGAAGCTTAATTTATGCATGCATGTGCATATCATGAAGTTTTGAGGTTGTTTTCATGGAAATTCTTGCATGCATGTCCATATTATTATTATAGTCCATGATTTCATCTTGTTTTTGCAACAATTGGCTCTTAGGAGCATGAATTGGAAGCTTTGAAGTTGGTTAAATTCATGCATGTTTCATGTTCATCATGTTCTTGAATTTTGAGTTGAAGTTGTGTTTAATTGACTTACCTTTGGGCTTGATTTTACAAAATTGATCTTTGAAACATGTCATACTATGAGTTTACAAGTGTTTTCTAGAAAATTAGCCCAAGAGGATCAAAATTTATGCTTTAAAGTTGAGTTTGGAGCTAGAGGTTCAAATTTAGAAATTCCAGAATTTGGACTCACGCTCGGGCGGGGAACTCCACACTCGAGCGTACATACCGAATTCATGCAGTCCGCTCGAGCGTGGAAAGTGACACTCGAGCGTGAAATGCATGTATCAAGTATTTTGCATATGTTTATAGTCCGCTCGAGCGGGGAAATGCATGCCCGAGCGAGGACTTGTGTCTCACGCTTGAGCGGGGGTCGAGCGCCCGTCGAGCGTGAATTTCGTGCATCCAGTACTTTTGCCATGTTTTGCAGTCCGCTCGAGCGGGGAAAGTGATGCTTGAGTGAGGAACCTTTGTCTGCATGTCCACTCGAGCGGGGAAAGCCACGCTCGAGCGTGAACCCTGTTTTCTGAAAATTTTGTAAAGTGTTTAAAAGTGCATCTTTGCATCTTCATTCCATCCTAGGCATTCCTAGGCCTAGTTTAAGGCATCTTAATGAGGATATTGATGTAGAACCACACCGAGGCAAATTACGGATTAAGTTATTATTTTCCCAACTGTGTAGCTTAGTGTGTGTTCGTTCTGTAATTGTGTAGGGTTGGCATCCGAGAACGCTCACTAGCCAATCTGTAGCCCAGAACTCTGTGGGTAACAATGTTGTAAAGATATGTTCAACTGAGATTACTTTCTAAACGAATGACTGAACTGCTTTATGAAATATCACTGTTTACTGAGTGAATGCTTGTCCTAATTGCGAACTGTATTCGTGGCATCCATAGCAATTTAATGTTACTGTACTGTACTGCTACTGTCACAGAGATCTCTGTCGGTTCCCATGTTGGAACCACTACTGTTTACTGATATGATGGCCATCAACTGACTGTTCAGTCTATTAAGACCTACTATACTGTTTTGCTATTGGATGTACCACATATGACTATTATAGTTTCTGAATGACTGTTATGGCATGAATTATGAGCCACAAACTGAATGGCTGATATCCTGATAATTGACTGTTTTCAATACTGAAAGGACATTCATTCTTAACCTCTTTACGCATATGTTATTCACTGGGCTTTAGTTCACTGCTCATATATATATGTAGGTGTACATGCACCGGATCGGAGCTAGGAGCGTTGGGTTAAACTCCCTCTTTGTCAAGCCAACCAACGTGCCTCATTGCGAGGTTCTGGGTTCTTCAAGCTAGGGCTTTTGGGGTGTTTTAAAGTCCCCCCTTTTTGTATCACTGTATAGACTGTACTTGTACTGTACTATTGTGGCAGGGATTTGATCCCTAACCTGAATACCTGTAAATGATGCATGTATGTACTATTCTGTTTCAAATGTATATATGCTATGGAAAGTCTTTTTGCATACAGACTGTCACAGCTCATTGGATACCTTTTTAATTACTGTTTTGGCTTCCGCTAGTCCTTGTACTCTGTATTACTGTTTTACTGTTCAGCAGGCCTTCGGTAATCTCAGATTACTGGCCGGTTACGGTGCTAAACCTATAGGGGCGGGTTTGGGTTGTGACAACTTGTGAGTGTTTGCTTCTGTTTACTCACTTTAGTGCTGCGGTTTTTTTTTTTTTTTTTTTAAAGCTCGGCTGCGCTCCGCTTGCACTTCAATGATAGCTTCAATTTCAAACGCTCTGCACACTTAGCAACACAAAAATATAAAATCCTAAACTAGAAATTAAAATAAGAATGTAACTTTAAATTAACTAATTTCGCCAGAAGTCCCCGGCAACGGCGCCAAAATTTGATGGGTCGTTGAACACACCAAAATTAATCACTAAACTGTACCAAATTCTTTTAGAATAATGGCAAGTCCAGGTATCGATCCACAGGGACAATTGTGAAATTAAACTAATTTAATTGTTAAATTCCTAAATTAATTTTGATAAAAAGATTGATTGTTCATAACCTAATTTAATAACAAATAAATTAAACTAAGGAATTAAATTATCAACAATAAATGAAATTGGGTTTATGGAATTGGGGAAAAATCCTAGGGTAGAGAATTCACCACTAACCACATAATTAGGGTTTCCGATTGAAATCAATTATGCTATGGTTTGAATGGATTAATGCTTCACAACTACAAGCTCGAAGCGCTTGACAAGAAGATCATCACATTCAATGTACGAGCACGAACCATCTCAAGTAATACGAATCGTTCACTCTAAACTAAGGTAGTGATACGACTCGTTCCTCGTAGCATGGTTCGTCTCATACCTTGAATGTGAAGGAATAGAAAACTCATGTATGGATAACATTCAACAATCACAGAAAGTCAAATATTCGAAGAGATAATGAAAAATATATAAAAGAAACTTCTAAATAACCATACAAATGTTCAAACCTTACATAATTAAAAATCAAAAAGAAAACTAAATAATTACATGGCTAGGGTTTCATCAAAACCCTAGAAAATGAGACTAGCCAGTCATAGAGGAGTGGAAGGAGGTAGACGGAGAAGAGAACACCATGATAGACATCCTTGAAGCTTTTAGTTTCTCTTCTTCTCCAAACCCTAGCCTCTCTCTTTAGATCAAAACAATTTCCAAACCCTAGAAAAGCCTTTTCCTTGCCTTTTTATACTTCCAATCTCATCCAAATAGGTTTAAAATGTCGGGTTGACTTTCCCAGAAAAAGTCAACGCATGTGCGGGAAAGTCAACTCTCTTCAAATTCTGTCTTTTTGCCCATTTTATGTTCCGACTATGTACAACCTGATTGACATTCAACACACATAAAGTATACAGAATGACCAGCAAGAGAAGTTAAGAGATTCTAATTAGCAGCCTCAATGATGTACATTTCGGCCTTAATCAATAACTTTTTGACTTTTTACGAAAAGATGTGCAAAAACTAGAGAGAAAAGGGAATCTTTGGCTTTTTGGTATGGGTTGTTGGCTTTTTGATTTTTTAGTAACTTTTTGGCTTTTTGGCTAAAAGTGGCACTTGCCAAACGAGGTCTAACATTCGAACCGACCATGGTAGAGAACTTGAAAATGAGAAATTTGAATTGTTTTGTGATGAGCATGGTATTGGACATAATTTTTTAGCACCTAGAACCCCTCAACAAAATGGTGTAGTAGAAAGGAAGAATAGAACTTTAGAAGAGATGAGTAGAACAATGCTTTGCGAAAATAATTTTCCTAAATATTTTTGGGCCAAAGCTATTCACACCGCATGCTATATTTTAAATCGTGCATTAATTAGACATATTCTCAAAAAGACTCCTTATGAACTTTGGCATGATAGAGAGCCCAACATTAGTCATTTGTATGTTTTTGGTTGTAAATGTTTTGTGCATAATAATGGTAAGAATAACTTAGGTAAATTTGATTCAAAATCTGATGAAGCAATTTTTCTTGGCTATTCCTTAACTAGCAAAGCTTATCGTGTTTTTAATAAAAGAACCCTTGTTGTGGAAGAATCTATACATGTGACATTTGATGAAATTAACATCTTTGCTCAAAAGCAAATTGTTAGTGATAATATGGATTTGGAACCAAATGTGGAAGATTCAAGTATCTACAAAGAAGAGAACCAACCATGTAAGTTGAACAAAGAGATTGAACAACCTATTCTCTTACCTCAAGAAGAAGGAGGAAGCAATGATGATTTGCCAAGAGAATGGAAGTTTGTTCATAATTATCCTAAGGATTTAATCCTAGGTGACCCTACAAAAGGTATTGAAACTCGCTCTTCACTTAGAAATATTTGTAGTAACTTGGCCTTTCTCACAGATTGAGCCTAAAAACTTTCAAGAAGCCGAATTCGATGAACATTGGATGATAGCTATGCATGAAGAGCTTAACCAATTTGAGAGAAACAAAGTGTGGGAACTTGTGCCAAAACCTAAAGATCATACCATTATCGGTACCAAATGGATCTTTCGAAACAAGTTTGATGAATCCAGCACAATCATAAGAAACAAGGCTAGACTTGTTGCACAAGGATACAATCAGAAGATCTATGATCTCCTCAAGAAGAAGCTTGTCAAAAGGCTGACCGGTTGTGGGCTCTGCCATGTTGCGAACACAATCCTTGGATCTGGACTACCACTGTACCGCTTGATCCTCCTTTCACTTCTCGGTGTTAAGTGTGAGAGGTATATTAGGTAGTCTTGCTGAGGTACCCCCTTTGACCATTTGGCCTAGCTGCATATAGTGAAGCCATAGTGACATTTCCAAACTAGGACAGGATGCTTACCCGAATGCAGGATTACGTGAAACCTCTTGATTGAAGTAGTGAAACCTTAGATCATGCCAAAGCTAGGACAGGGTAACCCTACCCCCTCATAGGGTTGTTTTGGCTCTCTTTACCCGGTATGTGCTTTGTAATGAAACTGTACAGGGGTGCTTTATATCAGTGGTACAATTGGTATTAGTTTGTGGGGAAAAATTCAGCGGGGAGTACATTCATTCAGCTGTAATCATATCTATTCTAGTGAAATTAGGTTAAGGTACTGTATGTTTTCTCTTTTGCAAGGTAGGCCGGGAACCACAGCTTCAGAAGGCTCTGATATCCCCCAGGTACTTTGGACTTGTGTCGATAGACTTTGTCAAGTCGAAAATTTAGTTCAGAGGCTACAAGTGTTTGCTTCACTTTTGTCAGTGGCGAGACGAAGGAGGGCCATACAAGGTTCACCAGTTCCACTGTTCCGACATTCACCAGTCAGATTACCTTTGTTCAGCTCATCCCGGGCATCTACCCCTATCATGGCATAGCCACCGACAAATTTGGAGGAATTATTACTCCATCTACAGCAAACAGTTGACTCCCTCCAGCATGACGCGACCTGTCAGGCTGAGGGTACGACCTATCAAGCCAAGGTTATAACTAGCCTACAGCAACAGTTACTGCAGCCAGCAATGCCCTCTGCATCACATGTACCCACCGCGGCAATCCCCGCACACGATACCACAGATAATGCTACCACTGCTCAAGGTCCACAAATCGAGGGTTTTTTGGTTTTCCCAGTCCAAGCAGAACCCATCCCAGCACAAACTTCCAGAGCCCCGGTGTATCAAAACCGAGGCACCGTTCGAATTCGAAGTTGATCCAACCGCGCTCAAAGTCAACAAGCTGGAAAAACTGTTCAAAAAGGCACAGTGGGTCAACTCTATTCCAGACATAGAGGACAGGCACATTGAATCGGCAGTTACTTTATCAGAGTGGTTCAAGATGCCACATATTGACCGCTTCGATGGCTCTGGAGATCCAATGGTACATTTGCGTCTGTTTTCTGATATCCTATGACCAATGGGTTTGACCCGAGTACAGAAGTTATCACTATTCAACCAAATCATGTCTGGAATAGCTGCCACCTGGCATGCTAAATTGGAGGACTCTGTAAAAAAGAGCTGGCAGGAGTTAGCCGAATCCTTCATTGCCCAATATTTCTATAACACGCAGATCGAGGTCACAACTCGTGATCTTGAGGCAACGTGTCAGGAACTGAAGGAGGGCTTTTCAAAGTTTGTTATTCGATGGAGGGAAAAGGCGGCTATGATGGCAAGCAGGCCTCTAGAGAAAGAGCAAGTTCGTATAATTGTTAGAAATCTGCATGAAAGTCTATTGCAGAAAATGATAGTCCTTCCATTATTCAACTTTAAGGACCTCCATGAAATTAGGGTTCAAATCGAGGATGCCATCAGGCAAGGGATCATTGTGGAGGGTAATGAACCTATGAGGAGGAATGTTGGTCACAACTCCAATGGTAGCACAGCTATGAAATGCTCAGAAGTAAACACTGTTACCACTCTCATCAATAGCCAAAAACCAACCACTTCAACTCGACCCCAAGCCCGAAATTTCCATCCTCTTTACATGAGTCTCTCTCAAGCCTTGAAAATGTTTCTAGAAAAAGGATACCTAGAGCTCCTAGAACCCCGACCCCTCCCAAATCCTCTTCCGCCAAGACATGACCCCACTAAATACTGTGCCTATCATCAACAGCAAGGTTATGATACAAACTGTTGCATCTGCCTCCGTCATAAGATTTAGGATCTTATTGACGAAGAGATCATAGCTCCACCAAAAGGACCTCAGGCCATCACTAACCCATTACCTCCACATCTCAACCTAATCCATACACTACCATCCACCTAAAACCCAGCATATACATCACCTCAGCCTATTTACCCAAGCTTGAGGTGTTCATTCCAGATAGCACGGACTTGTGTATGATGGATGCACTTGAACCCCAATCATCTCAAACCCATGAACCTACTACTTCTGAGCTAATGAGCATGATTGAAGATCTTCAGAGAACTGTGGTAGACCTAGCCTTTGGGATATTGGCTCCGTCATCGACCATATCATATACCAAGAATTTCATGTCAAAAGGGTCCCCAATCTTAGGACGGACTGCATTTGAAGAAGGCTAACCCGAAGCCATTTCAAGTTTGGGTGGCGACATGTCAACAACAATTGGGCCTCGCCTCAACATAGCCACCCAATCTCTTAAAAAAGTTGAAGCAAGTCGCAAGAACAAGGCTAGGGAAAGTATTGATCCTTATGAACATCTTCAATGGTCTATTGAGGTTTTGAAGGGAAAAGGGCTGAACAAGTAGCAAGTGCTTGCAGTTGTTGCAAAAACTATGGATGACACTTTTGTTGCTTAGGTTAGGGGCACTTTGAATCCAAGGATAAGCCATGAAAAGAGATGCCTGACCAGAAGCACCCCTTTCAACTCCAGTTCTACACTCTTAAGAGATCATCAAACCCAGTCAACACTCGTCAACCCTAGCAGGATTGGTAACCGCACCTTCAATCCCCTTTACATGACCTTGTCCAAAGCTCTCCAAATCCTCATAGGACAAGGCCATCTCAAACCCCTTGACCCTCGGCCTCTCCCCAATGCCCTTCCAGCTAGGCATATTGCTATCAAGTACTGTGCCTTCCATCAACAAACTGGCCATGACACTGACAGTTACTTTCGTCTTTGCCACGAAGTTCAAGATTTGATTAACACAAAGGTCATCACTCCACCGGGTCCTACAAAGTCTATCGGTGCTGGATCAACGAACTTGGGGGATAATGTGACTATGTGATCGGGAATGAACCACCTGCTGATGGCCCTCATTTTACTCCAGATGTGGTGGATGGCACGCACTCTTTTAGCACTTTGAAAATGCTATTTATTTTACTTTCAGACTTGCGTATTGAATCAGTCTCGTTGTGTTGTATTGAGTTAGTCTTGTTGTATAGGAGGTTGGTGATTTCGGGCATGTTAACTTGGACATCACTTCCTTGTTTGTTTGTTTGTTTGTTTTTTTTTTTGTCTCTTCACTCTTTCTTTTGAGTCTGTTTCTATCATGGAGCCAGTTTAGCCAGCAGATCTGAATGAAATGGCAGTAATTTCCACTTACTTCTCTGTGCCTCTAAATCATTGTATTGACCAAAGTTTTTGAAAACTATTTCCAACACTATGATGAAAACAAAGAGGGAGGAATTCGTCGAGATTTGCAAAAATTTGATCAACGGAGAGGAAGAAAGGCCTGCTAAGCCCTTAATGAATGAGATCATGTTTATTAATGTAAGTACTAAGAAGGATCCTAGCTTGATCCAAATTGGTTCTACATTGTCTTCAAAAGAGCACAAGCGACTAGTCGCTTTATTAAAAGATTTCAAAAAATGTTTTGCATAGTCCTATAAAGACATGCTTGGAAATGATTTTGAGATTGTACAACATGGGATCACTCTCGGCCTCAAGACTCAACCCCTTTTCTTTTAAACTTTGATTCATAATGTTCAACGATCAACCAAAATATGAGGCTGCATGGCCAGATTTGAAGCAACCTTTGAACTAGGGGCAATAAGGTCGTATGTCATCAAAGGAGGCTTGCATGGCCAGATTTGAAGCAGCCCTTGAACTAGGGGCAATAAGGTCTTATGTCATCAAAGAAAGCTTGTATAGCTGGATTAGAAGCAACTCTTGAACTAGGGGCAAAAAATGTCAGATATGCTCGAAGATAAACTGGGTCATTGCTCAAACCAATGGAGATCAGCAAGAAAGCCAAATCCCAGAATCTGAGAGAAGAAAATTTTGTTGAAGGACAATCAAGTTCCACGACACTAGGGGCAAATTGGATTCAGATGGCTTAGAGATCCTACGGCCAATCAACATGGACAAGTTAAACTTTTCTATCCTTGAGAGGCTTGCTGGGCCGAAAACCCGGAAGGGCGACTTAGACAAAAGTTAGAGCAAGAAAAAGAAAAGAAGCAAAAGAACAAAAAGAGAAAAGGAAAAGAACAAAAATGAAAAAATGAAAAAAAGAAAAAAGAAAAGAAAGAAAAAATGGAAACAAAGAAAAAATGAAAAGGAAAAATAGAACTTACAAGGTTGAAAACCC
Source organism: Camellia granthamiana (assembly GCA_036172215.1). Classification (NCBI taxonomy): domain Eukaryota; kingdom Viridiplantae; phylum Streptophyta; class Magnoliopsida; order Ericales; family Theaceae; genus Camellia; species Camellia granthamiana. The sequence goes on along the minus strand of CM069917.1, from coordinate 24,784,102 downwards.
GGAAGGGCGGCCTTGGCAAAAGTTAGAGCATAAAATGAGAGTGTTAATACCCGAGTGCACCTTAATCCCGAAACTACGTCAAGCCTGATTCCCATCTTTAGGATACGTAGGCAGCTTCATCCTGAAGTTCGGCCCCAACCATTTTTAACTTGCTGGTCTCATCCATATTGATTGGCTGCTCCTTATTCAGCTCGGTTATCCTATCCATGTGCAAATTAGCTCATCTTCGTTCAAAATTGGTTGTCCTATTCCGTTGGAAGATTCAGCTGCAAGATAATTCAAGTTCAGAACTGAGGTTGTGCATCTCAAGAGTTAATTCCACGTTGGTTAAGCAGTGGCCATTTGCAAAAACAGTTTTTGAGGATTTTTAATGAGGTTGACTAATTTTCTTAGAAATTATTCCATTTTTTTTCAAAACTAGACCATTTATTGGACCCAAAAAAAGAAAATTTTCAGTGCTCATAGCCTGACTTACATGATTTCAAAGCAGAAAGTCAAACAAGCATATTAATCTAACTCTCATGTTGGTCAAAATTGTTTCAACAAAAAGCCAAAAACAAAAAATGGTCAAAATGATGAACTAGGGGCACAGTCGAGTCAGGTTTTTTTTATCTTTTTCCCATTATCAACGTACTCGCTAGAAAGGGCACAGCTAAGGCTAGCAGGAAAGGCCAAAAGTTCTCTCATCCTCCAAGCAACGAGGTATCGAGCCAAGTGCAAATCATGAACTGGAAATGGAGCTGGATATTCGATTCCCTCATCTGGACGATCACACCCAAATTAGCATCTGAACCGGAATGGGGAAGTAGAAAACACAATGTGTGAGACCAATCAATTGTATACCTGGCCGGTGGGGCATGCTGTGACTCATCTTGGTCAAGTTAAGCCAAGGGCATCGTTAACTGATGTCAGTTGCAGATCTGTTGCACATCCAGTCGCACCACAACCCCTCTGTAGGAAAGCTCACTAGTTATGAGTGAAAGAAGGAGAATCTAGCAGACTACCAGGAGCAAGAGCCCCCAACTTCTTGCTTATCCATTAACCACCTAGGGGAGGGGGAAAAAAAGAGATTAAAGAATAGAGAGATGTGCGCTGAGAGAAAAAGTAAGGAAAGGGATTTTTAGAAAAAAAGAGATTGAGTGCCAAAGTGATGTGAGAATCATAAATAAGAAAGAGTGGGAAACAATGCAGTGAGCTCACCGTGAACAAAAAGGTCTCCCACCAGTGGAAAACATCCGAGTGTTGTGTTTGCTGTTTTTATTTGTCTCGATTCTTGTTTTGATTCATTGTGAGAATAAATAGATGTGTTAGATTTTTTTACTTTGTTTTTCCTTTGTTGAGTCGTGGTGTACTGTAGTTAGTTGTAGGCTCAATACTCGGTTAAGAATTCATTATTGGTTTCAATCATTTTGTGCTTAGAGTGCTGTGACATTCCTAACAGGATCTACAAAACAGAATTCCTTCTTTCATAAATTGCAGGGTCCAACCTCGATCAACAGATGGGGCAAAAGAACAAGGATCTATCTAAAGCTATATAGGTTTCGAACTGCAAAGCAAAAGAAAATAGGGAAAATTTGGAGCATCTTAGTGTGTTTCAACTTCAGCAATTTCCGAGAATGCATTCCGGAGGCACCTTTCTTATGCCTTGTCTGTACCTCGACCTCAAGCTCAATCCTACTTCAAGCCAGAATGGCGATCAAAAGTACTCTCCCCGAACACCATTCCCTGCCAGAGGCGTCATGGCTGTGTTTGCAATGAGTTCCTAAGAGACCAATTGCGACGGTGGAAACTAGAGTTTGAATGGTCGAGACCTAGAATGCAAAGGTTTGGAATTTTCGAGACTAAAGTCTGGTTTAAATACCCAGGGGTGTATCCCCGGCTTGAAATCTATATGGCAGCCCCATAGGTTGAGGTAGCGTGCATGCATCTCAATTCTGGATGATGAACCAACCTAGTCTGTCACCTCGTTGGAGAATAGGGAAAGTTGTGAATATGATTCGGAAGAATAGCGGCATCTGTGGCTTCTACATGTAGAGGTTACCCCTTGTTAGCAGCATTTGAGGTCTTTTGAATTGTGAGTTGAAGGTAAGAGTTCGAAGAACACAAGAGGGAGATCCTTGCTAGCGTAGAGCGGTTCATCGCCACTCGCCACATGAGGTGTTTTCAAAAGCGCCGCTTTGTTTGTTTACTGCAGTTCTCGAGCATCATCCACTACATACTACCATCACCTTCGTGCATCTATCGCACAATCACACCCTTCGTACATCTATCGCACAATCACATCACCTTCGTGTATCTATCGCATAATCTCATCATACTCGTTGCATCCATTGCATGATTTTCAGGACCTCTCCTCACGATTTCAACGTAGTTAGAGTGTTCCTTTCCTCACACTATTTCAGCGTGTTTGGAATTTATCTCAGGACGCATGGAACGCAACCCTGAGTAGTTTTTCTGGACCTCTTCCCACGATTTCAGCATGGATAGAGTGTTCCTTTCCTCACATGATTTTAGTGTGTTTATAATTTATTTCAAGACGCATGGAACGCGACCCTGAGCAGTTTTCAGGACCTCTTCTCATGATTTCAGCGTGGTTAGAATGTTCCTTTCCTCACACAATTTCACCGTGTTTGAAATTTATCTTAGGACGCATGGAACGCGGCCTTAAGCAGTTTTTCAGGACCTCTTCTCACGATTTCAACGTGGTTAGAGTGTTTCTTTCCTCGCACGATTTCAGCATGTTTGGAATTTATCTCAGGACGCGTGGAACGCGACCCTGAGCGATTTTTTAGGACCTTTTTAGGACCTCTTCTCACGATTTCAGTGTGGTTAGAGTGTTCCTGTAGCTCGGCTTTTTCGCGCTCCCTCTCGGAAGTTCGAAATACAAGCCCTACAGTTCGGACTCCCGCGGTTCTGAATCTAATCTCACAAGTGTAATGTGAAAAAAAAAAATTAAAAAAAAAATGGATTGTTGAAAAAATCTAATCTCACACGTGGCAACGACTGGTTGGATCTCTTCAAAAAGGTGACAGAATGACAAGACAAGAGTATAACAAAGTGTATATAACAAGTAAGGTGGCATGGGTACTCTGACAAGGCAATGATCTCGGATTAGGACATAGGCTTCTGCAAGCAAGGTCTCAATGATCTCGGCTAGGAAGGATAACACTTAGCCTAGCTGTGCCACACCTCGGTCTAGGTCATACCAGTCCAGGAACAAGATCACTAGGTGCAAGGATCAAAGATCTAGGATGCCTAGATAATAACATCTCGGCCTAGATGATACACATCTCGGCCTAGGTGATGCACACCTCGGCCTAGATGATGACATCTCAGCCAATATGCCAGGGTGAAGGTGGAGGTCGACCAAAGTGGTTCCAAGTTGGTCCTAGGTGTAAGAGGTTCAAAGGTGTTACCTAGGCTTGACACACCAAGCAAAGAACAAAGCATGCTTATAATACTTAGGCAAATCATGATAACATCAAGACAAGGCAAGAACCTTCACTAAGGCAAAACAATCAAAGTCTGCAAATGCAAGCTTAACAAGACCAAATCATATGAATGCATATGAGCATGACTAAGACAAGGAGATGGTTGTTACAGTTGTTGTTGTTGGCGATGGTAAGTAAGAAATGGTTGTGCAATTTTTCTCCAATGGCGGTCCACAAAAAAATGGATTTCCTTAATAACTTCTTGATTTGAAAGTCCCAAATTGTGTTTTCCCATCTGGTATTTTACCCGATAAATTGTTGAAACCCAAGTGAGAATTTTGAAGATCCAAAAAAATCAAGTTTTGTGAAATATACCCAAATCAAGTTTCTGAACATTCCAAGCATATCATCACAAACCCAGAAAAAAAAAATAAAAATAAAATTCTGAAACTTTTTTTAATGGCTTTGTGGGTATAGAGTAGCCATTAAAGACAGAGGAAAGTGGAGGAATAGGGGAGAGAACAGAGAGGAAGATGAAAGGTTGGAAAGTGAAAGTGCTGAATATCATGTTCATGACATGAGAAAAAGAGCCAAACTTGGGATAAACACATTCCTGCAAATCACCAAAAAAAAAAAAAAAAAAATCCGATGAAAGATAAAGTTAGTTCCATGGTGTGTTTGTTTGGATCTTCAATTTCTGGGTTTTTTTTTTTATTTTTAAACAAAGTTATGATCCAAACAGTGCAAGAGTATTTTCAAAACCGAACCTGCAAGACCACAGCTTCAAGTTATTGTTTGAGAAATAGAGGACCGTTTGCTTTTCGAAAAATGATAGGGATCCCAAATATTTTACTAAATTTCTCAAATGAATGTGAAATCCATATGTTTACGCACAACACAGTATGTGGTTCACAAATTCCGTTCTCACAGTCCACGTAAGTTGGGGGGATTCGAGCTGGGCCTTTTGTGTAAATGTAGCGGCATTGGAGCCTAAATTCTGAAATTTGAGGAAGAATTACAAGCAGGTGTGAGTTGAGAAAAAAAAATTACCAATACATGAAGGAATTTCATATAGGTGGGAGTTGGAAAAAAATTACCAATACATGGAGGGGGTGCAAGTGACACTTACACTTGCACTGGTACTTGCACCTTCCATAGTCTTTCATTTACACCCCACCACAGGCACAGTTGCACTCTCCATGTGCTTAATTTGTTTTTCCAAACTCCCACCTGGATGTAGTTCCCTTTATTTTTTATGGATCAATCATTTTTCTTTATAAAAATAGAAAAGTTTATGATTTTAATTATTAATATTTCTAATATTTATTTAATTTAAAAAGTTATTTTTGTCATGATTTAATTTTTTTAGTTATGATAAAAAAATGATTTATTTATGATATTTGTAAATAATCAACCTCATAGTAAAATAACATTTGGATTAATAGCACTTCTTAACATAATTATATTGATTTTTTTTTATAAAAAAGAATTAACTTAATCAAAACTAATTAATAAAAATGATAAGTAGATTTTAAAATTAATAAAAATAAATATACATTTTAAGTCAATATACATTTCTGTTAGTTGCTTATCTCTCAAATTACCACCTCCAACTTGCTTTGGATTATCTAATCCAATGTCAAATCTAAATTCAAGCCATTACTTTGTATGGTGCTGAAATTGAAGAGGCCCAAATCTATAGTCAAGCCAATCTACCGCTAAGATGAAGCATTTCTGGTGAAGGAGACTGGATGAATATATGGAACATTTTTCTCATTAGAAACAACTGTTTACTTGGGAGTAAGTAATATGTAAAATCTGTAATTCGATCTGGTCCAGTCCAGTCTAGTCTAGTAAGTTTGGATTGGTTTTTTGAATCCGTGATTCGGTTTCAGATTGAAAAATTAAAAATCCGTAGTCCACAGATCTGTTTCGAATTGAACCCCACGGTTCTGGAATGGAACCGATCCGGACCGTATACAAATAGCTTATATTTATATTATATACCCTCCCGCATAGCATCTTCTCTTATTCCATATAAAACCTAAAGCTAAACGTAAACCCACATAGTGTCTTTTTTTTATTGCTTTTTTTGTTGGTTTTTAGTTTTAATTTGCAATAGTCTAAATACTTATGGTAGAATCAATTTTTTTATGATTGTTTAAATTCTAGAATAGTAAGTCGCTATTGTGGAAAGACATGTTGCTATTGTAAAACTAATATGACACTATGTTTATGTTTTTATAAAATTAAAATATTCTATATATTTTTTTGTTATTTAATTATGTGTATGTGTGCTCTTAAACTCATCTAATATGTGTTTAAATGGATTGGTTTGGATTGATTTCACGATTTAAACGGATTGGATTGGTTCCAATATTTTAGAAATCGTAAATAATGAATTGGTCCTGATTTTGCCTCAATCCAAACCAATCCGGACCATACTCACCTCCACTTTTACAAAACGTTAGAACCTTGAAGAAAGATAAAATGAGAAAATCTCCAACTAGAAACAGTTCCCTTGGCTTACATTGTATTTTGTTCCAAAAAAAGGCTATTTGGATCATAAATTTTGGATAGAAATTTGGTAAAAGAAAGGAAAATGAAAATAGAGAAAAATTTTAACTTATATTTCATTTACGTTTTTCACACCTTTTTTTATTTTTCTTTCTAAATCTTTATTTAAAATCTATAATTCAAACAGAGCCTCAGAATAACTCCAACAATGTGCTATTGCTAATAATGAATGTTTGACAATTGACTTTTAAATTTTAGGATAAATTACAAATACACCTCCTGAAATTTGTTTAAAGTATAGATTGCCCTCTGTAATTTGAAAAATTACAAATATTTTCTTATCAGAATTTTTATTTAATAGAATTAACAAAAAAAATTCATAATTACTCTTTTATACAATAATAAAATTACCTAAATTATTAATTGAAACATATTTCTAACGTCATTAAAAACTGTTAATTGACTTAATTATTTATTAATAAAATGGGTGATTTGTTATGAAATTAAAAACCTCAAGGGTGAAATGTAATTTCCAGAACCACAGAGAACGATTTGTATTTTAATTAAACCTCAAGGGATGTATTTGTAATTTGCCCTAAATTTTACTATTTTGTCTTAAAAAAAATGTTATGCCATGTATTTTTTTTTTATAATAAATTTACTAAGACCAATAAATTGATATTAAAATTAAATTTTATATTTTTAAAAAATATTAACCATCCTATTAGAATAATTTAAATTTAAAATACAATATAAAAACATTCCAAATATATAGATCATAGTCACTTGACAACTTTAATCTTATTGTATGTTCAAGTTTCAATAGGATCATTACGAAATCTATGATGGAATTTAAAAGATTGAATCATATGGTGACAAGCAATGTGTTTAATCTATTTGAGTGTTGGATCTCGTGATAAACTAATAGAAGTTTCTTTTAATATTAATTATTAGAGTGCATTGAATCTTTAAAAAATAAAAAATTAACACATGCATTGTTAGAGCGGTGTCTCTTAAAATATGACATTTCGACACTATAAGAAGTTAGAATATGACATTGACACGATTAAAATCACATGATCTACAAAAAAGAAAAAAGAAAAAAAGAAATTGCCTTTTACATACAACATCATCTTTTGGGTCTTTATCCAACCTTCCGTGAAGTATACTCATCAACCTTGCTAGTTTACTAATAAAGGGTGCCGATCTACTCACAGAGAGAGAAAGAGGCTAAAGGAATGGTGAAGCAGTTCGTTGAAGCATAGAGGAAGAGTGATGCGCAGCAAGGAGGATGGATCCCTGTCGTAAGGTATAGGGGAGGCCAAGGCCAAAGAAGGTCTGAAGGAAGCACATATTATTTCACCGTTTTTGTGGACAACATACCAAACTCAGTGAATCCGAAAGGGTTGCACAAACTATTCTCTAATTTTGGTGTGGTGAAGGATGTGTTTATCCCGCAAAAGCGAAGGAAGACCACCAACACAAGATTTGGGTTCGTTAGGTTTAACTGCTTTGTGGCTGCAAAAGTTGCAGTTCAAAAAACTAATGGGTTATGGGTGGATGATAAGAAAATACAGGTCAAGCATGCAGATTATAGCAAGGAAAAGGCAGGGGTCAGAGGATCAATAAACCCAGTGAGTCTTCAAACAATGAGGCAGTTGGGCTACCAAAGGGAAGGACAAAGTGGGGCACAAGTCTTTAGAGACCAGAGGTCATATGCAGAAGCAGTGATGGGCAAAAAGAGTGATACAAAAGGGAGCATTATGATAAAGGCTGAGGAAGTAGGGAACGGATGGCTGTATGAAAGTGTGGTTGTTCGATTGAAAGGGAATTATGCCAAAGTCAACCTGAAGAAGGAGCTTGAAGCAATTGGAATGGAGGATGTTCTGGTACGAGAGAGTGGAGGCCAGGATGTGGTGCTAACTTTTAAGTCAAATGAGGAGATGTTACTGCAATTGCAACCTATCAATGAGCTAATTATAGATTGGTGTGAGGATATCTTTGATGGAAAATCTGGAGTGGTTCTGGAGCAGGAAAGGAGTGTTTGGATCAGCTGCTATGGTATCCCATTAAATCTATGGAATAGTGCAAACCTGAAGAGAATAAGTGGGTTATGGCTACTGTTTTGTGTTTTGACGGGGATACTTCTCAACCTAAATCTTTTGTGTGTGCCAAGATTAAAATTTCCACCAAGCGTATGGAACCCATTAATGAGGTAGTAAACTTGGCTTGTAGAGGCTTAGTTCACCCAGTCAGAGTTTGGGAAAAACAAGTGGTGATGACAAAAATGATGACTGGGCTGTGCAAGTGCCGGAAGATGCAAGAGGTGGACGAGAAAGTGAGCTCAAACGCAGTCGGAAAACAGAGTGGGGGAAGGAGGAACAGTGAAGAGGAAGAGGATGATGACATGGACGATGATTCAGACCAATCACTGGAACTTAGAGATGATGTGGCTCAAGAATGCAAGGCACGTGGTGGGAGTAAGAGTGAGGAGGTGGAGCAAGAGCAGTGTGGAAAAAGTGATACACAAGTTGCAGAGTCTAGTGGAGGCGTGGGGAATGCGACTAATGGAGAGGCAAGAAGGCTAATGATGGGAATGGGGAACGTAAATAACGGTAAGGGAGTTGGAACTTGTAAAAGTCAAAGCATGCTCACACCAGGCTATTTTCATAGCCTCAATGGGTCAAGCCTTAATAGGCCTGGAGTAGAAATAGAAGTGGTCTTGGGCCATAATCAAACGGTATGCCAAGGGCATGGGCTGCAACAAGTCACTCAACAACAGATTGGGCCCAGGGATCAAATTCATAAAACTAATGATGGTTGTGGTATCATTGGGCCAGATAGCAGAGTTTCAAGTGTGTCTGAAGCCCATGAGCTGGGGCCTAAGTCTTAACCTGATAAGCAAATGAAGTGGAAGAAGAAGAAGATGAGAACTAAATCCATTTTGTGTACTTAGTATCCGTATAAGGGCCCCATCAGCTTACTTAGAAGGTATGGTCACAAAGGGGCATCTACAAGTAAAGCAGCTCCTAAATCAGTAGTTTGGAGGGCAGCAGCAAATGCTGTGTCTTTATCAGCTTCGACTGAGAATGATGTTCCTAATGGGAGGCAATTATTGAATGAAGCTCAAGCAACCTTGCAAATGGGGGAAATTCTGGGAGTGAAGTATAATGGGGAGGAGGAAGGAGTGATAAACAAGATTGTTGAACTTGAGGTGAAGGATAAAGGAAGGATTGAATGAGGGGTCAGAGCTGGGGTATGATGTATGCCCATTGGGGTGAAGTCTAGGTGTATCAATGTGTTGTGATGAAGCTATTATCATGGAACATTAGAGGGATGGGGAAGAAAGGGAAGCAAGGTAAAATTCGAAAGCTCATAAAGGAAAGAAATGTGGATATGGTGCTTCTCCAAGAAACAAAAAAATCAGGAATTTCTAAAGCTGAAGTTAGAACACTGTGGGCAAGAGACAAATTAGAGTTTCTGGCTGTGGATTCAGAGGGACTAGCTGGTGGATTACTTTGTTTTTGGGATCCAGATGTGTTCCAGATGAAAGAATGCTGCAGTAATAGGAGGTGTCTCATAATATCAGGTACATTATTTAATTCTTTTGAGTGTACTGTTGTAAACCTTTATGCACCTAATGAAGTGGGTGCAAGAGCTCAGTTTTTGGAAAATTTACTGAAGTTGAAAGAGGTCTTTTCTCAACCTTGGTGTATGGTTGGGGATTTTAATGAGATAAGAAATATTGGTGAAAGGAAAGGGTGCTCAAGAAAGGACAAAGGAATGAGGGAATTGAATGAGTTCATTGATAACTATGAAGTGGCTGATCTTCCATTATATGGTAGGAAGTTTACCTGGTGCAATTCAGGAGAAGATGAGAAGTGGAGTAGAATAGACAGAGCCTTAGTAGATCCAAAGTGGCTTGAGGTCTTCAAATTGAAACGGTGGGGCCTACCAAGGTTAATTTCTGATCATAGTCCTCTTCTGCTGATGGAGGATGAAAGGGACTGGGGTCCTAAACCCTTTAGAATCCAGAATGCATGGTTCTTACATAATAAATTCCAAGCTTTTTGGGAGAAATGCTGGCATGAGGCCAATATTGTGGGATGGGCTGGGTATATTTTACTTAATAAGTTGAAGACTCTCAAGGCCAATCTTAAAAGATGGAATGTGGAGGTGTTTGAAAATATCATCCATAAACTAAAGAAGCTGAGAGTGACCTGCATAAGCTCGATCTTGTTGCTGAGGTTAGCGATCTTGATGATGTAGAGAAAGTTAGAAGAAGGGAGGTTAGAGGAGAGGTGTGGAGATTGAGTAGGTTGGTGGAGAGATTATGGTTACAAAAGTCAAGACTGAATTGGGCTATGATGGGAGATAAGAATACAAGATATTTTCATGTTATGGCAAAATGTAGGCAAACAAGGAATGAAATCAACTCAATCACAGAGGGGGAGGTGGTCTTTGAGGAACCTAGGCAGGTCAAGCAAAAAGTCTTTAAGCACTTCCAAGACCATTTTGCTGAGAACTGGGCAGTGAGACCTGAATTAGGATGGTAATTCAAATCAGTACAAGGGAGTTGTGGCTTTGATAAGCTAGAACCAGTATTTACAGAAGCTGAGATTAAAGCTGCAGTGATGGATTGTGATGGGAATAAAGCACCAGGGCCTGATGGTTTTAATATGGGGTGCTTCCAGAAATTCTGGAATGTGATGAAAAAGAAGGTTATAAATTTTGTGAATGAATTTCATAAGAATGGAAGGCTCGTTAAGGGTATAAATAGCTCTTTTATTACCCTCATACCCAAGAAGGAGAATCCAAAAGGGCTTGATGATTATAGGCCCATCAGTTTGGTGAGTTCAATCTACAAGATTATAGTGAAACTATTATCTCATAGGCTCAAATCAGTGCTGCCAAGTGTCATTAGTGAAACACAGTCAGCTTTTTTAAGTGGAAGAAATATATTAGATGGGGTATTAATAGCTAATGAGGTGGTAGATGGGTGGAAGAAAGCTAAGAAGAAGGGGCTTATCATTAAGTTAGATTTTGAGAAAGCATATGACTCCATTAATTAGAGTTTCTTATTTTTTATGATTTCAAAGTTTGGATTTGGTACTAAATAGACCAGCTGGATCAAGGAATGTGTAACCTCTGCCAAGGTCTCAATTCTTGTAAATGGGTCACCAACTAAAGAGTTCAGCCCTCAAAGGGGAGTAAGGCAAGGAGATCCTCTATCTCCTTTCCTGTTCAATATAGTTGCTGAAGGTTTAAATATCTTACTATCTAGGGCTCAAGAGCTAGGTCTGATTAAAGGCGTGAAGGTTGGTTCACAAGGGGTGGTGCTATCTCATCTCCAGTTTACAGATGATTCCATCTTGTTCTGTGAAGCAGAGGTGGAGGAGGTGAGATCTGTGAAAAGAGTGCTAAGATGCTTTGAAATTTTGTCAGGTCTGAGAATTAATTATCATAAAAGTGTCTGGTGTAGGGTGAGGGTATCTGAAGACATCTTGCTTGGTTTTGCCTCAATGCTGAATTGCAAGTTGAAATCACTGCCACTTACATACCTAGGGCTTCCCCTAGGAGCTAACCCAAGGAAGAAGTCCGTATGGAAGCCTGTGTTGGATAAAATCAAAAGTAGACTGGCTGGGTGGAAAAGAAGGTTGCTGTCCTTTGCCGGCAGATTAACTATTGTTAAAGCTGTGACATCTTCATTACCAGTGTATTATTTGTCTTTGTTCAAAATGCCCGAAGGGATAGCTAAAGAATTTGAGAGACTTCAAGCTTCTTTCTTGTGGGGTGGGTCAGACTTAAAGAGGAAGATCCACATGATTAGATGGGAGGAATTATGTAAAAGGGTTAGGCATAAGGAGGGTTAGAGAGGTTAACCAATGCTTATTACTAAAATGGTGGTGGAGGTTTGGTAGTGAAAGTGGAGCCCTGTGGAAGAGGGTCATTTGCAGCAGATATAAAATGGAGGTGGGAAGCTGGATGCCATGTGTTAGTTCTAGTAATAATCATTCAGCAATATGGAAAGGAATCGTAGCTACTGATGCGCAAAGTAATGGGTTACACTAATTCTATTTAAGCAATTATCAGCTGAAGGTGGGAGATGGTAGAAGAATTACATTCTGGAGAGATAGATGGTGTCACCAACTTTCCTTCAAGAATGAGTTTCCAAACCTTTATAGATTATCTACAGAGCAAAGTGATACATTGTCAGATCTGTGTACTAGAAGATACACAACTGGTACTTGGAACCTATCTTTCAGAAGAAGTTTGTATGAGTGGGAGGTGGTGGATTTGCAGATCCTTCTCAACCATCTACCAGCAGGCCCTGTGTTAAGGCCATATCAGATGGACAGGCCAGTTTGGTTAGCATCTAAATCAGGTGAGTATTCTGTAGCAGCAATGTACAAGTCTATTATTAGCAATCTGGGTCCATCCCTCAGAATTAGTAAATTGGTCTGGTTAAAGTACATTCCTCCCAAGGCTCAAGTTTTTGGTTGGCTAGCTTGGAAGAAGAGAATTAAGACATTGGAGTTCCTACAAAGAGTGGGGGTTTTAAATATGAATGGTTCTAATCTCTGTGTCTTTTGTAGGACAAATATTGAATCAGCAAACCATGTCTTAGTTTGTTGTCCCTTTGTGTGGAGTGTGTCGGCTGATATGCTGAACTGGTGGGGGATGCAAGGGGCTCTGCCAGGCTCTGTGGACCAGTTGCTGTTATGGTGGGCTGGAGGGAAGATGTCCAAGCTAGAAAGGAAAATTCGGAGTGCTATTTCTCTGGCTGTTTTGTGGTCAATCTGGAAGTTGAGAAATGATTACATCTTCAAGTCTTCTACTATAAATAGGAGTGAGTTGTGTGAGTTGATCAAGACTAGGATAGGCCTATGGTTGAGTCCACACTTTAAGAACTTTAATTTTTCAATCAATGATTTTCTATGGAATCTGAGTTAGATTAGGTTGTGCCTGGGGGGTGCTTTGGTGCTCTAAGCCAGGTCAATGCTGCAGTTGGGTTAGTGTGTTAATCTGAGGTGGAGCAACATTTGTAGGGATGGGTGGGTGAAGCAGTGGACAACTCCAGTTGGTTTGCTGCATTGGAGGTTGATTCTGCCCAGTTGTTTTGGGTTGGCAACACTAGTTGGTTCTCTTGGGTGTGTTGTTGCAGTGTTGGTTGGTTTATGCTTGGTAGCCCAAACCTATTCTGTTTTGTTCTGTTTGGAGTTGCTGAGTGGTTCTATTCTTGGTACTGATCTGATTGGTTTGGGGTTGAGTGCTGGTCTGCTGCTAGTCTGCTGCTGGGGGGTGCTTTGGTGCTCTAAGCCAGGTCAATGCTGCAGTTGGGTTGGTGTGTTAAGCTGACTTGGAGCAACATCAGCAGGGCTGGGTGGGTGAAGCAATGGACAACTCCAGTTGGTTTACTGTTGGCAACACCAATTGGTTCTCTTGAGTGTGTTGATACAGGGCTGGTTGTGCTGATTTGGTTGCTTGGTTGAGTGGAGCTGCATTGGTTGTTGTTCATTAAAGCAGTTGGTTTGCTGCAATGGTGGATGTTTTTGCCCAGTTGGGTGTGTTGCTGCAGGGGAAGCATTGTTTTGGCAACACCAGTTGTTTGCTGATCTGTGTTCAATTGGTGTTGCAATTTGGAGGCTGCTCAGTAAGAAGGGAGTTGTATTGCTTTTTTGGTCTTTTTTGTTTCTGATTGGTTTCTCACCAATCTTGGGCTAGTGCTATCTTATGTTTGTACTTCCTTTGCGGTGCCAACCTAGTTGGGATCGTTAAGGACTAGTGCACTTCCCCGCTTTATTGATGTAATTTATGCATGCTTTGTGTTTTATATCAATAAAGTCTTTTCTTGGCTGATAAAAAAAAAAAAAAAAAAAAAAAAAAAAAAAAAAAAAAAAAAAAACTTGCTAGTTTACTAGTTATGATGATTTTCAACAAGGAACAAATACCACTCAAGTTTGAAAGAACCTTAGGTACAACTTTTTTGGGTTTCTACAACACTAGTAAAAATAATCCTATTTGTACGCTACAAAAAAAATGGGGCATATTATCTACATCTCCCTTGAGATTTAATAAAATTACAGATTCTCCCTTGAGGTTTCAAAAATTATATCTCTTCCCATCGCAATTAACACCGTTAACGGATAGGGTGATTCTACTTACACCACCATTTTACCTCCTTACACCCTCTATCTCATTACACCACTAAAAAAAATACAACTCTTACTACACCCCCCATTATATTACCAATAGTAACCCTAAATTAACCTTTCATCTCTTTACACCACTTACCTTTTGGAGGGAAAAGAGAGAAGCAAGACAGAAGCAGCAACAAGGAAGACGACGGGTCCAACGTAGAGAAGGTGAGTGTTTCGAACGGCGGGAGGGATTTGAACGGCGTTGTGCTCTGTGTTATCTCATTCTTCTCATTTGCTCAAGGTAAGTGAAAAACTCTTCTTTCTCTCTCTATATTAACAGACATGTATGTATCTATATATGTATCTCTATCATCTATATCATAATTTTTTTTTGAATATATGTATCTAACGTGGTCATTTTTGTCCCTTAATGTTCATACTTGCTTATGAAGAGAAGGTTATGTTGCTTAATTTCTGCAATGTATAGTCGTTATAGTGCCGCCACAACACTTTCAGAGCGAGAAAGACATAATAGAGGTTGTAGTTGATTTCTTAATTTTCCCCCCTCCTGGAATATTCTGTCAATGTTTGAATTAGAAAGCATAATCAAACATTGGTTCGGTCAATGTTTGATACGTAGCCAGCAAAAAAATGCCAAATATATTAGTTTCTATTACACTTTTTGGTTCTGGTGTGAATGGTAAATTATAATCTAAAACAAACTCGTCTATATTGGTAATTATATTTGCATGCTGACAGTTGTGGTCCCTCCCACCAGAATCAATTTATTGAAAATGGGACAAGGTCTATGACAAGATAAAAGCATTCTCATGAGTACCAGAGTAACTTTAGCCAAATCACTAATTTTAAAGTTGCAGAAGGGCATTAAATTAGAGAAATTCTTCATATATTATAGAGTTAAATTAGGATGGGGTATATAAAAATTTCATAACAGCAGATTCAAAACTTCTGTCTAGACCATGTGTTGCTAAATGATTTGTATTTGCTCCTCAGTGACTAGGGTCTACGATAAATTCAAAACTCTGCTTAGAGCAAGGATGACACAGATATTAAGCCCCAAAAGTAATTTGTAGTAGGTGAAAATAGCAGTAAAACTGGGAAAGGTATTCTTGCTATTCTGGTGAATAAAAAGAGAAGTGATGCAAAAAGTGTCAACCATGTTGCTGTAGCGTGTCATCTAAATTGGGATCACACACTAGATATGACATCTTTTTGTTGTCTACTCTATACAAAGTAGAATTTGGATGTTTAACTGTCATGAAAAAGTTTTAACTTGCAGAGCATTAGTATTCAAACATCATAGCCAATCACAATTAAAATCTCAAGGGAAATTCAGGTGAAAACACTCATAATTATACAATTTTTAGTTTTTTTTTTTCAATCACTAAAAACTTATTTGATTATCTTGAAATTATATATTCGATTACTTTAAAATGAACTTCTTAATTAATTAATTAATTAATGTGTATTTGATTTTGTTGTTAAGTTAAAAAAAATTAAATTAAATGTATATTTAGCTTTGGTTGTGAACCTTAGGGGGGCGGGGCGGAAGAAAAAAAAATCAAGTTGGGTTGGGAAAAATCTAAACCCATTGAGGGATGGGAAGGGTAGTACCTATGGGGGATGGGAAATGGGGAAAAATAATTATAGGAAAATAGGGATGGGGAATTAATGACCACATCATTGCCATCCCTACTTTGAGGGGATGGCACTGCTTTTAAGTTATTATGGATGATCTCCCTTTGCAGTACTTGAACTTCTTGTCACATTGCTTATAATGTGCCATTTCCTTGTAAGCTTCCATTGTGAGATATGCTTCTAACAGAATTGCAATCCTTGCTGTCAAAGTTTGTTTCACCTTGATAGCAAGGCTTAATTGTCAAGATTTATTTGAGAGAAATACACACGGAGGAGGCAAGGATGACTTCCTCTCATTTGCTTCATGGTAGCTTATGTGCATTATATATATTTTTTGAATGGAATGCTCATTCTGGTGTGACATGATTGTATAAACTTTTGACAACATAGAACCTTTAACAGTTTTTCTTTAAAGATATGTATGCAATGGTTGTTCTTCATAGGATCTAAATTTAATTTAGCAATCAGGAGGTTTTAGGAGTAGCTGTTTTTCAGAGATCAGGTAAATTTGGCCCTTCTGCATTGTGCTTTCTTTATAAACTCTATGAAATATAATTTTGCTTTGTACAGACAGAAAAGCTAGTAAATCTTGTTTGATAATATGTTAGATGATGGAATAGTATGTTGGACTTGGAATTATTACACAAAAAGTGGAAGAATACAATTAACCTTGTGGAACTGAATACAATTAAAAGGATCATCGTCTAACCGTCTTGCATTGATCAGGACCGGCTTTTAGGGAAAATACACAAAACAGCCACTTTGGGCCCTTCAAAAATGTCCCACAAAAGGCTCCAAAACTATAGTAAGTATTGTATTGGTTCAAAAAAAAAATTAAATAAATAAATCATAATGGAATTTTTTTAAAAAGTAATAATGTTTTCTATCACAAATTTTCAATCATAACTTTAAGAAAATAAATCAAGACACTATAAAAAAAAAATTTTTTTTTTTTGGTATCACTTATGGTGTATGTTATCGCTTTTTCTAACAATGTGTTGTATTTCGTACATTTTTACCGTTTTATTGAAGACGGTTTTGAACATGATTCCTTTATATTCTTCCCTAAACCATGGCATATAATTAACAATGCATTAGTATTAAAGCCAATGATTAGAGGCATTGGGGGCACAATGCCCTCGACTATTCTCAAACTTTAAATAAGTAGGACGGCGCGGCTGCTCCAGAATTTCACCTTTTGATGAGATCATCATGTTAGATCACTACTAGTCACAAAAGTTTAAACTGTTAGAAAATGGACCCAATAGATCACTACTAGTCCCAAAAGCTCTTCTTCATACTCACAAATCAAAAAATAAAATAACACAAAAAGATGAAATAGAAATGAATAAACTGAAATTATAGAAGGCCTCTTACTTTCATCAGGGGGAATACGTCTAGTTTGTGCTTCAATTCCACATGCTCCAAAGCATATTAGTATAAACAATACAAGCATAAAAGTGCATATAGCTTTCGGATATTCACTAAGTGTTACCATCTATTGTTCTATATTTGAGTTATTTAGCATATTGGTAAAGCTAGACTCAATTATATGATAATATATAACCCACATGAGAACGCAATCATACAAAATATTCACCAACACCTATTTGTGAACATCAATTTTCTTATGAGCTGTAACATCCAAAGTCAAGGTATCCCAAGAACATTAAAATTATCAAATGCATACTTGCATTATAATTTGAATTTTTTCCCTTTTCTATACATTTGCACATTCAAATTTTTTTCTTTAAATTGAATGGTATCTATGAAATTATAGTTTCTTTGCTGATATTGTTTACATCAGTCATTTAATATATTCGAGTTTTTTGCTGATATTGGGTTTAATTTTTTTTTTTTACACAGAAATGGTTAGTAGTGTCTCATGCAAGAGACCAACGGCATCCAACAGAAGATGTGCTAGGCAAATAGAACCTGAACCAGTGGAAGTGAATGTCCCTGTGGAGGAGGATGACCATGTGGATGCGAATAATAATTATGTTGACGACGATATTGGTGTGGAGGATGACGATGTTGATAATGATATTAGTGTAGAGGCTGACCTCATGGAGGACGATGTTGGTGTGGATGATGACAATACAGAACCAGTTCCTGGTACTCCAGAGGATCCTTCATTGCTAATTAGCTTCTGTAACCATGTTGCTGCAGCTGTTTGGAAGAAAAAGGCATTTTGAGAATTTCTCAACAATAAACTAATCATATGTACTATATGCTTCAAATTATTTATATGTTTTATGTACAATGCAGGAACGGGGACCTCTTAAATGTTTGAATCATTCTCGAAAGCTTGCCGAGTGGCCATGGATGTCACCAACAGTCCAAAATGTTAGGTGGAGACATTTGGTTGAGCAATCTGGTCTTAGTGTCCTTATTGATCACACATATCGGCATGGCAATAGAGTGGCAATATCTGCATTCGTTGAAAGGTGGCATCCAGAGACAAATACATTTCACATGCCAGATGGTGAGATGACTGTTACATTGGATGATGTGCGGACCATACTTGGCATTCCAGTCACTGGCATGGCTTTGTCATGTCCTAAGTTAACAAGATACGAGGTTGCTGAACTGGTGAATGCTACTTTGGGAGTGCCAGTGAATGATGCATTTACAGAATTAGTTCAATCCCGTGGGCAATCCGTGAAGTTAGAGTGGTTGCGAACTAGATTTCATGAAGTTAATGATACAAATGATACAAATTTCATAGAATACGCAGCGAGAGCTTACTTGCTATACTTATTAGGTTGTACCCTCTTTGCTGACAAGAGTGGGACTCGAGTACCTGTTGCTTACCTACACATGTTGACTGACATTGATGTTGTTAGCTCATATGCATGGGGTGCTGCAGCTTTGGCATTCCTGTATAGACAATTTGGACTTGCTAGTAGGGCTGGTGTTAAGCAGATTGCTGGTTACTTGAAGCTATTGGAAGCATGGATTTATGAGTATTTTCGTTTAGGAAGGCCTCATCCAAATTTGTCCTATTCTGATGAACAACCTCGTGTATGTCGTTGGAGTCCGCGGAGAGATGGAGGTTTTACCGAAGACCACTTGCAGACATTACGAGAGCAACTTGACATGTTACGTGCTAATGAGGTTAGACATTTTATAATAGTGTGATATTGAAAAAAAAAAAAAAAGATTTCCTAACTAACATTATGCATTCCTTATTTGTAGATCGAGTGGAATCCATACCGTTTATGTAGGACACACCATCCACTTCATGAGGTTGCATATTATACTGGATGTTTGAAATGCTTTGATATTGTTGAACCCTATCACCCCAATAGGGTTTTGCGACAGTTTGGTAGGGTCCAAACCATTCCCCCAGAACCATTATCTCCTGTTCGAGCTACACGGGGCAGTAAACCAGGACAGTACAGAATCATGTATCAATACCATGACACGATATGGGCGCAATGGGAGAATCATGTGTTGTCCATTAATGCTCGTAGTGTACCTGTACATCAGCGGCCATCTGATTGTGTACGGCGATACCGTGAGTGGTATGTTCGTGTTTCGCATCGAGTTGTTCAAAATCCTACACATCAATCTCAGTTTGATCCACGTGTTCAACGTCCTGAGAATGATGTTACTATGGATCCTGAGTGGGTAAGCAAATTGTGAATTACCTTTTTTTCACTTTTAAGGGGTTCACCATAAATCAAACACTAAGTACGATTTTTATCAATTTTTTTGCAGTGTAATGATGTTGCTTTCAATGTTGGTGCTGCAGTCCATAGGCTCGGTCGTGATGAGTGTGTCTTGCACCCTGATATGCTGTATGAAACCATTGGTTGCATGCTGCAAGTTCTTGATGGACAGAGTTTGGGATCTACTTCAACACGTATCGAGCATCAAGTCTACTAGCGTAAACGTCGTAGGATGGACCATACATGAGAATTAAGATCTACTTTTTGTTTGATGACATAATTTTGCATAATGTCTAGCCCGTATACATTTTGGGATATAGTTTTGTGTTAACCGTACATGATATTTGGGATGTAGTTTTTTTTTTTTTTTTGATGGCATAGTTTTTGTGAAAGCGTAGCCCGTACAGAATTTGGGATCTAGTTTTTTTTTGATGACATAGTTTTTGTGAATGCCTAGGCCGTACAGAATTTGGGATATACTTTTCCCTAAGGGCATAGTTTTTGTGGATGCCTTGGATCTTTTTGTAATGAATTGTCATACTTTTGATGCTTGGTTGGACAAGTAATGAATTGTCAAGTAATGAATTGACAAGTAATGAATTGTCAAGTAATGAATTGTCATACTTTTGTAAGAATTTTAAACAGTTTCACATCTATTTTGTATTCAATATTTATGTGAATGGAACTTTCTTTTGGCGAACATATGGATTTGTTAGTGTTTGTAATGCATTGTAATGGTATTAAAGTGTTTTGGAGGGATATGGTAACATTGTAATGGTATTAAAGTGGTTTTTTCAGTGCTATGGGCTAGTTCAGCTTCATACTACTAAACAATTTGAATTATTCTGGTGTTCGGTTGCCGGAAACAATAGAGCCCTCCAGCATTTACTTGCTATATATTTCCAAAGCCACTTTATCCTAAACATTGGTTTTTTTATTTGTGCTGAGCCCGTTCGGTAATACAATGCTAAACAATTTCAACTACTCTAGTTTCGTGTTACCGGATAAAATTTTGCTTCCCAGCATTATGTTACCGAAATAAATGGTTTTGTCCAGCCTTTTGTGTCTATACAATTACAGAGCCATTTCCTCCCAAATGATAGGGTAATAATTTGTGCTGGGGCTGTTCGGTAATAAAATGCTAGTAAGTTTTAATTAATCCAGTATTTTGTTACAAGACAAACTAGTTTTTCCCAGCATTATGTTGCCATACAATTGGAGAATTTCATTTTGCTTCATAACAAAGTCAGTGGAGCGCACTATGAAGTGTCTGTTCAGTCACACAATAGTAGACAAATTACATTTGTCCGGTGTTATGTTGCTGGAAAAAATATATTTGTTTATCGTTCTATTGCTATACATTTACAGAACCACTTTGTTATAAATAATAATTTGGGGCTGTTCGGTAGTAGAATTAACGAATTTGAATTAATCTAGTTCGATAAAAAAAATCCATAAATCAAACACGCATCTATAAAATCAAGCATAAAAAGTTTTCATAAAATATTTCATAACAAAAACAAGTGTACGAATATCCATAAAAGCATCCATAAAATCTGTAATTGTTTACATCCATCAATCAAACATGTTATCATAATTCTTCTATATCGATTGTTTCGGTAGTTATTACGTCAGGGCTGATAAGAGTACGGAATTGCTGAATACGGATAGTATATGCTTTCTCCCATCCAATAGCACACGGGTGATGAAAACGAATCCAATTATTTGCTATCGGAGGTACTGGATGACCAGGCTGCAGATAAACCTATAACAAAGAAATCAATAAATATAATTACAAAATAAAACATGGTAATGATGTAAGTAGGCTCGGTAGTTACCTGCACGAATTGGTTTCCATTTACAAATCCTATACAGATATCTCTTCGATCAGGTGTTGCAATCGGTACTGATCTAAGTGGTAAAAACGTCAAGCATTGTTGCATGGATAAATGGTAAAGAACGACTCGATAGTATGATACTATCAAATGGCCCATGTCGGGCATAGTCATCCAATGATTAAATCTAGGGCTAGGTTCGAAGTAGGATAAGATAGAGTTAAGTTCATCAACCCTTTCTTGTGAACCAAATAGTTGCACGTAGTGCACTACATTCGAATGCAACTCAGTCAACAAGTTGCGCCTAACTTGTTGCCAATCATCTTCACCTAAACCAATCAATCCAGCTATTGCCCTGAAGCCACAATTGCCATCTGCTTGTACATCTTTTATGTGACGGATATATGGTCTCAACTTCTCCGGAAATTGTTCGAAGTAAGAGATACGATTTGTTGACTGCGTCATACAAACCTACATCACAAATATACAACAATGGATATATGAAATAATTAAAATGAGGTTGGAAAACTATAAAAATATATTTTGTACATAGTTACAAGTTTTATGTAATTACGTACATTATCTTTTTTTGCCTTCTTCCATTGCACTTGCTTACGAACTGGTGCAGTTGAGATGGTAACACCCTGTGAATAACTATCTTCCCCAGATAGTACAAACTCAAATGCAGATGGCTCGCGTTTAGTAGACGTATCGATTTTGAATTGACCACGGCCGCGACCTCGGCTCCTCCCTCGCGTGTCAGTCTTGAGTTCAGGTTCCATAAAAAATGTACTATCTTGACTAATTAACTCCCTCAACTTCTTCAGAATGATCACTTGTTGCATCTCGTCAATCGTTTGGAATTTCTCAATAAAAAAATCATTTTCTGTTTTGCAATCCAACTTCACAAAAGCAATTTCTGAAACTGGAAGCATATCTAACTTCCTCCAATGAGGATTTATGCACGAGGGGGGAATCGATCGACCTTGTTGAAAATACTCAGCTATTTCATGTGCACATAGCAACCCATGTGTACGTCTCAAAATGCAGCCACATGCAACAACATCTATTCCCACACTATTCGATCTCTTTGACTCTACTAATATTTTGTCCAAACTACAAATTGAAATAAAACCACGTAACTCAGTGAACTCGACAGGTGTGTAGTTGTGTTAGACTACAATCAAACTCTGCTGAAATGAGGCTTTAATGTCTGCATGGTGCAACTCTAACAAATTGTGTATTTTGGTCCAAGATGTCTCAAAACTGCCTTAACTTGATCCAAGTTGCCTCTTCAATTTAGCATGAGAACTCTCCGCCCTACAAGTTTGTATATTTTGGTATTTAATATAAAAATCAAAGAATTATAGCAATTCATAAATGCAATGACCATAATTTACCTATTTGTAGTAGTATTTCCGAAATGCATATTACTATCTGTCCAAGCTGCAACAAATTTTTCCTTGTATGGCTCTAACCAATTGGTAGTAACATACTTAATAGCTTCATGATACGTACTAAATTCAGTCTTCATAGTGGAAAATTGTTCATTGAATTCTGTTTCTGTTCTAACCAATACAAAAGCACTCCAACTATGCATGAACTTATCCCATTTATCTTCCGTCTCAAAAACCTTCTTGCATTTCATCAGAACATTCTTGCTAATATGCCATCTACATAAAAGATTAGTGGCCATAGGTAGAACTTTTGCTATGCCTTTCATCAAAGCCAACTCCCTATCTGTAATAATGACTTTTGGAAAAGCAGTATTCTCCATAACAGTACGCAATACGCCTAAAGCCCATGTATAGTTAATTGAAAAAGTCAAGTCCGTTGATGTTACCCCAACAATCTCTAAGAGAGGGAGTCGATACTTATTAGTCTTGTATGTGCAATCCATAATCAACACATGTGGAAATGCACGTAACAACTCCAAACTAACTAGGTGTGCCCAGAACAAGTCAATCACCATCTCTCTATTATCACATCGATGCCACTCGACATAATTTTGAATCGACAATTGCCCCAATAGTTGTTGCATTTGTGATCTTCCCGCCCTATGTACTACTCGATGTCGATGACGTGCATTGTAGATTGTCTTGATTGTTGTCGCATTAAAGGCATCCCTTTGTTTCAATGTAACCAATATCTCTTTTGGTCGCACCATACTCTTCGACATGTCAACTAATAAGGATGTTTCCTCTTTAGATAATCTGCCAGCAAATGAGTGCCCTTCAAGATGTTCAGCAGACGGATGATTGTGCACTCCACATAAGACATGCAACATCCACTCATTATTTGTTGGTAATTTTTCCCCTCTTAATAGAAATGGACATCCACACTTTTTAGAACTTGTCAACCTCAATCGTTTCCCCTTGATCTTTCTGTTGTCTCTATAATAACCACTTCTTTCACAAACAAGGGTAAGTCTTGGTTGTTTGCCATTACCTCCTGCATCTGATGTCTTTATAACAATGACAAATCCAGTCTTCTTTCCAACGTCAGAAGCCCATTTAATTAATGCTTGACGACTACTAAAAATCTAAACATAATAAATACATTTGTACGTCAAATTATTAATAAAACTCAATACAAATTAGAAATAAGAAAAAATTGTATTCATAAAAAAACTTAACAAACCTCGTCTGTAATGAATTCATGATTGGAGTCCACTAATAATGTAGTACTTACATTGTTGCAATGAGTATAAGTACAATCCTTCCAAAAAAAATGAAAAATAAAAATTAATACATAACAATTAGTAACCGAACAAATTTAAAAAATCCGACTTTATATTACCGAAAATTTATATTTTATTCGGCAATTTGATACTAGACTTATATTTTTTTTTCAGCACTGTGATGCCGGATTATGTTATTTTGTTCAATTTCGAAACACCGAACAAAAGTCGCACACCAATCCAGAAAATCGAAACAAAAACCCAGAAAATCGAACAAAAATCGAACAAAACCCATAAAATCGAAACAAAGACCTACCAAACTAAAAAAAATTCACCATTTCACTTTTTTGATAGTTTTTCACCACCGTTTTTCATCAATTGCTTTTTTTGATGATCAAAACACTATGATTATCAGTTTTTCAAAAGAGATGTGTGAGAGAAAAGAAAAGTTGAGAAAGGAAAAAGATAAGCAGGAATTGAAAGGTCAGGGGATGTAAGGAGATAATCAAATACATTTAATTTTAATGTTTTGTCCATTTAAGTAATTTCACATATGGATAAAATTGGAAGACAAAAACAATCTTATATGAAGGGTGTAAGGAGATAAAAGAGTGGTGTAAGTAGAATCACCCTAACGGATATCATAAATTGATTAAAATGCCCTTTTGACAAATAAGGGCAAATTACCTACATCCCCTTAAGGTTTAGCTAAATTACAGATTCCCCCTGAGATTTAGCTAAATTATAGATTTTCCTTAAGATTTAGCTAAATTATCATTTTTAAATAAGTTATGAAATGCAAAATTAAAATGGAAAGACACTTGTCATACTACAAAAAATTAAGATTTTAAAGACCAAAATTTAGGGACAAAATTATTTTTAGGGGACCAAATATTTTTGTTGTGAAAAGTGTCATTATATTTTTAGCAACAAAAATTGAACATTAGTGATTAATTATTATTTTTTTGGTAGCAATTTTTTTGTCTCAAAAAAGAAACCATTTTGAGTCCAAATTATTTTGTCTCTAAAAGTCTATTTATTATTGACATTTTTGAAATTTTATAGTTAAAAGCCTTATTTTTTACTTTTTAGGGTGACCTTTTAGAGACTATCGTCATGATGATAGAAATTAGTCTTTATATGTCTTTTGCAACAAAATTTTTACTTTTAGAGATCAAAAAAATTGGTCTTTAAAACTCTTATATGCTGTAGTGTCAAATGGTAAAAATATCATAAAATTAACAAATAATTAAATAAGTTAAAAACACAAAGAATGGCTTGTCAAAAAATTCTTAGAATATGTTTGGTTTGATTTAACAAAATTCTTAGAATATGTTTGGTTTGATTTAACAAAATTAATTTCTGAAATCTCAGGAGGGAATCTATAATTTAAAAAAAATTAAAAATTAATTTTGTTAAGAAATAAAAAATAAAAAATAAATTTTATTTCTATATAATTTTATCTTTTGAGTGGTTAGAAATAATTTTTACAAATTAAATATATTTTTTCATATGTACTTTTATTAAATTAGTTATTATTTTTTTTTAAATTTTGAAATTTTTTTCTAAACAACAAATCAAACATGGTTTCAAAATTTCATCTAACGTAATTCTTTTGTAAATTTTGTTAATTTATCAAAGGGATTTCAGCATGGGCGATATCGTCCATCAATTTTTATTTTAGTGATGTTAGCTAACCATTCTTAACGTATAGTTAACAGTAGGGATTAAATTGTTATGCGAATATATACCTCGAGGGGCGGGATGTAATTTCTGAAATCTCAGGAGGGAATCTGTAATTTAGCTAAACCTCAAGGGAGGTGTAGGTAATTTGCCCAAAAAAATCTCAGTATATATTATTTAAATATAAAATTTTGAACAAAAGTTTAATGTTTAGATATAAATTTATGAACACAAAATAATTATTGGGACATAAACAGTGAACGTAATATATATCTAAACAATTCATTTTTATTCAAAAGTTTATGTTCAAATATTTGATTTTTGTTCAAAATTTATATTCGAACCAAACAAATAGTGTGCATTAAGATCAGGGGTGGAACTAGGAATTTTGTTCAGGAGAGACCAACATATATGCATAAAAATACTATAAATTAGTCTTGGTACATTAGTAATTTAATAAAATTTCTTATATAAACGTTGTGAAAAAGTATTTCACAAGAAAATTAAATAAATCTAAAAAGTATATTTTTTAGTTTTGAACTATTAGATCTTAATATACAATCGGTTAAACCACTGTTTTATACTATTTTATTAATTGATATAATCTAATAAATGAAAAATGAAAAATATTTAAGACTCCTAAAACATGACCTTTAAATTTACACTCAATAGCCTTGAATGTTACATGTTAGTTATTTGTTTAGAAATCAATTAATTAAAACCTAACTCCTGCCATGTTATTATGAATAAATTTAGAGGTAATGTTTTAAGCTCTAGCATTACTCATAAGAAAAGTATACATACCATTTGATTTTTAAAATTTAAAAATTAAGTAGCATATATCTGTTGTATTAATAAAATTTACTCCATTAAATTGATGCTATTATTTAAAATGTGAAATAATTAGAGATTATTTCATTACATATTATAAAATATTAATGAAATAAAAAGTTAGTAAAATAATTCTTATAAAATTAAAAAATCCTGCCATTATACATTTTACTCATAAATATAAAATCAATAATAAATTGTCAAAAATCGGAGGGGTCGGATCCCCTCCCTACACAATCAGTGCCGGCCCTGGGCATGGGGCCAACAAGACTATGGCCTAGGGCCCCTCAAAATAGACTTAAAAAAGGGTCTCCCTTCTATTATGATTTAGTGTAATATATTAGGTATGTTTTAAGTTTAAAAAAAATTAAAGAAGGTCCAAACTAACTTAAAATAAATTGGCCCATTAAAAAATTAAAAGGTCCATTCAAAAAAATTAACATTGTTATCCATTGAAAATAGACTCAAAAAGGGTCCTCCTATTATAGTTTATTGTAATATATTAGGTAAAAATTAAGGAAGACTCAAATTAACTTAAAAATAAATTGACTCATTAAAAAATTGAAAGACCCATTTAAAATAATTAGTATTGTTATCTATTGAAAATGATTTTGCAAAAAAACTAGATTATGCAAGTGCAATTGACTTATTTGCTTTTAAAAATACAAAAAGAGCGAGAATCAAACGATACTTATTAATTGTTGTAATGTAATACTAAGTATTTTTTTGTAATTTTGACACAATTTTTGTCTTTTATCTTCATATTTTTTTTCATTCAATGAAAAAAAAAATATGAAGGGCCTTAAAAATTTATTAATTAATTATTGGCTTTCGACCCCGAAAATCTCAGTGTCGGGGCCTGCACACAGTTCGACCAGAAAATTCCGAAAGCAAGATATGTTGTCTAGGACCCTACTTGTAATGCATTCCAGGTAAAATATCAACTTATAAAAGCTGATAGAAATGTTTCAAATCAGCAACAACACCAACAAAAAAGTTGAAAATAAGTACACAATAATGGCTACTAATCATTGTTTTTTATTCATAAGAAATAGAAAGTTAACTATTACCAACATTTGTTGTGCTTGTCCACGAAAACAAACCATGCATAGCTAATTATACAGAAGGATGAAAACGTAAAAGCTTGTAAACAGTATCATAAACAAAATAATAACTTGAACACATACCCTCTTCAACCAGATCGAACCATCTTTGTCGCCAGTATGGATTGATGTAAAGAACAACAGCAAATCCAAACATGAAAGTAATGTATGTTCCGACAAAACTTGCAGAAAAAGCCACTCGATCGATATCATACCATTTCCCCTTAGTTTCATCTGAGGATGCTGTTGTTGGCGAGTATGGCAAGTCAACAATGGCTGTGCAATTGTTCTCCAATGGCGGTCCGCAAAGAAATGGATTTCCCTCATAACTGCTCGCTTCAAAGGTCCCAAACTGTGCTTTCCTGTCTAATGTTTTACCTGATAAATTGTTGTGAGCCACAATAAACACTGCCAAAAAATTTAGATTGATTAGATCTGTTGGGATGTTTCTGCTCAAACTGTTGTAAGAAAGGTCCAAACTTTCTATTTGAGAAAGGTTTGAGAAGGTCTTCGGGATGGGTCCAATCAAGAGATTGTGAGACAAGTTCAGTGCACGAAGACTACTGAACTTCCCTAGTTCAAAAGGTATTTCACCTGTTAGTTTGTTACATGACAAATCCAATCCGGACATGAAATTAAGGATGCTGCCAGCCCGGTAGGAGTAAGTCCTATTTTTAGTAACAAACTCAACTTCGTCTACTTTATCATACAAGCCATCCGGGCCACCAATCTGAAAGACCTTATCTAGTTGTGGATTTAGGACACTTCCATAACTATAGATCATATTCCTAGTACTGCCAAAATATAAAGGTGTTTGAGTGAAAGCAAGATCAGTAGCCCCTATTGCCCCAAATGTGATATTACTTAAACAACGAGGTATAGACCCCGTAAAAGAGTTTTTGGAAAGATCCAACAAGCTTATCTTATTCAGTTGGCACAGTTGTGTTGGAATGGAACCACCCAATTGGTTTCCTCTCAATAGAAGAATGCTGATGTTGGAAAGCAACCTAATGGACAGGGGAATGCTGCCAGTCAAGTTGTTGTCACTGACATCCAATGTCACAAGTTGGGATGAATTAAGAAGAGCTTTTGGAATGAATCTCGTGAACTTGTTCCCTTGCAAATGCATATGCTCCACGACTCCCAAGTTTGGGTTTGAGCAAGAAGGAAGTGATCCCGAAAATGAGTTATGAGAGATGTCCATAAACACATTTGGAATCAATGCACATGGGAACTGACCATTAAATGCATTATTTCGCATGATCAATGTTCTCAAACGTATCATGTTATTCATCGAACCTAGAATCTTACCTGACATGTTGTTGTTGCTAATATCCAACAAATATAGTTCAGACAAATTGAAGACCACATTTGTCAGAGGCCCTGTAAACTGATTATCGTTCAATCGCAAATACTCTATCTGAGTCAATTTGAAGTCATCTGAAAACATTTGGCCATGAAAATTGTTATTTGATAACGCTAAAGAACGTAGAGATCTGCAATTTCTGACTAACTGCTTCGGTACTTCTCCTGAAAGATTATTACTGGAAAAATCTAGAACCTCCAAAATTCTCATCTTACCAATTGAGGATGGGATACTACCTCCAAAAGCATTCCTGGATAGGTTTATGTGTATAAGATATGGAACCATCTCCCCCATATTAAGTTGAATATGCCCAATTAATTGATTGTCTGAAACATCCATCCAACAAGTATAAGAATTGAAATATGGCGACAAATGAAATTCACCAACAAAAGAGTTATTCCGCAGACTTAAATATTCCAGTTTCGTATTGTTCACAAGTAGCCAGTTTGGGAATGAACCTTCCAATTTGTTGTGGGAGAGATCAATGAAACTCAGTGTGTTCTGGTGAAGAAGAAACTTCGGAAATTCGCCAGAACGATTGTTCAGATTACAGTTTGAGAGCACAAGGACCTTCAATTGAAACATGGGTAACCAATCTTTGTATTCAGTTTCCACCTCAAATTTGTCATTATCACTTGTAATTGCAACCACCTGGAGCATGGTATGGTTCGAAAATGAGCTAAATGAGAATAATCCCTCAAATCGGTTATGCCTAAGATCAATGTACTCTAGGGAATTGAGGCTGCCCAGCAGAGATGATAAATGGTTTCCTGTGAATTGGTTCCCATAAAGATCAAACACCTTGAGAGACGTCATATTGCTAAGGCATGAAGGAAGGATTCCTTTAAAGTGGTTATAGCTGAGATCGAGCACTTCAAGTTTCTTCAGTTCACATAAACCTGCAAAAGCAACAAATTAATGTAATGTCCATCTCACTGGTCATGCTAGAAGAAATTTATATGATACTCTTCAAAATGTTTGTTATTATAAGAAATTGACTACCTCTTAAAGGGAAAGATATTGATAGTTCAAATTTTTCATCAATGATGAACAAATTAAACAAGCACAAAGCAATGAGCTTAAAATAATAATAATAATAACAAATAAACAAATAAAACCCAGCAAATTGTTGGGATCGGGGATCCCGCCCAAGACCTTATAGAAACCATGCCAAGCAGAATTACACACCCACACACACGGAGACACAATATTTTACGTGATTCGGCAATCCGGCCTGCGTCCACGAGAGAGTAACCGGTTATCATTATACCAATTGGAGATTACAGAATATTACAGAGGAGAAACTCACACAATTCTCACTCACCCATTCACCCGTCTCCCTCGCTCACACCGAGGGAGACGGTTTCTCACATCTCTCTTGGTTCTCTTTCTCTTGGCTCTCACTCACTCT
Organism: Camellia granthamiana; assembly: GCA_036172215.1. Classification (NCBI taxonomy): domain Eukaryota; kingdom Viridiplantae; phylum Streptophyta; class Magnoliopsida; order Ericales; family Theaceae; genus Camellia; species Camellia granthamiana. The sequence continues at coordinate 24,753,771 of CM069917.1, read as the reverse complement.
CTCTACCTCCTTGCTTCAACTATTTATACACAACACAAGATGTGAAGAAGGTGAAGGCAGCTGGTGGGTGAGTGGGTTTAACCACCCCACTTCTTTCTAGTGGGTTTACCCACCCCACTTCCTCAATGGGTTCAACCACTCCACTCTCTAGTGGGTGGTCCATTATCATGACATGGGTGATACAACAAATCACCCCCTCAACCCATGTAAGGTGATCCACTGCACACACTGCTGCTAATCTTGTCACGCCCAGATTCAACATAGTCTTCATTTCTTCACTGAGACGCTGCATCCCCTGAAAGCTAGAGATAATACACCAGAGATACAAGAGGAGGAGGGAATCCTACATCCTCAACTCAACTCACACCACTCTCTGATTTGGAGAGAGCCTCTGCTCCCATCTCCCACAGATCTCTTCCACGTTTCTATCTCGGATGTCTTCACCTGCTATGCTTGAACTTGCGCAACCAAGATATCCGACACCCCCTGATTGGATGTCCTGCACCCCCTGCTCGGATGCCCTTGACTGTCATGCCTTATCTCCCAGGACAAGTCATTGTAGCAATAGAAAACTCGTCGTTTATCCCATCAACGTCTTCTGTCTTCTTTGCTCGGAGCTTTTTCTCTGAACTATTGGCCTTTGCCTTCTGCACTGCTGAACAACCTTCTAGCGTTTCCATACGCTTGTTGTCTGTGCCTGTGCAATCCTTGATGTACTGTCCAGTAGATTGATGGTTTGACAGTAGCTCCATCTGTCAAAGCATCGTCAGCTATGCACTTCCTTGCATAGGGAACACAGGAGCAACTAGAAAATTTCAGAGTTTGACACATCAACATCCTTAATTTTCCTTGCTCGGAGCTTATTTCTTTGAACAACCAGCCTTTGCCTCTGCACCTTAGAACAACTTCCCAGCGATCTCATACGCCCGTTGTCTGTGCTGCAATCCCTGATGTTCGATTCTGTCTCACTTGTACGTCCGTACTGATGTTTGACAGTTAGCCCTTCTGCCAAGACAACTCCCACCGGTCTGTACAAGTTACCATTATGCAACCCTGTGCATAGTGCTCGCACCCATGGCTTCTGGTCTCCCTGCGTCGAGCTCGCCTGAGAGATCCGTATCAACTCTATCCTCCGCTGCCATGTAAGAAACCACCATAGAAGAAAAAGGACTTGCCACTCGTTGGCGCGCACTCTTGCGTTTGTCTCAATTTCTCTGTTTGGAAGTTCCTGTGAACTTTCAACAACCCGCTGCTGCACACTTCTCTGGCGCCTCGGTACGATACTCTACCGTACCCATGCACTACTACACATCTGCATTTGTGCCCCTGCGCTTAGTATGCTTCTCTGCAACTATTGTTCTACACGTCTACACACCACCAGTACTTACTCGTATACAGTAGCTCCAACAGCTACAGCATTTCCCTGAGCCTGAACTAGTTTCCAAATCATCTATCCGTCGATGAATGGTCTTCTCTTCTGATTGAACCAGATCCTCCGATGAACTCTGGAGATAATCATCTTTGCAATCCTCTGATCGCCCCTAACCAATCCTGATCTCCCTCGATCTGCCATTTGATCATCAAGTCTGGTATGCAATCCTCTGATCGCCCCTGACCACTCTTGATCTCCCTCGATCTGCCATCAAGCCTGATCTCCTCTGGCCTTCAATGATCTATCTCGAGTTGTATCTAGTTGTCCAATCTGGTTAGAATCTACCCATTCTAACCTCTTCAGTGACTCCGCAGCGTTTCCCAATATCCGGCAACCTCCCTTCGAGTATTGAAGATGACAAACTCCTATGTTTTGACAATCTTTCCAAACCGTTCAGAATTTTACTATTCTGACCTCGCGGTTGCGTCCGGAACGGTCCGATTAGCTAGGACCAACCTTCGCTGCATTTTCGGGGACCTCACTGAAAAATATCCCCGAAAGCTGGGCCACACCACAATTTTCTGAAAATTCTGGGCCAAATTGCAATTTTCAAAAGTTCAGAGAATATTCCGTGTACCAACAGAATATTCCGTCCACTGCATCTGATGCCGTCCGTCTCTTCAATCTGCCTTCTTTTTACAGAAACTCCGTCTCCAAAATATGACCGTACAGATGTGTCCGGAATACTCCAAATAGTCTGAAACCACTATTGGATCGCCAAAAACGGACCCCAAATGGCTTAGATCTAGCCAAAACATTTTGTACGCCTCAGATCCACGGTTGCACCTTAGCCGCGAAGCACCGGATCCTTTCCCTGCGGCTGCACCTTAGCCGCGTCACACAGGATCCCTCCTCTATGCTGCTGACGTGTCTACTGACGTGGCACTCCTTACTGACGTGGCACTAACATGGGCCGCCACGTGGCGATGACGTGGCCGGGTGACGTGGCCGACACGTGGCATACTCTTGCTGACGTGTCGCCACGTGTCTGATGACGTGGCTCGCCACGTGGCATTGACTCTGGCCACGTGGCGTTGACTTCTGACACGCTGTCTGCGCGTGCCTAGCGCGCGTGTCCCGCACGAGCTCACTCCTCAGTCACCTTCTTCCTCTGCGCGCGCGTGGGGCGCGTGGGAGCTCGTGAACCCACGCGCCGGCTGCCTCCACGGTGCGTGGCAGCGCGTGCTGCGACTGGGATTCACGCGCCGTCTTCCTGGGGCGCGTGAAGGCGCGTCCGTGCTCCTCTCGGGCTCTGCTTTATGTTTATGGACCCCTCTCGTCGAGCCCTTGCTCCTGGTATGCTCAAAACCTGATTTCGAGCAATCCGATTTCTGGGCAGATTCGAAATAGCACGGGTTTTTGTTCCGAAACGCCACCGACGAGGCTCTGATACTACTTGTTGGGATCGGGGATCCCGCCCAAGACCTTATAGAAACCATGCCAAGCAGAATTACACACCCACACACACGGAGACACAATATTTTACGTGGTTCGGCAATCCGGCCTGCGTCCACTGGAGAGTAACCGGTTATCATTATACCAATTGGAGATTACAGAATATTACAGAGAAGAAACTCACACTATTCTCACTCATCCATTCACCCGTCTCCCTCGCTCACACCGAGGGAGACGGTTTCTCACATCTCTCTTGGTTCTCTTTCTCTTGGCTCTCACTCACTCTCTCTACCTCCTTGCTTCAACTATTTATACACAACACAAGATGTGAAGAAGGTGAAGGCAGCTGGTGGGTGAGTGGGTTCAACCACCCCACTTCTCTCTAATGGGTTTACCCACCCCACTTCCTCAATGGGTTCAACCACCCCACTCTCTAGTGGGTGGTCCATTATCATGACATGGGTGATACAACACAAATTAGCATCTTTATTTAAATTTCTTTTTGTCTGTCATTTTAGTTTGTTACAATTACATTAACAAACCATCATGGTAGATTTTTACCTTGAATGGGTAAAGAACCATTAAATTCATTTGAACCCAAATATAAAGCTTTCAGAGAAGATGCCCCTATGAATGGAGGAACACTCCCATTAAATTTATTTGAACGCAAATCCAAGATCTCCAGATGGATGAAAGATGCTAAACCTGCCAAAACATATAATAAAAGATAAATGATGCCAAAAGAACTTCCAAAATAACAGAGCTCAAAAATGATCTTAAGATTAAAATAATAATAATAATAATAAAGATGACGAATTGATGTCCATTTGAAAACAAATTAACGATGTAACTTAAAATGATAAATGTCTTGCCTTCCATTGGCAATGTTCCATTGAGCTGATTCCATGAGAGGTCGAGGACCTCCAAATTGCTAACATTATAAGTCAGTTCTGTTACCAAAGTGAAGGGACAATATATTAAATACATTGAAACAAAAAAAAAAAAATAGAGATGAACAAAAAAAATAGAGATGCAACCTACATTTATGGGCACCTCGGTTACCAAAGTGAAGGGACAATTATTTTTTTTATATACATTTTTTTCCCAGGTCAATCAGTTAGTGCTTCAGGGCCAACTAAAAAAAATGATTAGAAAAACCAGAAAAACGTAGTTTCCACAGTTTGCTTACCAGGAGGTGGAAAAGGAAATAAAGATGTGAAAAGTCACTTAGCCAGTATGTAGCTGTAAGATTTCATTTTCCAACTACTCTAAGTCTTCTCAACACTCAAACGAAGCTTAAAAAATTAACTTAAAGAGCAAGAATTTTAAAAAAAGAAAAGAAAAAAGAAAATACGTGCACCTTGGTTAGAAAGTGGTCCTTCCATTGCATGAGCTAAGGATAGAAACTTAAGTGACGGGAGAGCACCCAAAATCCGTAAGATGTCCTTGTCGAAATAATTACCACTTAGATCTAGATGTCTCATCTTGCTCCACTTAGATAGTAGTTTAGAATCTGAGCATATGACCACGATCAAATGCCATTAGAAGTCAACTACAGAGAACATAGTGAACATGACAGACTTATTGCTTTTATAAGTACTTCAAAAGATTTTCACTTCATAATGGACCGAACTGAGATTGGTTTTCTTGACATAGGGTAAGGAGGTGTAATTTTTATTTTTTAATTATGCCTCCTGACAGTTTTTTTTTTTCCCCAGTAGTTTTTTTTTTTGTGTGTGTGTGTGTGTGTGTGTTTTGTGGTTGGGCTTTTGGACAAGTAATCTGAGGCATTTTGAAAAAGTAGGGACTTAGGCAACAAACTTAATGTTCTAAAAGTTGGGCTGGAGCTGACAGAAGTTTTCAAATAAATTTCGATCCATTCCAATGCAGACTTAACAGAATTGGAAGATAAGCCCACATTCTGTTAATCAAGGAAGTTGAGTTATACCTTGCATTGTTAGGGAGCTAAGCCCACATCCAAATAATCCCAACATCTCCAAGTTTTCAAGCACTATTAATTCTGCAATAAACAAAATAGAAGATACTAGTAAGATAAGGATGGATAACATATATTATTTTTGGGAGTTATATTAAAGATAGACATGCCTCGGGCAGGAAACGAATCTCCCAAGTCGGTGAATTCAAGAAAAAGATTCTTCAGAGATATCAATGAACTTAAACATAGAATGATGCTCTTGTTGAAGTGGTTTTCACTAAGAGATAAAGTCTCCAGCTTTTTCAATCTTGACAAGGTCTCACAACCTGCAGTTATTGTAAACTTATGGTCATATTAATGCAAATTTAACTTGATCTATCTTTCAATAAAGTTGTAAGGTTAGAAGAACGACATTAAACAAAACACTAGGATAATCCATCATGTTCATTGTTACCAGTTACATACATAGTTTTGGTTTAGTTTTTATTTTTTATCTTTTTAAAGATCATTGTCATTTTTTAGTTTATCCTAGAAAAATCAAGTTGATTGAAGAAACTGAGTTGCCCTCCAAATAATATAATTCTAGAGAATACCAAAAGTTGAGGTAAACAATGGTTGAAGGAGAAATTAAGTTACATGGACTCCTTAAAATAAAAAATAGTAATGTCAGACACCTAACACTTGAACAAGAGTGTGAGATATATGTTTAACACTTTTCATAGGACACTTCTTATATATTCATATTTAAAACTATCACTATATGCATATATTGTTGTATATTGCTATCAAATGAGTAAAATAGCTTTTTGACACTAAGGTGGTGTTTGATAATCTAATTCAACACTTAAAACTGAATGTATTAAGTAAAAATCAATTAAGCTTGTTTGATAACCACAAATGGTGTCACTTAAAAATTTAAGTATCTCTTAAAATATAAACTAAAAATTAAGAAAATTTTAAGTGATAGGAAGCTTACTTAATTCTGATTGAATTTATAAATATTTATTCATAAGTATCAAGATACACCGTTATAACTTCACAACCTCCATCATCATCACCGCCATAGCTACGATCACCACCTTCACTGTTGTCACTGCCGCCACGGCCACCGCCACGGCCACCCTTCCACGACCACCATCATTTCACTACTACCACAGTCGCCACTGCCACTAACATCAACACTAAAAAACTACCACAATCCTAATCCTTCACCTTCACAACCATCGTCACCGTTGCCATAACACCACCACAATAAATACCACCATTACACCGCCGCCGTCACCGCTTTTTTATCACTACTTCATCACCCCTCCACCATCACCACAACCACTATCTCTCTATCTACACCACCATTGTCATTGGCGCTATAAGCACCATTGTAGTCTCCACCACCACCACTACTACCAACTCACTATCATAATATAAATTTAAAAATAATAAATTTTAAATTTAATATTATACATATCAAATAAATTGTTTTAATTCAGCACTTAAATTTTTATCAAACAACTTTTCAACTTAAAAAATTCAATATTTAGCATTAGTACTTAATTTTTAATTTTCAGTTTTAAGTTTTATCAAATAGCACCTCAATGTCACATAAAATATTATTTTATCTTACATAATAGATTAAAAATATATAAATATGATTCGTGGGACCCACAACTAAAAAGACTACTCCACTAATGTCATTCAAAGCATATTTTCTATGGTAGATTCTATGAATGGTCGCGTGTGTAGAATTATTGGTGAAAATAAAGATACTAATGAATGAGTATACTTCCAGTGACTCAACTCCCCATATTAGGAGGAGCTTTTCTGCCTACCAAGATCATGGTTCAGCTCATAATATTGCTGAGATATTATAAACCAAATCAGTGATTACAATGCAAATGGATGGGAAAGGTGTTATTATTAGCAACTAACATCAAAATCTACAAATGATATAATACATGGTTCTTCTACTCTTCTAATTGAAAACTTGAGGCAGGTATGTAAGTTTCAAGAAGTTGTAAGATTTACCCTGGATCCCACTAAGTTTATTAGAACTTAAATCCAACGTTTCCACATTCCCCAAAGAAGCCAATTCTGCCCAAAGGAACAACATCATAATAACAATGTTTAATAAATAAATAAATAAAGTCATGAACTTATAACATATACAGTCATGAACTTATAACATAGTAATAACAATATAAAATAGTAAGAATGATTACGTAATTATAATTATGATAACAATTTCTTGACTAAAAAAAAAATCATGAATTTTCAGTGACAAAGACACAAAAGAAGATACCGTGAGCTGGAAGTAATCCCTCAAGTTTATTCCAAGCAAGATTAAGCGTCTTAAGGGATGTAAGTGCACTCAAAGATGGCAAAAGATTATTATTGAATTCGTTATGTTCGAGATTTAGAGTTTCCAGTTTTCTCAAAACTGACAACTTTTCAAAGCCTGCATGAAAATTTTGATAAATATGTAATTATAAATACAATAACAATTCCCTGCACCAATAAGAAAAATCTTGAGTTTTCAGGTGTCACAATTGAAGATACCGTGAGCTGGAAATAATCCCTCGAATCTGTTCCAACCAAGATTAAGCGTCTTAAGGGATGTAAGCGCACTCAAAGATGGCAAAAGACTATTATTGAATTCGTTATTTTCGAGATTTAGAGTCTCCAGTTTTCTCAAAACTGATAGCGTTTCAAAACCTGCATGAAAATTTTGAGGAAATAAATTATTGAGACTTCATGAAAGTATGCGTTAACATGAAAAGTTTGAGGAAATAAATCATCAACTCTTGCTAATAGATAATGAGAAAAGTTAGGGATCATGAAAGATTTTTCATGAAAATGATCATGAAAGATTTATGATCCTTGGATTACCTTCAGTTAAAATATGCAGGAATTATATATAACTCAAAACAAGTGTTACATGGACTCTGTATCAATCCGATATAACATGGGTAAGGGTGTGGGATCTTAGTTGCATGAAGCGGGAGTGGGAGCACGGAAGCGTGAATATATAGAAGCTTCTTAAGTTGGGAGCGTTGGAGGGAGCGCTTATATATTATGTCTATATAATTTAAAATAATTAAAAAATACATAAATATATATATATATATTAGATATATTTAAATATTTATTAAATATATAATGTGTATTTTCGTTATTTTTTTATATACATATGTATTTTTTATTCAAAATATATATGTATATATATTTATTATTTTTAATTGGGACAATACAACAGTCACATGGGATAAATCAAGGATTATTTGGCCAAAACCCCCTTGCTGAGCCCCTTTTTAGAGAAAAGGACAACCTCAACTATTTTATTTTGTGAACCCCCTCAAGATGTAATGTTTCCTTAAGGACAAAAAAAAATTTGTTTCAAATTTTTCATGCAAGATCTTGCTCTTCAATAGATATGGTATAGATTTGAATCAAATCTTTCAACACACTCTTTTCTTCATCGATTCTATTCCATAGAGTTCATAATCCCATAGATCATCAACTTTAAAATTCATCCGAATTTGGAAAAAAAAGAAAATCAATTTTGATTCTAATGATGAGTACATAATTATTGAAGTTTTTTCAGATAAGATTGAAAATTAAACAATGTATATTTTGTTTATTATGATTTTTTTTTAATCGAATTTGATCAAATGATAGTATTTTTGTTGCAATTAGATTAATTTTACTTTGATTTGCTCTGGTAATATATGTCAGGTATTTTATTTTGCTGATGCTCTATTTAAAAGAGTAAAATTTTACTCTAACTTGCTATAATAATATGTAATCTGTCTATTATTTGCTGATGCTTTGTTTTAAATTAATAGTAAAATTTTACTCTATTAAAGTTATTATTTCATTTCACTCGGTTAAAGTTATGTTTTTTTGTAATTGTTTATTAATAATTATAGTGACTATGATGCTTGTGATGATGGCAGTATTTCATTATTTAAATAATAATTTTTTTAAAATAATATTTACTATAATCAGAAGGAGTTTTGACAAAATTCCCCCTAAATCAACTAGTTGGATTTCATGCATATTTGTGCAAGATACATTTTGCAATAAAACAATACAAAGCCAGCTGCATTTCACTATCTACAGAGTTATATCAAAAGTCACCTTGTACAAATACAAAATAAAAAATTCATCAAGTCTTAAACTTGAGTAGAAGACTCTCATACACATGAAAGTGGAGAGAGAGAAAAAAAGAAAAAGGAAAAGGAGAGACGGATTAAGGGTGAGAGAGATGATCTTCACTTTTTGATATAGAATAAGGGACTGCAGATTTCTTGAAGTAATTGGACAAGCACAAGTTAAGGAAATCAAATTATTGACCAAAGAGGAAATGATAATTTGTGACAATTTTTACTTGACAACCAAGAATTTCTATTAAAGAATATAATTTCCTTGGTGAGCAAGGAATATCTCAACTAATTACTTTCTTATATTATTTGGTCCCCAAGTATACTTGTGTCTAAGACTAGTACTATTCTAGTTAATTAGTTTCTTATATTACTTGGTCTCCAAGTATGTTTGATGACTAAGACTTTATCTAGTATAAATAGTCATGTAAGCCTAAAGGAAGGGACATTCTTTATCAATATAATTTTGGGTAAATTACAATTACACCCTTTAAGGTTTAGGTTTAATACATATCACTCCCTGATGTTTGGAAAATTACACTAACCCCCTATCATTGTAATTATTTAGACGGAATGAAGACATTGAACTCATGCACTTTTTCTTTTCTTACTTTGCTTTACTTTCCTTCCTCTGTTTTTTCCCCTTCTTTTCTTTCCTTTGCTTTACTTTTTTTTTTTTTTTTCCAATGTAATTTACTCTGTTTTTCTATTAGGAGTTGTTGCTTTTTATATATGCAGGGGGTTTAATGAAATGAGATTATTAACCATATGGGTGGGATGTAATTGGACCAAACCTCATGGTGTAATTTATCCTATAATTTTCAAGTTACTCTATTTTCCTTGTGGATTCAAGTGTCTTTGTCTACTAGAACAATATCTAGTTTTTTGTGCATTCCACTGTGTCAAGTGATATCAAAGCAAAGATTTGGCTAGCTTAATGGCACAAGATAGAGAAGTACACACAAACTTTACTGACGGTGATCGTGGAGTCGGAGCTTTGTGAGAAGCATTTGAGAGACAACGACAGTTGAACGAGATTCATGACATGATTGCGGGTTGACTCTGAAAGCCAACAACAGACCACTAGTGGTTGATCAGGCACACACTAAGGGAGTTGCCCAAGGCCAACTAATTAACCAAGATAGAGTTTGCATTGAAGGAATTACCTAAGGCCATCTTATCCAAAACAACTTGAGATGTCAAACCCGATATCAATCAGACAGTGAAGGGTTTAAGCCATAGATTGAAGAGGAGTACGAAGGTCGTCAACCAATGAGACAACAACAATGGATCAATGACTATCGGTTAAAAATTGATATTTCCCAATTTAAGGGAAATCTATATATTGAAAATTTCCTAGATTGGATCTCCGAAGTTAAACGGTTCATCGAGATGATGGAGGTTTCAGAGTCAATGATGGTGAAACTGGTTGCATACAAATTAAAAGGAGGCGTTGTAGTTTGGTGGGACCAATTACAAAGAACTAGACAGCGACAACAAAATAACCTAATTTGGACTTGGCTATGGATGAACTAGCTTCTCATGGATAGATAACTACCGCCGGACTACGAGCATTTTTGTTCTAGCTTTATCAAAATTTCTCACAGAGGTCCAAATTTGTGTTTTACTACACTGTCGAGTTTTCTCAACTTTCAGAACGCAGCAATCTAAATAAGACGGAAGGACAACGAGTAACCAGACATCTCAATGGATTGAAGCAAACAATTCGAGAGAAGTTTGGTTGGGCAGTTTTGTAAGCCATGGAGGAAGCACACAACATGGCTCTCAAAGCCGAGTTATTGGATAGCAAACCAACATATTCAGATTATCAATGGACAACTACAGATTCTTCTTTTTCTACATCTGAAAAGAAAAAAGGGTCCAAACATCGACTATTGCAAACCAACCCAAGGGTGCTAATAGCAGAGGCAATAACTAGGCAACAAGCTCAATGGTTAGAGAAGCTCTTAAGCCATATGTCAAGCCAACAATAGAGAAGTGATATAGGTGTGGCAAACTCAGCCACCATTCCAATGTCTATCTAGAGCAACAACTAGTTAACCTAGCGAAAGAAGATGATAACTTTAGAGTCGATGAGGGCGCAATACATGATAATCATGATCCATATGATGGGGCTAAGCTTGCCATAGAGGATGGAGAACGAGTCAATTGTGTGGTCTAATGAGTTTTATTCACACCAAAGATAAAGGATTTTAATCAGCGCCATAATATTTTTCGATCATGTTGTTCAGTCAACTAGAAAGTATGTGATTTGATCGTTGATAGTGGAAGCTGTGAGAATTTTATTGCAAAGAGATTGGTGCACTTAAAACTACAGATTGAGCCACATCCCAATCCTTACGACATTGGTTGGATCAAGAAGGCTTCGACGGCGAAGGTAACTGAAATTTGTCAGGTCCCTATTTCCATTGGCAAGCATTACAAAAAAGATATTTGTGATATGATTTATATAGATACTAGTCATATACGTTTGGGTTGGCCTTGGCAGTTTGATGTGGATGTCATTTGTTTATGTGGAAGACTCATAAAATTGCTATGGTTCCTTCGTTATAACAAATAGTGTCCAAACCACCTAAAGTAGAAGGACAATCTTTTCTCACCATAGCTAGTTTAAAGGCTGAGTTTGTGGCAAATTTAAAAGCTTCAAAAGAAATTTATGTGATGGTTGTCAAAGATTTAGTAGAGGAAAGCAAGAAGAAAGTAGTAATACCGATTCCAAATAAGATACAATCATTGCTTAAGGAGTTTAAAGAGCTCACCACTGATGAACTACCCAATGAGCTACCATCGATGAGGGATATCCAGTATCATATTGATTTTGTGTTAGGAGCTAATTTTCCAAACTTACCACACCATAGGATGAACCCAAAGAAGAACAAGATTTTAAGGTAGAAGGTTGAAGAGTTGTTGTAAAAGGGGCATATTTGTAAAAGATGTGTTGTTCCAGCTCTTTCGACACCAAAGAAAGATGGAAGTTGGCATATATGTGTTGACAACTGAGCTATTAACAAAATCACCATCAAGTACAGATTTCATATTCCACATCTGGATGATATGCTTGATATGATTGAAGGTTCAATGTGGTTCTCCATGATTGACTTAGAAAGCAGGTGTCACCAAAATCGAATCCGAACGGAAGATGAATGGAAGATAGCATTCAAGACCAAGGATGGCCTCTATGAGTGGTTTGTTATGCCATTCAAACTTTCCAATGCTCCTAATACTTTCATGCGAGTTATGAATCAGTTATTGAAGCCATTTGCTGGAAAAATTTATAGAAAATCTGAAAGAGACCATATAGAGCATTTGCGGCAAGTGCTAACGGTTTTACAGGAAAACAAGTTGTTTGTTAATCTCAAGAAGTGTAGTTTCATGACAAGTAGTCTATTGTTCTTGGGGTATGTGGTTAGTTCATAAGGCATTCATGTGGATGGAAACTATCTGAGAGTGGCCAAAGCCAAAAACTATTAGTGATGTTCGAAGCTTTTGTGGGTTGGCTACATTCTACCGTCAATTCATCCGCAACTTTAGTTTAATCATGGTGTCAATCACAGCGTGCATGAAGAAGGGGAAGTTCTTTTGGGGAGAAGATGCTAAGAAGAGCTTTGCTTTAATTAAAGAGAAGCTTTGCATTATGCCAGTATTAGCTCTACCTAGCTTCGAAAAGATTTTTGAGGTGGAGTGTGATGCTAGCGGTGTATAAATTAGAGCAATTCTTTCACAATAGAAGAGTTTGGTGGCTTTCTTTAGTGAAAAGCTAAGTGAAGCTCGACAAGAGTGGAGTACCTATGACCAAGAGTTTTATGTGGTGGTGCGAGCTCTCAAGCATTGGGAACATTACCTAGTGCAATAGGACTTTGTCTTATACATCATCATGCATTAAAATTCATCAAAAGTTTGAACCATCTAAGCAACATGCATGTCAGATGGTCTACATTTCTTTAGAAGTTTTCCATCCAACACAAGTCAGGGCTTTGAACCGAGTTATAGATGCGTTGAACCGTCGTGAAAATTTGCTAGTTACATTGATCCATACGATCGTGGAATTTGAGTTTTTGAAGGAGCTTTACCAAAAAGATGAAGATTTTAGAGAGATGTGGGATAAATGTAAAGAGAATCAGCTTGTTAATAATGTTCATGTCACTGAGGGATACTTATTCGAAGTAAATCATCTTTGTATTCCCAAGACGTCACTTTGAGAAAAGGTAATCCAAGAGCTACATGGAGGAGGATTGACCAGACACTTGGGTAAAGACAAGATCGTAACAAGCTTGGAAGAATGTTACATTTGGCCTCAATTGAAGCGAGATATTGGGAATTTCAAAAGGAAATGCTACACATGTCAGGTATCTAAAGGTCAGTCTCAAAATACTGGTCTTTATATGCCTTTACGTATTTTTAACAATATCTGGGAAGACTTTTCTATGGATTTTATGTTAGGACTCCCTTGTACCCAATAAGGAGTAGATTTTGTATTTGTGGTTATCAACAAGTTTCCTAAGATGGCTTATTTCATTACTTGTCAGAAGACATCAAACGCATTCCATGTGGCTTGATTGTTCTTTTGAGAGATAATTTGCTTGCATAGAGTACCTCGAATCTATTACTTCCGATCGCGCTGTGAAGTTCTTTGCCATTTTTGGGTAGTGGAAGACGTTCGATTCTTCATTAAATCGAAGCTCTACCGCACATCCACAGACAGATGGTCAGACAGAGGTGACTGGTTTGAAACATATGTGAAGACAAGCCGAAGCAATAGGATCATGCCTTGCCTCAAGCCGAATTTGCTTATAACAATGCGATTCACAATGCTACTAGAAAATCACCATTCTTTGTGGTATTTATGACACCTCCGAGGCATATAGTTGATTTGGTTCGTCTACCAAGAAATCCAAAAGTGTTGCAGCAGAAGCCATGGTTAAACAAGCTCAAGTAGTGCAAGATGAGGTGAAACAGAAACTAGAAGAAACTAATGCCAAGTACAAAGAGGCAACTAACAAGTGCAGGCGTACTAAGGTGTTCAAAGAAGGAGATTCAGTGATGGCGTTCTTGCGCAAAGATAGGTTTCCAATAGGTACATACAACAAGCTTAAGCTCAGAAAGTATGGTCCATATAAGATTTTAAAGAAGATCAATGACAATGCCTATGTGATTGATTTGCCTAAAGACTTTAATATCTCCAAGACTTTCAATGTCGCTGATCTTTTTGAGTATCATGCTGAAGAGTCTTTCTATCCAAATTTGAACTTGAGGTCGAGTTCTCTTCAAGTAGAAGAGACTGATGTAGAACAAGTGACTGCAGATTTCTTGAGGCAATTGGACAAACACATGTCAAGGAAATGAAATTATTGAATAAAGGGGAAATGATAATTTTGGATAATTTTTACTTGGCTACCAAGAATTCTATGAAGCACAGATACGGACATGAACACAGACACGGGACACGGCGATTTCAAAAAAATGGAGGACACAAACAAGGCGGAGGACATGGCAAATTTTTTTTTTTATAATAATTATATATGTGTTTTTGCAATAAATAAAATTTTATTTTTTTAATTATATATATATGTATTTGTAATAAATAAATTCTTTTTTTAAAAAATTATATATAAATAAACAAAATAGAATACAATATGATATTTATTATACAAAAAAAAAATATTGTATATATCTATGATATTTAAAAAATGTTATATATTTATTATTGTGTATATATATAGAATAGACAAGAGAGAGAGAGAGAGAGAGAGAGAGAGAGAGAGAGACTCACACGACATAAATAAGTGAGACAAGATGAGGGAGAGACGATAGAGGCAGGAGAGATGAGATTGACGATCAACTTCGCTCGATGAATGGAGATTGACGAAAAAGACGAAGATCGACAAAGTGAGAGACGACAGATGACAGACAGAGGCAAGAGAATCACAAGTTCATTTTTTTTTTCCCTTCTAATTTTGGATTAGGTCTCTTTTTCTCTTTGATTAGGGTTTTCTGATTAGGGCTCCGATTAGGTCTCTTCTTCTCTTTGATTAGGGATTTGATTAGAGCTTTGAAGAGGAGAAATAGGGATTCAATTAGGGCTTTCTGACCTCGCCATGTCCACTTCTGTGTCCCGCTGTGCCCCATACAAAAAAAAAAAATAAAAATGGGGCACACCAAATGGTGTGTCCTGTACACGTCCCCCATATGTCCCCGTGTCCCTGGCGTGTCCCTGGTATGTCCCCGTGTTCGACACCACTACGTCACCTATTTTGAAGTGTCTGTGCTTGATAGCAAGAATTTTAATTAAAGAATATAATTTCCTTGATAACCAAGGAATATCCTAACTATTTACTTTGTTATATTATTTGGTCTCCAAGTATAATTGGTGTCCAAGACTAGTATTATCCTAGTTAATTAGTTTCTTGTATTACTTGGTCTCCAAGTATGCTTGGTGACTAAGACTTTATCTGGTATAAATAGTCATGTAAGCCTAGAGGAAATGACATTCTCTATCAATATAATTTTCAAGTTACTCTATTTTTCTTGTAGATTCAGGGGTTTCTTTCTTGTGGATTCAAGAGTCTTCGTCTATTAGAATGATATCCAATTTTGTGCGCATTTTGCTGTGTCATTTTTAGACAACCAAAGAAGATAATACCAGGGTAATTCTATTACTACACCATATTTTATCTCACTATACACCATTTGTGCCGTTTAGATATCAACTTCCAATCAAAAATAAAATTTTCAAAAATCAACTTTTAAACAAAACTATTTGTTCGAACAAAAATCATGTTCAATAGTTGATATCTGAACATTTGTATTTCGTTCAAAAGTAGATATTCAAACATTTATATTTTGTTCGGAAGTTGATATTCGAATGGCACAAATGTAATAAATAGAATCAGTCATAATATCTGGAAAAAGACTACATCAGATGGCCTGATCTTCATTTTCGTAGACCTAATTGCAAGTTGCGAAGTCAAGGATTTTAGATTTCAGCAATAGCAAGACCAAACCAAGTCTTCTCCTCCTCTCTCAGTCAATCTCTCTCTTAATTCTGGTCTTTCTCTTTATTTTATCTCCTTTTCTATTACTTTATGCTTTGATTTAAGGTTTTGTTGAGATTCGTTGCAAAAACTAGTGTGTACTTTGAAAAGTTAGTTTTCCAGCAAAACCATAAAGTTTCGGATGTTTGATTTTCACCCATGATCCTATTTTAGATGGAAACACGTTTCTCTCTCGAGAGAGAATCGCGTTTCTTGCACGTTTCTTTCCTCACGTTTCTTAGGAAGAAACGAGACTGGTATGAGTGATTTCTGCAAACAAGTGTGGGATATATATGTGTCTGACAATCGTAGCCAATTTAGACACTCGAATCATTTAATTTGTGACGATATATGAAGAAGAAGAAACTCGCATTTGCTAGTAAAATAATAGTTTTAGCCTCTCACCTAAATTAGATATAGAAATTTCATATTTTTTTTTTCTTCTAAATCCTATTTAATTACTAGTATATTTCTACATAATTTACAACATCTCATCTCATCTAAGAAAATTATATAATATGCAATATATATATATATATATATGTATATGTATGTATTATGTGTGTATTACTCATCCCATACTTATATCCAATTTTGGATACGTATCCTAATGTCCTACAATTTAATTTATGGTCAAACACTTGAATACACACCTACATATAATAATCGTACCTGAGTCCATATAACATAACTCAAAACATCCACATAGCAAGATATAAGCACGAGCATTGTCCCTGAATGTTTAT
This sequence comes from Camellia granthamiana, assembly GCA_036172215.1. Taxonomy (NCBI): domain Eukaryota; kingdom Viridiplantae; phylum Streptophyta; class Magnoliopsida; order Ericales; family Theaceae; genus Camellia; species Camellia granthamiana. The sequence goes on along the minus strand of CM069917.1, from coordinate 24,737,053 downwards.
ATTAAAATGCAACATTCCATTTTGCCAAATAATAATTTTCATTGCAATAAAATTTTAAAATTTCATTTAACAACATATAGTATAGAAAATACCTTTACAAATTCAAGAAAAACAGTTTCTCCCCTTTCCATATAGTATTAATTATTAATAAACTGCTTGCATATTTTGTTATTTATCATGCATAATGCTATTTCATTAAAAGTTTTGAGTCAGTTGATCCTTTCTTTCACATCCAATTGGCAATAAGAGTGAGCATGGTTCAATTGGTTCAATTTAGGAGTAAACAATTACTTATGGTTCTATGAAATTTGAAATCAAACTAAATCATGAAAATTTTGGAATTAAACCAGTAAACCGTAGTTCAATTTAATTTGGAATCACGATTTTTAGAATTCACAAGCCAAGAATTATTTAGGTAATTGTTTAGATACAACAACAAACTTGGAAGAATAAAAAGTTACTACTTATGCATATATATTTGACACTAATAAGATATTTGGATGCATAATATATATATATATATATCTAAATGGTCTAACTATAAAATTATGGATTGAACCATAAAATAATCAAGATTGAACTGTGTATTGAGAAAATCGGCCTTTTCAATTTGTTTCTCATGTTGAGAATATGTACTATGATTGCTATAATTTGCTGTAATATATTGCTGTAACTAGCTATTATATTTACCTAGAATAGATTAGCATGATTGTAGGAATTGTCTTGTATAAAACTATAGCTTCTGATTTAATGAGACATTAATTTTTCAAAGGAAAATATTCTATTCCTTTCTTAACATGGTATTAGAGCAAGGAACGATACCCTAGCACTCTATTTTTTTGCTCTCTTTCACTATTTCCCATCATCATGGAAAACGAGCAATCTTCGAATGGAGGCAAGCCCGATGTCGCCAATCCATATTTCCTTCACCATTCCGATCATCCCGGCATGGTGCTTGTTTCCAAGCCTCTCAATGGGGATAATTATTCAACTTGGTGTAAAGCCATGACCATCTCTTTGAATGCCAAATCCAAGTTGGGTTTCATAGATGGAACCATCACAGTGCTAGATGCCAAAACCTAACTAGATGACTATGCATCATGAAAAAAATGCAATGATATGATACTATCTTGGATTCTCAATTCACTAACACCAAATCTTGCCGACAGCGTTATTTTTTCGAACACTGCCCAGCAGGTATGGAAAGACCTTCGGGATCATTTGTCTCAAAGCAATGCCCCACGTATTTTATAGATTGAGAAGGACATCGCTTGTCTCACTCAAGATCAGATGACTGTTGTGGCTTACTACACCAGACTTAAAAATTTGTGAGATGAACTGGGATCCTATAATGATATTGTTTGCTCTTGTGGGGCAGACCATAAACGACGCCGATTGATGCAATTTCTCATGGGACTCAATGAGTCTTACAGTGCAATCCGAGGGCATATCCTCTTGATAAATTTGCTTCCTGATGTTGCCAAGGCTTACTCTTCCATTGTCCAAGAAGAGAAACAACAAAGCTTGGGCACAACACGTGAGATCACAGAGACCTCAGCCATGGTTGTTCGAAGGGATGAACCGGTAGCTTTGGCTGTTCGACATAGCCAAAGTTTTTCTTCTCGCTCCAACTCATCTAGTCGAAAATCTTTACATTGCTCTTACTGTGATCGAGACCATCATGTGCGAGACACATATTGAAAATTGAATAGGTATCTCCCAGGGCACCCAAAACATGCATCAAACAGGTCCAATCAAGGAGGCACTCATTCTAAACACAACAACAATGGTCAATCTTTGGTCAACAATGTCAAGCTAGAAATACAATCGGTGACCAATGGCTTCTCTGATTTGCAAATCTAGCAAATATTATTTATTGTGCATGGTTAAAAGACATCTCAATTCGCCAATCATAAGGCTAATGCTGCTAGTGCTTCTTCAGGTTTGTCACAAGTGTTGTTGTGCCTCCAACGATTAATTATCGATAGTAGTGTCACAGACTATATTACTTCTACTCCTACTCTACTTGTCAACAGTACAAAGAACACTCTTTTGCCACCCATTGTTATGCCAAGTGGAGAACAGGCTTCAATCACATCTATTGGAACTTTACCCTTGAATTCATTTATTTCTTTGAAAAATGTGCTTGGTGTTCCATCTTTTAAGGTGGATTTAATGTCTGTGAGTCATGTTGCAAGAGACCTCAATTGTTCTGTAACCTTTTTCCCTCATTCTTGTGTTTTGCAGGACTTGATGATGAGGAAGATGATTGGTTTGGGTGAACAACGAGAAAGACTTTATTACTTGGTTGCGTTAGCATTGAAGCAGCCAAACCATAACATTCGATCCACAGCCGCCATTACTAGTCGTTCATCTTGTTCTCAAGGCAACACCTTTACCGATTTGTGGCATCGCCGATTGGGGCATTTATCTTCCTCTAGATTAGATTTTATGGCAAAATTTTGTTTCATTTTCTTTTCAAGTCCAATAATGCTTGTGATATTTGTGCACTTCCCAAACAGAGTCAGCTTCCTTTTTTCCTTAGTTCAATTTCATCTGTGAGACCTTTTGAATTAATTCATTGTGACATCTGGGGCCCTTACAAAATTGCTTCTCTTTCTGGTGCTAAATGTTTTTTGACTATTGTGGATGACTATTCTAGATTCACATGGGTTTTTTTTATGCAGCACAAAAATGAAACTCAGCCTTTACTTACCAATTTTTTTGTCCACATACAATTCAATGCCTCTATCACTACCATTCAGGTTGTTAATGGTGGGGAATTCTTTTCTATGCAAGACTTTTATAAACAACAAGGCACCATTTATCAAACTTCTTGTACCTCTACACCTCAACAAAACGGGGTGGTCAAGCGCAAACATTGCCATATCCTTACGTTCGCTCGAGCCCTTCGTTTTCAAGCCCATCTCCCTTTACCTTTTTGGGCCAACTGTGTTTCCACTACTATCCATATAATTAATCATTTTCCCACGCCACTCCTTTCTCGCCAATCTCCTTTTGAACAGCTTTATGGCAAGATTCCTTCTTATTCTCATATTCGGGTTTTCGGGTGTCTTGCATATGCTACTAAAGTGCATGTTTCTCATAAATTCGCTCCTTGGGCCAAACATTGCATTTTTCTTGGTTATCCAGTTGGAAGAAAAGCTTACAAACTCTATGACCTTGCCACTCATCAGGTGTTCACTAGTCGCAATGTTGTTTTTCATAAAACTATTTTTCCTTATGAGTCCACTCCATCCACTGCCACAAATTCTGCACCTGTCCTTCGTCTTTCTGTGATCGATACTTCCCTTTCCCTCGTAACTCCAACCCCCCCACTAGACCCGGTTCCTACCCTCGCCCTGCTTGACCCCGTCCTTGCACCCGTCTCACCATTTTCTCCTTCAAGCCCTGTTCAACCCACTCCCGCTAGACCTCCTCCCACACTAGCCTTACGTCATTCTCAATGACCTCATGTTCTTTCCACGGCTCTACGTGATTATGTTTGCAACCAAGAGACGTCTCCCCACCAATTGCCGCCTTCGTCTGCTCATTCTCCACAGGGTACACGATATCCCCTTTGTAATTATCTTTCTTATCATCGTCATTCCCTGCACCATCGCTCTTTTATTTCTACTGTCAATCAGGATATTTAGCCTACCTCTTATATTGAAGCCGATCCTCATTCCTACTAGCACGCCGCAATGCAATCTGAATTGGCAACTTTAGAAGCCAATCACACTTGGTCTCTTACTCCTCTCCCTCCTGGCAAGACACCCATTGGTTGTCACTCTGATGGTACTATTGAGCATTACAAAGCTCGTTTGGTTGAGAAAGGATACACCCAGATGGAAGGTGTCAATTATCATGACACTTTTTCTCCCACTGCCAAAATGATTACTGTTCGATGTTTATTAGCTTTGGCCGCTACCCAAAATTGGTCTCTTCGCCAACTTAATGTCCATAATGCTTTTCTTCATGGTGATCTCCACAAAGAAATTTATATGTCTCTGCTTCCTGGTCTTCTGCGACAGGGGGAGAACTTAGTGTGTCACCTCACCAAGTCGTTATATGGCTTAAAGCAAGCTTCTCGTCAATGGTTTGCCAAGTTCTCTCAAGCTATCCAAATTGCCAGATTTGTTCAATCTAAAGCAGATTACTCCTTGTTCACGTGTCGAAAACGCACATCCTTTACAGCTTTGTTGATATATGTTGATGACATTCTTATTACGGGTAATGATCTCACTGTCATTTTTGCTCTTAAGCAATTTTTGCATAGTCATTTATGGATTAAAGATTTGGGTGATTTGAAGTATTTTCTGGGCATTGAAGTCTCTCAGTCAAAGAAAGGTATTTCTATCTCACAAAGGAAATAGACTTTGAAAATGCTAAAGGATGGTGGTTTTTTGGACGCTAAACTTGTGAACTTTCCCATGGAGCAAACCATAAAGCTCTCGGATTAAGGTAAATTGCTTAAAGATCCATCTCAATATAGGCATCTTGTTAGATGCCTAATTTACTTGACTGTTACCCGACTGGATATCACTTATTCGGTACATGTCTTGAACAGATTCACGCATGCACCACGCAAGCCACATATGGAAGCTGCTTGGCGTATTTTGCGTTATTTGAAAGGTAATCTAGGACAAAGTTTGTTTTTTCCTTCCCAGAATAATTTGTCTTTGCGAGCCTTTTCTAATTCGGATTGGGCTAGTTGTCCAACATCTCGTAGATCCACCACGGATTATTGTGTTTTCTTGGGATCTTCTCTTATGTCTTGGCGGACAAAAAGGCAAAAAACTGTCTCTCTCCTCAGTAGAAGTTGAATATAGAGCCATGACAGGTACGTGCTGTGAATTATCTTGGCTACGATCATTATTGAAAGATTTGAGAATATTACATCTGAAACCGGCATTGTTATAATGCGATAACAAAGCAGCTTTACACATAGTAGCCAATCTTGTTTTTCATGAAAGAACCAGACATATAGGGATGGATTGTCACTTTATTCATGATAAAATACAAGATGGTTCGGTTGCAACCAAATATGTTGCTTCGAAAAATCAGCTTGCGGATGTGTTTACCAAGCCATTGGAAAAGGGAGCTTTCTCCACTCTGATATGCAAGTTGGGAGTTCTAGACATTCACTCTCCAACTTGAGGGGGAGTGTTGAGAATATGTACTGTGATTGCTATAATTTGCTGTAATTAGCTATTATATTTATCTAGAATAGATTAGCATGCTTGTAGGAATTGTCTTGTATAAAACTATACCTTCTGATACAACGAGACATTAATTTTTCACAGGAAAATATTCTATTCCTTTCTTTACAATTCTATTTGACAATCAAAACATACTTCCTCCATCCCAAAATAATAGTCACTTTTAGAAAATTTTAAATTTTTTTTTTTGGTAATACAATTATTACACTTTAAAAATATTAATTTTATAAAATTATCCTTTGATAGTACATTTTTTGGGAAGGGTAAATTACACTGCACCCCTTGAGATTTCTATTTAGGGTAATGCTATAGTGTGCAACTTACACCTTACACCTTTTTGTGTTCACTTACACCTTACACTTACACCTTTTTTACCTTGCACTTACACCTTTTGTGTAAGTGGCACATGGTGTGCAACTTATACATTTCATTTATACCTTCCACTTACACTTACACCTTACACTTACACCTTTTGTGTGAGTGGCACATGGTGTGCAACCCACTTACACCTTTTGTGGGTTGCACACTTAAGAAGAAGCCTTCTATTTAATATAGATTCTCCCCTCACATTTGAAAAATCACATTCCTCTCTCTAAAATCTGTAATCTTATTACAAATTGCCCCTGAATTGCTGATGTCATGCCCTAAAATTTTCTAAATGACGATTTTATCCTTTTTCCTATCATTTCTTCTTGTTATCATCATGACTACATCCTACAACTTTCCATTATTAAATTCTACCTGAACATAATTCACATTTTTTACAATATCACTGAATTTTTGTATTTTGTATTTTTTTTTTTTATATTTGGCGAATTTAAAAAAAAAATCACAAAATATTATACTTCTTAAGTATATCTAGATTAGGTGTATCTAAAAAAAAAATGTTTAATGTATTAAAAAATTCAAGAAAAATAAAAAAACACTAAAAATAAAAATAAAAAAACTTATTATTTTAGTCCTTAATTTTTTGAAAATTGAGTAATATTTTGAGATAATAAAAAATAAAATAAGAAATTAATATTTTAGTAGGGAAGGAGTAGATAGATATAGTTATTGTGCCACGTACCTTGCATTGGGAGACAGCCAAGATAATCATTGTAGCTAATATCCAACGTTTCCAAGTTTCTCAATGCTACTAATTCTGCACTAAGAATATATATAAGTAAACTATATATATATAATTAAAGAATCTATATATATATATATAGAAACAGAGACATAGAATAGAATTGTAGGAGGGCATGGAGGGAAAACGTGCCATGTGCAGGGAAGTATCCACCCAAGGAATTGTAACTAACAATCAAAGTCTTAATTGAAGCGAGAGCACCCAAATATCGAAATATATTACTGTCATTGAAGAGATTGGAACCAAGATCCAACTTCTCCAGCTTCCTCAAACTTGACAACCCTTCAAATCCTGCAAAAACTACTTCCATTCCATCACAATGAAACATGAATTTTTATATGGGTTGGTGGGTGGGCTTATTTTTCAGCCAACTTTGGCAATATGGATTGCCAATTTTTTAAGATTCATTAAATAGAATATTTATGTGAAAATTAAAATGATTAGATAAAATCATATTTGTTTTAATAAAAAAAATAGATGACAATTATAATTTTAAAAGTAGTCATTTATTTTTTATAACATAAATATAATATATCAGTAGGTTTTTTATCAAATCACATTTATATATTCAAATTACATTTATCATTTATTTTTTTATACAAATGAGATTAAGTTTGGCATGAGTCAAAAAAGACAAAAAGTCAAAAAGTCACTATCCTATTTAAGTCACATCATCTTATTTAAGTCACATCACCTCTCTAACACATCACTTCAAACCCAACCCAAACCCAGCCCATATTTCATAAAAAGTCAAAAAGTGCACTTATTTAGTCTTCCCAAACTAAGGACTATCGATATTCAATTAATTTGATTTTTTTACAGATATGTTTTACTTGATAAACTTCGAAAAGTTTACAATTTAGATCATTAAAATGGACTCGGATTGTTTTGGAAAGTGACTTATAAGCTGACTTTTTGGCTTATTATGAAAAAACGTACAAAAAATAAAGAGGTGATGTGATCTAAATAAGTCAGAATAAATTACCAATAGGTTCTACTTTTGAGACTTATTACCTATTAAATCTTATTGATAAATTTATCAGTCTCTCTTATTTTTATAAATAAATTTACAGTGATAAATTTATCAATGAGAACCTATAAATAAATGTAGTTAATATGCATATAACTTAATTGAGGTGGCATCTCTTCAATGATAAACTTAAAATATGAGGCTTAGCCTAATTCAATTTAGAGATAAATCCTATTTGATGCACTTGTATTTCATTAGGTTTCGTAATTTTTTTCTTAATCAATAAGGTCTCGTCATATAATTTTTTTTTTTTTTTTGGTCAATTGATAGAAGAGTAATTACAAATATAAAAAATATTTACATCATTAAATAGACTACTAACTCACAATAGTTAGAAAGTCAACCAAAAAACTAAGTTCACCAAGCCCATGCCCAATAACTACTAAGAATAATACTTGAGACCCCCTTTTGGGGGTCACCCCCTCACCCCCTTTGCCATGTGTCAGGGAGTGATTGGAGGAGCAGGAAAAAAAAGAAAAAGAAAAAGAAAAAGCAACCAATGAGAGAGAGAAGGGGTCAAAGGGGGTGATGGGAAAAGGGGGGATGAATCATTGTTGAACTACTAATCACCAACAATTCCTATAATGGGAGAAAAATAAATATCACCACAAAGGATATCAAACTCCTCTCCATAAGAATTGAACCCAAAACCTCACGCTACAAAAGGTACTATACAACCACAACACCAAATGCGCTAGTTATCATATAAGTTGCTTACATGATTAAAGGGTGCCTCTATTTAACCCCCACACAACAGATTGGTCCCTACACTAAAATTTATTCTATTATTTTGGACATTCCAAATAATATCCATTATATCCCTAAAATCCTATAAAATATATTTAGTACACCCCATGACGTTAAAGTTGAAATTTTAAAGGTACGAAAACACATAGTTGAATATATATATATATATTTAAATATTCAATACTGAACAAAATTTAATTTATTTGGAAACAAATTTCCAAACATATGCAATTTGTTTGGAAATATAATACTAGATAGTTCTTTTTGTTCAGAATTGAAATATGAAGAAGTTAAAAAAATAAATGTTCGAAAATATAAAGTCAAACATAAATAATTTGTTCGGATAATAAATAATGAACAATGTCAAATAATTTAAAAACACAGTACCAAATATATGAAATTTCTTTAAAAATAAGTTTTTGAATAAAATATCATTTATTTGGTACTGAATTTCCAAACAAATTTCGTAAATCCATTGACCAAAAAATAGCTTGGAAACGTTTTCTTCATTGTCTATTATTAACTTCAATATGAATAGAATATAAAAATGATAGATTAAAATATATATATATATATATATATGATTGAGTAGGAAGATGCAAAGTGAATAGAGTGAGAAGAGAAACGAGAAGAACAAAGGAAATATTGAAATTGATCATGAGATGAAGTGTCCAAAACACTATAATTTGTATTTTTTTTAATATCAAATACTTTTTAGTCATTTTAAATAGTGACGTAATAATAATAAAAATATTTTATAAAGTAAAGGTGTCCAACCAATCTTTTGGTTGCAAATAGAGCCATCCAAGATTAAGTCTTTTTTTTTTTTTTTCTAAATTTTAGATATTTTTACCCTTATTTATGTGGAAGAATTGAAATAGTCAATATACTTAGGGTTCAGCTCCTTTCCAGTCTGGAAATGAATTGGATGGTACTGTTAGGCAGTTGTAGGCTCGACTCCGGACCTATCTCGATAATCTAAACCGTAAAATATGTAGAGCTTGTTGAGTACATCATTCTTATAAAAAATCACATTGTTTGGATATCGATAGCCACTTGATCAACATGCATTTATCTCTGCGATTTATTTTTAACATCATAATTGTCGTTGAAACAAATGCAATTTAATCAAATAGCTATCGACATCCGATCAACGTGATATTTTGCAGAGATGATATGCTCAATGAGATCTACATATCGACGGTTTGAATTATTAAGATGGTGTGATGTCCCGGGTGTTGGGCTTGAATAGTATTGTGCAGTAGGGTAGTATGCTTTTCTTTCGGTGTTTGGTTTACCATATCGAGTCATTGAGATTCCCTTTATACTCATACTTAACCTCTCTTAACTTCCCCCGGTTGAAAATTTTGAGCTTTTGGCTTTGGAACTTGTTTTGAAATACAAAATCAAACTCTGGATTTTCTGGGCAAAACTGCTCGTGCGGAACTGGGAGCCACCTGAGCAGATCATTGCAAAATCTTCTGGGTTTTCTGGGCAGAAAACCGCTCGAGCGGATTTTAGGTCCCACTGGAGAGGATTTTGGTGAAATTTTTTGGGCAGCTCTTTGGAGCGATCCGCCTATGAGGCAAAATTTTGCTCATGCGAACTGGAAACTCCACTCGTGCAGAATTGAAACTGCTTATGCGGTTTTCAGCGCGTCTATCTCGAAATTCATGCTCTTTTCCTCAAAATTGTTGCCAAAAAGTGTTTTGTACAAAATTTTCTCTTCTCCCTCCCTCTCTCTCTCTCTCTCTCTATATATATATATATATTCATCTTTTCTCTTCCTTCTCTCTAAAAACACACCCAAATCCAACTTCTCTCTAAGATTTAGCTCTAATCTTCAAGAGTTTAAGGAAGCTTTTTACACCAAATCGAAGAGGGCGACGAGGGCTACATTTGTAACCAATTGGATCGTGTTTTCATCAACTTTGATTTCTAGGGTTTTCTTCCTCTTCATCTTCCAATCTTAAGGTAGGGATAATATTTAAGTTATATATATGTTTTTGTAAGATTATGCATGTTTGGAGCATTTATTACATGTTTGAGTTATAAACTTTGGGTTATTGAACCCTAGATGATGTTAGAGGATGATTTTATCTATTTTCTCAAAACTTTGAGAATATGAGCTATGTTCTAAGGTGTGGGTGTTGTTTTGGAAAAATCTTTTCAAAAATGGAACAAAAATCTTATTTTGGTCAAAATGCTAAAATTTGGATATTTTGGGAAAAAGTTGAGTTATTATGAAATAGATGCTTGATAATTTATCATGTGAGTAAATGATGGAGGAAATTTTTATTGTTGTATCAAATTGAGAAATTTCATGAGAAAATGAGAAATTATTGATTTGGGAAGTTTGAGGAATAGCTTGTGTTATTACTTTGGAAGGACCTAGTGCCAAATTAATAATAAATATATATAGAAAATGCATGAAGGTTGATATTGTGTTATTTTATCTCTTGTAAGTGTATTTTGATGTTATAATGATAAGAGATGAGGGAATTTCATGAAGGAAATGAGAATAGTTGGTTTTGAAACTCACCATTGGTTTGTCTTGGAAAAACGAGGTTACAAAATGATGTTTAACATGTGAAGAATATATGAATGTTGATGTTTGAAGAGGGTCATTTACAAAGCATAAGCAGAACAAGGAGGAGACTGCAAGCCCAAGGGTGATACTTGGGCCTGGTAACGCTACAAGATCAGAATGTTAAAACCCAAGCACGAGTTTGGGCCGAGCTAGTGTTCAATGGTCCAAACCGTGTGGGCCAAGCATTTACTTGAACCAGAGAAGAACCACCAAGGGACAAAACATGAAGACCAAGTGTGATCTTAAGCCCAACAAACCAAGTAATCCGAACCACGCAGCCTAAGTACGAACTTGGGCCGAGCGTAGCTAAGGAGGATGATCAACTTGAATCAGGGCGCTGAACCAACTGTAAGAGCGTCCGGTACGAACCAACCGTGCAAATTAACTCGCATCCAATACACGGAAGGAGCGCTTGATCTGCCACGAATAAAGGAATTGCTTAACGGATTCTTTGCTCTTTCCATTGAGGAACAACCTAACATTTCGGCTAAGTGTCGGGCGGCAAAGAGAGAAACTGGGTGAGCAAGTCAAACGGTCCTTATAAAAGGTAACCACATTCTCCTTGAGAAGGGATCGATCGCTGAACACTCTAAATTGACTCGTCTATTCTTCCCTATACCAAACTCTGGTACTGACTCGACCGTCGAAGGGGTTTTCGACCAACCCCGGTCGGGCATCTTGACCGTTTGTTCCTTGTGCGGGCCTTCACCCATTGGTGCACCAGGGTTCGTCCACGAAGTTTCATTTTACTCTATTGCAGAAATCGGTCCGCACATTTGGCGCCGTCTGTGGGAATCGTTCTCTGATTGCTTTGTGACGAACTCCGACAATGGGCATTGAAAGAACCTCGCAACCTGGGATTGGAGAGAAGACTCCAGGAACGGAGAGAACCAAAGACAAGGGTCTGGCTTTCCCTACCGGAAACGATAACCTAATGGACCACGACAGCCCGACCCTTGATACGGCGAAGCGACGTCATGTTGTCGCCTATCAGTCATCTCAACAGCTGTTTATTGAGAAGGACCACCGTGATCATGTCATCGACTCGATGAGTCTGGAGATTGAGGAGCTACGTGCTTAACTGAGTAAGCAGATGGTACCTCAAAGTGAGCCAAGGAAGTCCAGAGGGGAACCGTCGCAGCAACGGAGGCACACTCCTCCGTCGCCTCCACGACGGGAACGGTCTAACTACAGTCCTATTCGTGGTGAGCGTAGCCGGTCGATTCCAGTACGTAGCAATGGAGCCAGCAGTAGGACAGAGAATCTCTGAGAAAGCTCTCGCAAGAGACAAAAGTCCGTTAGTCATTATTCAGCAATGTCTCCGCTTCGGCCCCGTCGTGACGAGCGACCGCGTGACTTGAGGACATGGTTGAACGACAACCGAGAAGATGACCGACGATCGAACAAAGTCTCTTCATCAGATAGAGCATCTAGATCGGTCCGTTCATCAGATAGAGCGTCGCGCTCTGGAACAACTAGTCTCTTCCCCCCTTTGCCCTAAGATTGAAGCGGTGGAAGCTCCTCATAAGTACAGCCCACCGAAATTCATCCTCTATGATGGGAAGTCAGACCCCCCGACTCACATCAGCCACTACCGCCAAATGATGTCACTTTGGAATCAGAACGATGCGTTCATGTACAAGGTTTTTGCCTCTAGCCTTGGTGAGCACGGCCTCCGATGGTATGACAAGCTTCCCCCTCAATCAATCTATGATTGGGCTCAGTTCTCCAAGGCCTTTGTCGCGCGGTTTGTTTCTAATAGCCGAATCTCGAAGGGGTTGGACACCTTGTTCAATACTCGAAAGGATAAAAAGGAGTCTTTGCGCGAATACGCTCGGCGGTATTGAGAGGCATATGGCGATTTGGAAGAAGATGTTTGTAGTGAGCCGTTGGCAGCTCTATACTTCAAACAAGGCCTCTCCCCTTCACATAAGCTCAGGCAGTCATTGACGAAATGACCTGCCTCTAACTTGAAAGAGTTGAGGGCTCGAATAGAGGAGTGAGCCCGTGTGGAAGATGACACAGCCTCTGTTCAAGTGTCAGTTACAGATGAGGGAGTTAAGGCCTCCTGGCAACATAGGGCCGAACAGCCTACGAGGGAGGACCAAAAAAGGAGGTATGGCCAAAATAAGCAACCGACCATGGAAACCGAAGAGGAAAGGAGTAGATCCTACGAAGCCATAACCACCGTGTTTACGGAGCTGATCTACAGGCTTTTGGAAAAAATCAAGGGAGAATCCTACTTCGTTTGGCCTCCTAAGATGATGGGGGACCCTGATCGGCGCTGTCAGGAGAGGCGCTGCACCTATCATCGTGAGAAAGGGCATAAGACGCAGAATTGCAGAGACTTTAAGAGGTATCTTGAAGATTTGGTCACTGTCGGCCGCCTCCAGCAATGGATTGATGTGGAGAAGACAAGGGCAAAATTGGGGCAACCCCCAGCCCTTCCACCAAAGGACCAAGCCCCAAGGCTAGTGATCAACGTCATCCATGGGATGACCGACCCCCAAAGGGAGAATGCCCTTCGTAGCGAGATTTAGAGAGCCACGCACTTGCAACAAGTCATGTCAGTAGGACCTTGCTCAAGAAGTCTAGAATAGAAGTAAAGCCTTCTCAGTTCGACATTGTGTTCTCCGAGAAGGATTTGGAAGGGATCCAACATCCTCACACTGATGCCCTGATCATCACCATCGGTGTGGCAAACAAATTTGATGTGAAACGGGTCCTAATTGATCAAGGGAGTGCCGCTGACATTATGTATTATGACCTTTTCAAAAAGCTGGGTCTTGATGAGCAACACTTAATCCCCGCAATCTCCCCTCTAGTCAGCTTCAATGGACAGACAGAGTGGCCGCTCAGCCGGATCACCCTGTCTGTCACAGCAAAGTCCAAAGTGGTCCTTGTCGACTTCTTGGTGATCAATACTTCATCTCCTTACAATGCAATCCTCGGTCGACCTTGGATTCATACAATGGAGGCGGTGCCATCCACTTACCACCAAGTAGTCCGTTTCCCAACAAAGAATGGGGTGGAGGAGATTAAGGGTGACCAAGTAGCGGCAAAGCACTATTTTATCGCCACCATAAAGTCCAAACAAGCATGCAAGGAAGTCCAAATGGTCGAACTACCTAATCAGCCTGTACTGGAAGATGTTGGTAGAGTACCAATAGAGAAGATGGTGGAGGATCTCCAAACGATCTTGGTGGACGAAGGAGATCCAGACAAGTTCTTTCTGCTCGGCACTTCGTTTCTCGCCGAAGAGAATAAGCAATTGCTAGCTCTCCTCCGCAAGAATATTGAAGTGTTTGCCTGGTTTGCTTATGAGACCCCTGGGTTGGACCCAGCCTTTGCATGTCACCAACTCAATGTCCAACCAGCAGCTCGGCCCATAGTCTAAAAGAGCAGACGATCATCCGCAGAACACACGGAAGCGGTCATCCAAGAGGTAAACAAGCTTCTGGCGGCAGGGGTCATACGAGAGGTACAATATCCGAAATGGTTGTCCAACACCGTTGTGGTGAAGAAAAAGAATGGAAAATGGAGGGTGTGTGTCAACTTCACCAGCCTCAACAAAGCTTGTCCTAAGGACAACTTTCCTCTCCCACGGATAGACCAACTGGTAGATGCAACTGCCGGACATGAACGGATGAGTTTCCTGGATGCCTACAGTGGCTATCATAAAATCCCTCTGTTTGGCCCTGACCAGGAGAAGACAACATTCATTAGCCCAAGGGGCACCTACTGCTACAAAGTGATGCCCTTTGGCCTGAAGAACACTGGTGCGACCTATCAACGGATGGTCACCAAAATGTTCAAGGACCAACTAGGCAAGACTATGGAGGCCTATATAGATGACATGGTGGTCAAAAGTAAATTGGCCGAACATCGTCTGAGAGACTTGGAGGAAGTGTTCCAAATCCTGAAGACCCACAAGCTTCGCTTGAACGCCTCAAAATGTGCATTTGGGGTAGGTTCAGGGAAGTTCTTGGGATATATGGTGACCAGGCAAGGCATCAAAGTCAATCCTGACCAAATCAAAGCCCTCCAAGACATTGAGGCACCTAGGAAGGCTAGAGAGCCCCAAAAGCTCGCTGGTATGGCCGCAACATTGAATCGTTTCATTAGTTGGTCTTCCGATCAAATGAGACCCTTCTTCTAACTCCTAAGGAAGAAGGCAGGCTTCGAATGGGGTGACCAGTGCTCCGAAGCACTCACAGAGTTGAAGATGTATCTTTCTTCCCCTCCTCTTTTGTCTACTCCAGTCCCTAACGAAGAGCTCTTTTTTTACTTGGCTATCTCCGATCACGTTGTGAGTGCAGTCTTGATAAGAGAGGAAAGGAAGGAACAAAAGCCAGTGTACTACGTTAGCAAAACCCTCTTGGATGCTGAAACCAGATACCTGCCACTAGAGAAGCTGGCATACGCCCTACTGATGGCCTCTAGGAAGCTTGCTTACTACTTCCAAGGACACACTATCAATGTCCTCATGGAGTACCCTCTAAAGTCTGTGTTCAACCGAGCTGATTTCTCAGGCTGGACAACGAAGTGGGCAGTAGAATTGGGGGAATTTGACATTAAATTCCAGCCACGGATTGCTATCAAAGCTCAAGTGTTAGCAAACTTCATGGCTAAATTCACTCTAGAACCGACCAGCCCCTCTGAAGGGAGCTCGGCCTTAGCAACCGGAATCCACAACACTCATCAAACCCCTACTGAGGCATGGAAACTTTTCATTGGAAACGTTTGGCAGCTGTTCGTTGATGGATCCTCCAACTAAAAGGGTTTTGGAGCAGGAATGGTCCTTATTTCACCAGAGGGGTTTGTTTGAGAGCAAGCCGTTAGACTGGGATGGAAGACTTCCAACAACGAGGCGGAATATGAGACTCTGCCAGCTGGTCTATGCAGCGCTGAACACTTTAATGCTGGGGAGTTGCTTGTTTATAGCGACTCCCAACTTGTGGTGAACCGATTGACTGGAGTATACGAAACTCGCGATGACCGGATGGCATCCCATGCGGAACAAGCTAAGCACCTGATCTGTAAATTTTAAGCTATCAGGGTTGTGAAAATTGGTCGTGATGGAAACCATGCCGATGCCTTAGCCTGTCTTGGCTCTTCGATGGACTCCAGAAATGGTCGCAAGATTTGGGTCGAATTTGTTCCTCAACTGACTATCGATCCACCCAGCTCGGTCCTCTGTACCGACCTCAGTCCGAGCTAGATGGACCATTTCCTTGCCTTCTTAAAAATGGTGCCCTTCCAGACGACAAGGAAGAAGCACATAAAACAAGGCACCGAGCTGCTCGATTTTGGGTCTCACCATCGGGCAAGCTCTACAAAAAGTCTTACCTTGGCCCATATCTTCTTTATGTTCACCCCAATCTTGTGGAGAACTTTCTTTACGAAATCCACGAGGGGATCTATGGCAGTCACACTGGAGGTCAGTCCTTGGCGCACTGAGCCCTCACTCATGGATATTGGTGGCCGTGTATGCAGAAAGACGCCCAACAGTATGTCCAAAAATGCGACAAGTGCCAAAGGTTTGCTCCACTCATTCATCAACTAGCCAGGTATCTAACTCCCCTCACCAGTCCATGGCCATTTGCACAATGGGGACTGGACATCGTTGGACCTCTAGCAAGGGGAACTGCTAACAAAAGGTTCTTCGTTACTGCCACTGACTATTTCACTAAGTGGGTGGATATTGAAGCCTTAGCAAGCATAAAGGAAGCTGACATGAAAAGGTTCATTTGGAGGAGTGTCATACTCGGTTCGGCATCCCAGGGGCCCTACTATCTGACAACGACACCCAGTTTGATGGGAAGGTTTTCAGGAAGTTCTACTCTGACTTAAAAATTGAGTCCAGAAATTCTACTCTAGTCTACCCTCAAGGTTATGGTCAAGCTGAAACGTCTAACAAGATGGTCATCAATGGGATGAAGAAGCGGCTGGAGAAGGCCAAAGGAAAATGGGTGGAAGAACTGCCAAACGTTCTGTGGGCGTACAGAACAACACCACGACAATCGACAGGGGAGACACCTTACTCTCTCACTTATGGGATGGAGGCTGTCATCCCCTTGGAGGTCGATCTTCCCACTATTCGGTCTAAAATCTTTGAACCAGCAAACAATGATGAGGCTATCGCCCAAGCTCTTGATTTGGTAGATGAGCGCAGAGAGGCCACTCTCATTCGTCTGGCAGCATACCAGCAACAACTTACTAGAAGTTTCAATAAAAATGTGCTAATTCGACAATTTCTACCTGGAGATCTGGTGCGAAGGAAGGTAATGGATCATAAGAAGGTCCCTGGTGAAGGGAAGCTCAGTCCTAACTGGGAAGGGCCTTATAGAGTTACCTCTGCCTTAGGCAACGGAGCTTACTACTTGACTGACCTAACAGACAAAGCCATTCCTCATCCTTGGAATGTTGCCAACTTGAAGAAATACTATCAGTGATGTAATGATCTAAACAGCTTTTGAATGTAATCGCAATTTTCTAAGTATTAATGAAATCGACTTTTCTCTACAAATTGTGTTGTTTTTCATATGTGTCATGCATATTTTCGCTCAACAATTAAGCAAGATTGGGTTACGGGTCTTAATCTACGCCGTAGCCCGAAATCTCAGCCTCTGGTTGGAGTAGGGCGCCAAGTGGAATAGCTTGGTGGAATTTGTGCCAAGTATTGTTACTTGAAAGCATGGTCCATGGTAATAACTCGTGCTCAACAGAGAGTTGAGATACGCTCACCGATGAGCTAAACTTGATCGAATCAAGTAAAGACCAAGCAACAAAGTGTTTGGTCAAACTCAGCATATTTTAATTATTTATTTATTTTTTAAAATTTTGTCAAGGCAGGAAGCCTGGTTTGTCCAAAGAGACGGTCCGTTCGGTCTTGGAGCCTCTACTCGGTCGAAAGGCATACAAAGCTCTCTTAAAGGCAAGAAGCCTGGTCTGTCTGAAGAGACGGTCCGTTCGGTCTAGGAGACTCTACTCCGCCGGAGGGCATACAAAGCTCTCTTAAAGGCAAGAAAACTGGTCTGTCCGAACAGACTGTTCGTTCGACCTCGGAGCCTTTGCTCGACCGGAGGGCATACAAAGCACTCTTAAAGGCAAGAAGTTTGGTTTGTCCTAACAGACGGTCCGTTCGGCCTCTGGGCCTCTACTCAGCCGAAGGGCATACAAAGCTTTCTTAAAGACAAGAAGCCTAGTGTATCTGAGCAGATGGTCCATTCGGCCTCAGAGCATCTGCTCGGCCGGGGGCATACAAAGCTTTTTTAAAAGCAAGAAGTATGGTCTATCCAAACAGATGGTCCACTCAGCCTCGGAGCCTCTTCTCAGTTAGAAGGCGTACAGTACTCATTAAAAACAAAGATGAAGAGCAAATAGACTGACAAAAACATAAAACATCTCATCAATAATCTTGCAAGAGTTACAAAAATCAAGAAGTCCAACCTTACATTCACAAAAAGCAACCAAACTCCTCAAAAGGAGTTGCCAAAAGAAAAAGTACATAAAAAAGATAGACCTATTTTTGAGGAGCATCTGAAGGAGTAATGGAATTGGTCGACAACATGGTCTCTTGAATAGTAGTTGGATTAGCAAAAGGTTTTGGAACAACCAAGGCACCTTGTTCAACCACAGTAGAAGCTGGGGGAAGAGCCGACCAGTCAACGGTAGGAAGAGTAGCAGAAGGACTTGATGGTACAATCTGTTGGGTGGTCGGTTGACCCTTTCTTGTTGAAGAAGCTGGGATCTCCTTATAAAGAGGTGAACTATTGGGCACCTTTGCTGCAGTCAAAGCATCATTCCAAGCTTGGGCGCAAATCCCATCTTTCGCTTAGCTTCAACTCAGCCTTCAACTCGACTATCTGAGCTTCGTCCTTCTTCACAACTTCAGCTGCAAGTAACCGAGCCTTTTCAGAAATGGCAAGGCCTTGCTTCAATCTTGAAACAGTATGCTCAATCTCTTTTTTCTTCTTTTTTTCTAGCTCCAAAGCCCTAATCACCACACCAACCTGCTCTCTTGATTCAAGAAGCTGCTGCTCAATCTCATAATAGCGGCCAAGTGCTAGGTGGGTCTTTTGGTTAGCCTGAAAACCATTGGAGATATAAGTTTGGACAGTAAAGAAATACACGAAGTGGCAACTCAAAAAAGAGGAATGTCACAATCATTGAAGTCCAAATTATTGACAGATAAGGGTTACCATGGAATAATTTGGACAGATAAGGGTTACCATGGAATCCTCAAAACAAGGTCCTAGTTGGAAAGCAGGCAGTGGCTGGGCAACAAAGTTCAAATGATTAAAAACAACACATAAAATCGGCGGGGCCAGCTTACCGGCAACGAAACAGCGGTGCAATGATGGAACCCACCGGCGACAAGTAGCGAACTAGCGGCAAGAGAGCGTCAAAATCCACCACCGGCGATGAAGCTCTCAAGCTTTGAAGGTGTTAGAGATCTGCTGAAGATGAAAAAGTTTGACAAGCAAGATGGGGTTTCTAGAGTGAGAAAATAAAAAATGAAAGGAAATGCCCCAACTACCAATTGCCGAAATCAATGGGGAGGGAAATGCAGCAACAAGGTCAACAACAGAGAGTGAGAGGTCACTTACAAGTTATGATCTACAACCCACGTGATAGCAACGGTGCCGGAGCAACCCAGTCATGGGCAAACAGACGAACTTTGTCGGCAGGAAAAGCTGCCGGAAACATCAAATGATGTCAAGGAGGCGCACTTGAAAAGCCCGCAAGATAGGCAATAATGAAGAAATTGATATACAGAGAGAAGTTGAAACCCACACTTTCTTTTGAATCCTCCAATCCAAGCTTGACGTGTGTCTCACAACAGCTACAGAAAGGACATTTCATGTCAGAATCGAGCAAGACCAACCGAGCAAGAATTTAAAAAAAAAAAAGATTGAGCAGTCTAGGCAAACCCACCTATGGAGGTCCTTTCTTATTTCCGAAAAGCAAAGGCTTATAAGAGTTGGGCAACATAACCAAACAGAGCTTAGGTACATGATCAACAAGACAGCAGCTGACAACACGAGACCACCAAGCGAAAATTTGGTCCAATCCCCAAGCTGTGTGGAAGACCGAGCAACAAGCAATTTATGAACATACTGCAGATCCACTCCAACAAGGTACAACAAAGTCAAAAAAATAATGGCCCAGGTAAGACATTTTTTTATATAGAGTAAAGGACTTGATGGATTTTGGGACCCACCTAGCAAGTTTATGCAAGGCCAAGCATTTGAATTTGCAAATATAGCCATTACAAATATGGCAGCCAAGGGTTGGAAAGTTGGTGGGCCCATGGCAATCCATGTTAAACAACCAAGCCCATGAAATCAAATACATGTACAAACATACTGCTTCAAGGCTAACAAAAAATAAAAATAAAAATAAAAAGAGTGATAAGAGAAAAAAAAAAAAAAGAAACAAAAAAGAAAAAAGAAAGAAAGAAAAAAAAAATGGTCACCCAACTGAGGCAGCGGGCCAGTAGCATAGCTCAGACTCGAAGACTTCGAGCACGAGCTAAGGGGCAAATGAAGAGGGTCATTTACAAAGCATAAGCAGAACAAGGAGGAGACTGCAAGCCCAAGGGCGATACTTGGGCCTGGTAACGCTACAGGATTAGAACGTTAAAATCCAAACACGAGTTTGGGTCGAGCTAGTGTTCAATGGTCCAAACCGTGTGGGCCAAGCGTTTACTTAAACCAGAGAAGAACCACCAAGGGACAAAACATGAAGACCAAGTGTGATCTTAAGCCCAACAGACCAAGTAATCCGAACCACGCAGCCCAAGTACGAACTTGGGCCGAGCGTAGCTAAGGAGGATGATCAACTTGAATCAAGGCGCTAAACTAATCGTAAGAGCGTCCGGTACGAACCAACCGTGCAAATTAACTCGCATCCAATACACGGAAGGAGCGTTTGATCTGCCACGAATAAAGGAATTGCTTAACGGATTCTTTGCTCTTTCCATTGAGGAGCAACCTAACATTTCGGCTAAGTGTCGAGCGGCAAAGAGAGAAACTGGGTGAGTAAGTCAAACGGTCCTTATAAAAGGTAACCTCATTCTTCTTGAGGAGGGATCGATCGCTGAACACTCTAAACTGACTCGTCTATTCTTTCCTATACCAAACTCTGGTACTGACTCGACCGTCGGAGGGGTTTCCGACCATCCCCGGTCGGGCAGCTTAACCGTTTGTTCCTTGTGCAGGCCTTCACCCATTGGTGCATTAGGGTTCGTCCACGAAGTTTCATTTTACTCTATTGTGGAAATCGGTCCGCACAATATTGTTATATTGTCTCCTAGATACATATATATATATATACACTATAATGTTATATCAATAAGAGAAATGGAATTTAATCACAATGAAAGATTGTGTGGGTAAATTGAGAAATTTCAAGGCATTGATATAGAAATACATTGCATTGGCATTTGATTTCATTATCATCACTTTTCGAATTGGCATTGTTGAGATTATTAAATGGAACTTTATTATTGCATTCGACATTTGCATCGCCATTCCATTTATCATTGATGCAATTGATTTTGAATATTGCATTGGAAAAGTATTGCTTTAAGAAAGGAAAATGTTTTGTGAACATGATCATATTGATTTGTTTTTGGAGTAAATACGTTGGTAAGTCCGGATGGGGGGTAAAAGACCAAAAACACACACGGAGGTGGTACCACGTGCCTTCCGGTTAGCAACGGTAAAGTGGGATTTGGTAGTGCTAGTTATGCCTACTTTCAGATACCAACCTAAGGGTTACCTGAGTTGTATTTACCGCCCCTTTGAATTACATTGAAATCATTGAATTGTTAAATTCTTAAATTTGCATTGTGCACAAAAGTTTCAAAAGATAGAGGTGTACGTTTTTAGACATGGCATAGCATATGCATTCATCTCAGGGATTGTATAAAATGTATATACTTTGTTAAGATTTTTTTACTGCGTTTTGTGCTCACCCTATGGGATTTTGTGCAGGAAAGGATGTGGTGATCCCGCCGAGTTAGAGGCGTGGAGTATATTTTGAGAGCACAAGACTCTTTTATTTTGTTGTAATTATTTTGGCAAGCCAAGGGCTTTATGTGTATGGGTTCGAAAAACCACTTTTGTGTAACCGGGGTTTAAGACTTGGAATTTGTAGCCCCTTGAGGGCATTGATTTGTATTGATTTATTGCGCCACATGCTATAGATTCATATTCTAAGAATGTTGAATATATACTTGCATGTGGAATATTTTTGTAAATCTCTAGAGTTAAATGAATATACATGATAGAGATTAATGATGATGTCTATGTTGAGGCCTTATTTTCTTATATATATTAGCATTGGAATGGTTGATTTTGGAAACAAGATAAAGTAATTGGGGATTGATGAATCTATTTTGAGTTAATTAGTTCGGGGCGTGACAGATAGGCCCAAAATCGGGTCCACCACGGCCCAATAGCATCATCCAGTCTAATTAAAAAGACCAGAGAGAAGCGGTGGCCATATACTTATATGGCAACTATTATTTTTTTCAAATTTTAAAATTCTGTAACTTTCAATATACATATCTGTTTTCGATAAAATTTATATTTTTTAAAATTACTTGACGAGATCTATCAACCAAGATCTTCATTGAATATAAAATTATGAAAAACAAAAAAATAGATATAAAACTTTACACTTTTTTAAATTTGAAAATGTAATTTTCAAATTTTCACATATTTTAGACATATTTTTAAAATTTCACATAGTTTTTGCATTGAAAATTTTTAAAATTTAAATTTCTAATAGTATAAAATTTCACATATTTGAAATGTACAAAAAATAGAAATAAATTTCACAGTAAACTTTTATAGTAAGAGAAGTTTTTTTTTTCTCTTTTTTTTAAAAGATTTTTTTAAAGTGATATTCATATTTTTGAAATGTAAAAAGTGCGAGTTCATAATTTTTTTATTCAATATTTTTTTAATTTTATAGAATAAAATATTTGAATGCTCACACTTGTTACAAATAAAAATAATGTGATTTTTTAAAAAGTGCGAATATTCACATTTTTAATGAATAAGACAAGTGTGAATGCTTGAAAAATATGAATATATATATATATTTTAAATGTGAATAATTACATCAACTTTTACACTTTCTAAAAAAGCATAATATTTTGTTTATTGAAAGTATGAATATTCACATCACTAATTATTACATCATTTAAAACTTCAAACTAAATAAAAAATAGATTATAGTGTAAAAGAAAAATTAGATTAGATACCTAATGAAATATTATAAGAGAAAATAATCAATAAATCCAATTTTACTTTTAAGATTACTATTAAATGTTTCAATATGGACAACTACATCATGTTGGTAATAAATTATTCCCAAAAGATTCATTGCTTTATAATGGTGTATTTTATCCTAATTTTACTTTTATTTAATATGAATGGTATATTTTACCCCAATTTTACTTTTATTTAATATGAATAACAATTTTATAAATAATTTTAACTTAATTAAAATTTAAAATTTTAATTGTAAAAATTATTAATATTATATTAGAAAAATCATAAATAACAATTTAATTGAATCAAGTATAGTATAACAAATTATTCCAAATTATGAATTCTTTTAGTGTAAAAAAAATTCTATTAAAATTACAAAAAGCTAAGAAAAATAATACTATGAAAAATTTATATATTTCTCAATCATGAGATAGTTGATGGATCTTATATTTATACTTTTGTTTATGAAAATTTATTTAATTTGAACAATTAAAAATAAATTAAAATTATTTATGAAAATTTTGGTTCATATTTGAACGAGAAAGATAAAATTAAAATAAAATATACTATTATGAACAATTGAATTTTTTTTTATAACAATTATAATAAAAAAACTTATTTGTTAATATCGAAATTTGATATAACTCAATAGTAATTTTCAAAACAAAATAGAAATTATTGATAATTTTTTCATTGTGGTTTATGATTTATTTTAGGAAAATTTATTAAAAATACTCTTTCAAATACTTGTATCACAATTAGTCCATAATTTATATTCTTGTATTCCAATATGTGCTATTATTTGGACATTTGATCCACAAAATCCTAATTATCATATTTAAGGTATTTATGGATAATTTTTCTCTTACAAATATTTTTTGAACCATTGACAACTTGGTGTGCAATATTTTGGACTATTTTGTAGTTTTTATATATTAAACTTTAAAAATTCATAATTTTTGTTGTACATATACATATTTTTTTATGAAATTTATATTTTTGAAACCTAGTTTTCGAGATCTATCAAATAAGATTTCACTTGAATATGTAATTTTATAAAATGAAAACAAATAAATAAATTTGACAATGTGAATGTTCACATTATGAGACATTCATACTGTCAATATAAATATTAATGCACCCTTTATCCTATTATTATTAGAGATATTTTGATAACTATGTCGCTCATAGGATTTATTTGAATATAAGAAAATAATTTGAATTAAATGGAACATAAGTAGATAAAGAGGGATTTATGAATAAATACTCCATTCTTTTTAAATACAATATCATATTTTCTACAATTAAACAATATTACTTTACTTAAATTAAAAATATTTATAAATTGTTGTTCATATTAAATGAGGGGTAAAATTGAGATAACATACATCATTATGGAGTAATGAACTTTTTGAAAATAGTTTATGAAAAATAGGACTTAATTATCCATATTGAAACTTGATAGAACTCAATAGTAATCTTATGAGTAAAATAGGACTTATTGGTTATTTTCCCATATTATAATTAAGTATTCCATTTCCAAATTTGAAGATAGGGTTTTTTGGTCATTTTAAAAGTTAGGGAGAATAACTTGATTGTGGGGCATAGAAAAAAATTTAAAAACATGTGAAGTGCAAGTGAATTTGTGGTAAGGTGCAAGTTGCACCCCTCCATATTTGTATATTTTCTTTTTCTTTGTCTAACTGTTAAAGCAATTCTCCCTAAAAGTTATGGAATTGAATTGTAAATTATGAATAGAATTAAATGGAATACAAGTTATAAATATGAAATTTATCAATAAAAATCCCTTTAATTTCTTTGTGATATATATACATATAAATTGAAAGGGTCAAGTTACTAATGTCACTAAAACTTAAATTATTAGAAAAGAAAATATGTCCAAAATGTATATCAAGTTACGAATATAAACTGAAAGTGATAGATCATCAATTGTTCCTAAAGGTTTCAATTGTCCCTAAAAGTTAGTTAAAAAAAAAAAGAAAATGCTAAAAACAATATTAAGAGTTGTTAGTATTGAAAAAATGTGTAAAAGTGTTTTAGAATATATGAAAAATGTATTTGAATTACAAATTTTTTAGCCAATTATGGTGCTTATTGACAATCCTAAGGACGGTTATTAGCAAAATCCCTTAAAAAAGTCCGGCACAATAAATATATATATGTTTACTACTATAAATTTTATATCAAAATCAAAATTTATATTTTTACAGATTTACCAATACACCCACTAATAAATAAATAGCATATATATATCAAGCTAACATAAACTAACTTGAAATTCTTCTACTTTAATAATAGGCTCCATTTGAGGACTTGAATTTGTAGTCAAAAATTTTAAAATCACTATAAATTATCATATCACTTTATTATTCTATTTATTTTTTTGTACGTATTTGTCTAAAAATTTAAAAACTCAACTTAAATAGTCATTTTTCAAAGGGGATGGAGTTGGGATATTATTGTGCCCAAGCACAAGGAGCCTAACTGTCCTTGGGTGGGCCTATTTATAGAACGTCAAGATGATTTAAATTATTTATCTTATAGAATAGGTAGACGATTATTTATATGGGTCATTTTGGGAAGCTAGCAAAAAGTTAACTTTTATCTTTTTTAGTTAAAAAAGTTAGTTTTTTTTTTTAATCAACAAAAATAAAACTTTATTGAATTAGAACCAAGAAAAAAATCCTTACATCTGACATCAATAAAGGAACAAAAAAGGCCGTGCTACTAGCATCATAGTGAACTATACTCATCCCAACTAGGTTGACACAAGAAAGCCATCCAATCATTTTTTACCCAAGTCACTACCCAAAAAGTTAGTTTTTTTGGCTAAAAAAGTTAAAAGCCAGTTTTTTACCAACTTCCCAAAACACCTCATAAAAATATTAAATTAATTGGACTTGGATAACTACATAATCATATTATATTTGTTTTTAAAAAAAAATTAACCATAAATTTGATTTCGAGAATAAATTTTTAATTTTTTAAAAACAAATATAATTTGATTATGTAACTATTGATATCTAATCAATTTAGTTTTTACATGAATTGTTTGATAAATTTTGCAAATTTAATAGTTCAAATAATCTTAATAGAGATATTGTATAGAAACTTTTGTACATTTTAAGATTTGTTTGAAAAATTTTGTTTAAGATATTGTATAGATATTGTTTGATAAATCATCTTAATAACATTTTAAGATATTGTATAGATATTGTTTGATAAATTTTGCAAATTTAATAGGTCAAATTTTCCCATTCAAGTGGATATTTTATAGAAACTTTTGTACATTCTAAGATTTGTTTAGAAATGTAAAATATAAACAGTCAGCATCTGTGTTGTGAAGCTTGGCCGTGTCCCGCATCTGTTTGAATTATTTTAAGTGTTTATATTGTAGGATTCGTTGAATAGATCATTCATATAAATAAAAAAATGAAAAATTTATGTGCAAGTCCTAATAGGTGAACTTATTATCTAATAAGCCCTATGATAATTAATGGTATTTTTCATCAAATATTGTTAAAAAAATGTTACTAATTATTAATTTTCAACGACAGTTTGAAATTTGTCACAAAAAATGTCACTAATTATAAATTTTAGGGACAGTTTAAAAAAATTAGCACAAAAATGTCACTAATTTTTAACTTTTAACGATAATTTGAAAGTTCGTTACAGAAAAAATCACTAATGCTAAGTTTTAGTGACAATTTATGAAAATCGTGATAAAAAAAGTCACTAATTGTTAATTTTTAGCGACATTTGTAAAAAATCGTCACAAAAAATTATTTTTAATTACGATTTTATTAGGATTTTTTTTCAATAGGACTTGATGAGAATTAAGTCAAATTATTAGGACCTAATGGTAGGTTACCCTAAAAAATCAAGATAATTGGACATATGTAACCTCGTAACAAAATCACATTTATATTTAAATAAAATAAACAATTAGTATGATTTTCATAATCTTTTAAAAAATAATTAAGGCTTAATCATATATTTATGCTTGTTTAATTAACTTTATTTTTCATATATACATAATATAAATCTTATAACATGAATGATTATGGTGAAATAATAAGTCCGGATAAACTCGGGTGGGCCATGGACCATATTAGCAGAGTTACGTACCTTGATTGTCAATCCAACCACTAAATAAATTACGAGACAAGTTGAGGTTTCGGAGCTCTTTGAAAGGAAGGAAGACAGAGGCATTTATGAACCAAGTTCTGTTTTGGAAGTATTCTCTGAAATCTGGATATGCGAATTCGAATAAGAATTCGGCTTCGGCAGATCTGTAAAAAGATTCATCCCCTGATATTTCTCTTATATTATGCAGAGAGAGCTCAGTCACGTGCCCAGTGGTGGGATCGCATGTGACTCTCTCCCAATCACAGCACTCATTCAGATGATGATCTGCTGGTTTGTCAATCCAGGTAGGGAGAATACGTTCTGCAACAGCACCGTTGGATTTGAGGAAATCCTTCAATTCCAATAGACCCCTCCTCTCCTCTTCCAAGCAACCACTACTGTGTCCATTGAGATGAACCAAAACTATCAGTACCCACTTAATAGCAAACTTGCCCACAAAAGCCCACCCCATTTTATCAAACTATGGCTTCGTTTATTTTTAGAGACAAGAGGTAGGATTGGACTCACAATAAGTTAGGATATTAGTAGGGGCATGGGATGGGTAGGTATGGTGGTTGATTTTCTGTCACTAGAAATTTCTATGCAGCCCTCTCATGACAATGACTTTCTTCTCTTTCGCTTCCATTTATTTTTCTTTTTCTTTTTTTCTTTTTCCAACTCACTGTACCATTATAAATTCTTGGGTTTTGTTGTAAATTCTAGATAAATAAATTAATTTAATTAATCATATGGACAAATTTGAGAGTTTGATCTTTCTGGAGGTTTTTCTATTTACTATTGATGGACTGAAATAAAATAATTTTCTTCTTCTACATAAATAAACTGATTTTTTATATTAAAATATAATAGTATAATAATATATTTATACCAAAAAAAATAATACATTAAAATAATATAGTATCGTTGGCTATTTTGATACTTCGAAAGATAAAAATGTAATTGTTGCGTGTCAGTAAAGATCTGAAAAGTCTTTACAAAATTTAGAAGTTAATTTAGTTATCAGCCAATTGTGATTAGGTTCTTTAAGCTCAATGAAGAGAATTTTAGTAGTTGTATTTTAGTAAAACCAATGCAATGTAACTTGAATTCGAAACAGAATGGGAGTAAGAGACTACACAAAAAATGTAATTTATTAATTGAATAATATAATTACAAAATGTTATCTTTAGTAAGGGTAATTTCGAAAGTTGAATTCTAAAAATGTAAGAGTTATTTTAATCTATTCCTATGAAAAGAAAGTGCAGTGCTAAAATTTAAAAATAAATGAAATGATAGACATAGAGTCTAGATTTATTCGGGGCTCTTTCATTTTTATTTTTGTCTATTTATAGTCTTCTCTTAACCTTCGAAGCAATTAAGCTATTGTTCCTCGCCATGATCTTCTTTCTTTTAACTACTTCTTAAGGTTACTTCTTATTTTTGTGCGTGGATAATCGCCGACTTGATAACTTTTTTCTCTTGTGCTTCTCACGTGTTGAACAAACATATTCTAATTATTAGAACTTTCACTGCTCATGTGAGTTGCTTTGAAGGAGGGACTCCTTAATGAGTTGTGCATCCGCATAATTTCCTTTGCTTGCCGTTTACTTTCCACACGTAACCTTTTGACTGGATAGTTTAATTATGGGGCCAACAGATAATTATGGTTGTACAGATGGCAAGCATCCCGTGGATCTATGGCTGATAATTGTGGTTGGGTCTCGGCCCCAGGACTTGGGCTATTCTTGCCTCCACAACACTGCGAAGACTAGACTTTGACAGTTGACAAGTCAATATCTACAGCATGTCGAACGCGTAATGTTTTTATACTGCAAAGACTAGACTTCGAAAAAATTATCATCCAGTAATATTTTTACAAAGTTGATAAAAAAATTTAAAATTTAATTATTAATATTTATAAAATCTCTCATCAATTAATAATTATTTTTTAAAAATATATATTGAAACTTTTCTTTTAAAAAACTCAATGCAAGAAGACTCCATGGAAGCCCACTCCACTCCAGACGATCCAGACACAAAAAATTTTGGGGAATGTAGTAGAAGGCACATTTGTTTTATTTTTTGTTTTTCAGAATTGATTTTTATTTAGAGTTATTTACACAAAAATTCCCTAAACTAGTACAATATATCACTTTAGCTTCTTAAATTTTAACAGCCCTACAAGTATACAATCTACTATTTATTCCAAAATTTTAAGGTATTTGTATTATATACAGTGGCAACTCCAGAAATTTATAAGAATGTGATGACTCCAAAAACTTAAGTTTCACAAATTTTATGAGAAAAAAAAAAATTTAACTAATTAAAATTTAAACTTCTCAAACTTTAAGTAAAATAAACTTTTAATAAAATATTATAATCTTTTTTTTTGGGGTGAATAATATTATTGCCTTAACAAAATAAAAAAAAAATACATAAACTTCTACAATTATATTCGACGAGGTGTCATTTTTTGGAATCGTTGTATGATAACCTCATTCTTAATAGTGTCAAACATACCATTTTTCATATATATATATATATATATATGTGTGTGTGTGTAAATAGGTACATTATATACATAAAGAGTGTTCAATGAAACATTGAAGTTAATTAAAAATACATGTTCTTGTTATTCAACAAATTCTTCATAGCGAAATTCACCCGAATATTAGCGGGCAATTATTAGGTTTTTGCAATAATATCAATGTTTCAATTAACAAAATTTTTTGTAAAGAGCATAAAAAATATTTATAAACACAAAAATAATCTCAAATTATATTTTGCCCAAATCAAATATCATAAACCCTAAATTTACAAAAACAAAGCTAATCTTAAATAGAAATTAAGAGGGAGTTTTACATGTGCATTAGGGCCGAGCTAGGCCCAGGCATAATAATGGGCCGTTTTGTGGGCCGAGGTAAAAAGGGCTTTGTGAAGTGGACCATGGTGTTAGTGTTTAGCTCGGTCCAGGCAGTTACAGTCACCGCGGTCGGGATGGTGGGCTCCTTAAGCTAGACCTCGCCTCTTTTAGTTCGGTCAAGACTTGCTGTAGATTAGCCCAGTCCAAACAAGTGAAAATCGAGGTACAAGTGAAACATGAGTCGAGATACATGTTGCATATAAAGGCGCCGGGATAAGTATGAAAGAGATAGCGTTAGCTCAGTCATACTATTGTCCAAACCGAGGTAAAACCATCTCACTTGGTTTAACTAGTGAGAGGGGTGTTGAAGGATAAGCATTATCTTTCAGGAGTGCGATTCCTAGGAGGACTCTACATGGAGGAATAAAAGTCCTACTAAGATTGTGCCACACGGAACCTATAAAAGCTCATAACAAAACCTATGGAAGAGGTAACATAACTTTGATTCTCGAATACACAGAGCTTTTGTCTATTTGTCTATT
Source organism: Camellia granthamiana (assembly GCA_036172215.1). Lineage (NCBI taxonomy): Eukaryota > Viridiplantae > Streptophyta > Magnoliopsida > Ericales > Theaceae > Camellia > Camellia granthamiana. The sequence continues at coordinate 24,706,491 of CM069917.1, read as the reverse complement.
TTGCTGACTTAGGCATCGGAGAGGTATCCGGCACACACCCGCCAGCTAGCTCACGTTTGTGTTTTCAGGGAATAAAGCGACGACGTTTGGAGGAGCGCAGACTTGATCAACAGGATTATACGAGAAGATTATTTCGTGCTCATACAATTGGCACCGTCTGTGAGAATTCCAGAAAGAACAAAACCTCTTGATCAAGTTTTTTCTCTCTAGTCGGAAGCAATGGCGCACAATGAAGACTTGCTACAATCAGCTATCGACGAATAAACCCCAGAGGAGGGTGGGAGGCGCGAAGGTTTGCCTTCTATCCCTCCCATGGCAGATTTAGAGCCCCAGCGTCAGAACCCCCGGAGAGATGCGAAGGGGAGGCGGGCTAATAGCCCCCGTCGCTCTCAAAGTCCTGAAAGACAAAGGCGGAAGATGGACCCTCAAGTTCTGGAAGATCGCGTGACGGAGCAGGATGAGTTGATACGAAGGATGGCGGTGGACATGGAGTCAATGAAGCGCCAGATAAAAGGAAAAATGGTGGCGACATGAGAGGGGCGCAAAAGCAGCATGCCCCCTCGCCACTTGGAAGATCGTGGTAGGCGTACCACACCATTACAAGCAGAAAGAAGGAGCCTTGGAACAGGCGATACGTAATCAAGGACTTCCAAGACTCGTTACTCCATGTCTGAGAGAACGAGAACTAAGAGGTCATATACTGAGGGAAGCACCTATCGGCCTTCGCACACGCACTAGGCGTCATCTAGGCACACGGAGTTGCCTAGATCATCTGACTTGCGAACTGTGCTTGAAGAAAGGGCACGATGGAAGGAAGATACTAGGGCACGCGACCCGCGCCGAGTTTCAGCTCTTCAGCGGTTAGCCCCTCGGACGCATGGGAGCGTCGAGGTAGGAATGCCAATACCGCGCCTTGCTTACGAACCAACGGACAAAGCATTAGCAAGGTTGCAGAGCTCGCCATTCGTTCCGGCAATTTAGAAGGCACCACTACCTTCGGGCTTTCTCCAGCCCAAATTCACTACTTATGAAGGCAAAATAGACCCCTACATGCACCTAAGCCACTTTCGCCAGCTTATGGCAATATACCGGTGGAACGAGACTTTAATGTGCATCCTTTTCCCATCAAGCCTTGGCGACCTAGATTTAACCTGGTTCAAAAGGCTACCAGAAGGCAGCATCACCTCCTAGGCGCAATTGGCAGAGGTGTTCGTAACTAGGTTCAGAACGAATACCAAAACACCAGTGGAGATCAATCAGTTACTCTCCATTGACATGAACGACAAGAAGACGTTGAGATCCTATAATAGTCGTTATTAGGAAACCTTCAACCAGATTGGGGATTGCCCTACAAACCTCGCAATTGTATAATACAAACGGGGCCTGCCAGTCGGCAACAAATTGAGGGACTCAATTACCATGACGCCACCTCTCACAATGGAGGCCTTGATGGAAAGAGTGCACCAGCATATTCGGGTGGAGGAGGATGGCACCCGTGCTAAAGCAAAATCTGGTGCAACAGCAGTGCCAGATAAAAAGTCTACGACAAAAGTCAACATGGTAGAACGACCAAGCAGGAATGGGCGAGGCAGGCGGGCCAACAGAGAGGACCAAGACAAAAGGTGGTTAAGAGTTCGCACTGCCATTACCACGGTGTTCAAAAAACTAATATACCAGATTCTCAGTGAGATACGCGACGAACCTTTCGTCTGATGGCTAGCTAAGTTGGGAGAAGCGTAGAAAGACTATGACGAAAGGTCCCGGTGCACCTTCCATGATGAAAAGGGGCACCGCACTGAAAATTGCACGTCGTTGAGACAACATTTGGAGAAGTTAGTGGTGGCTGGGCATCTGGACCAGTACATAGAAGGAGGGACATAGCTAGCCCCCCAGAACCACAACAACCCAAACGGAATGCCGGTTGACACCCCACCCCAAGGCATAATTAACGTAATACATGGAGTATTCGAACCTGAGTAGGTATGTGGGAATGATCAAAAGGCTGAGCACTTAAGGGAGGTATTAAGTGCACAACCTGCCATCAAAAGGGAGAGAACAGAGGCCACGAACGTCATATCTTTTTCAGACAGAGACTTGGCAAGGATATATTGCCCTCACAATGATGCACTGGTTGTCACTCTCGGCGTCAAAAATTTCGACATCAAGCGGATTTTGATTGACCAAGGGAGCTCATATGAGATAATGTATTACGAAACCTTCAAACAACTAAAGCTGGAGGACAAAGACTTGGCACCTGTAACATCTCCCCTAATCGGATTCAACTCAATGCCAGAGTGGCCAGTTGGCAAGATAATCCTCCCAGTCAGAGCATGAAGCATGACGAAACAGGTGGAATTCTGGGTATTGAAAGTCCCTTCCACTTACAACATAATCTTGGGAAGGACATGGTTGTACGCCATGCGATCGGTAGCGTCAACCTACCATCAAGTATTACGGTTCCCCAACGAAGCCGGGGTAATTGGAGAGGTCTTTGGAGACCAAATTATGTCCAAACAGTGCTTCGTCACAGTAAATGGCAGCCGCGCTACCAAAAGGGTATGTACAGATGGTGGAAGAACCTGAGAGCAATAAACTGTTTGCGAATGTGGGCAAGGCAGCTGAACAGAAGGCGGTGGAAGACTTGGTATAGGTAAGAATAGATGAAAAAGACCCAGAAAAGTTCTTTTTGCTTGGCTCGTCTTTGTCCAGCACTGAGAGGATAGAGGTCAGGGAATTCTTAACCTCTAACATCGAAGTGTTTGCCTAGACACCGTATGACATGCCTGGCATAGACCCAAACTTCATTTGTCACCAACTGAACGTCCACCCAACTGCCAGACCAATTATACAGCGCACTCGCAGATCAGCACTCCACCATGCCGAGATAGTGGCGGAAGAAGTGGGAAACTTGCTGGCGGCAGGAGCTATCAGAGAAGTGCACTATCCCAGATGGATCTCCAATACTGTAGTAGTGCCAAAGAAGAACGGAAAATGGCGTGTCTGTATGGACTACAAAACAGTCAACAAGGCATGCCCAAAGGACAGCTTTCCCCTACCACGGATAGACCAACTGGTAGACCTGACGGCAGGACACAATTGACTTAGCTTCCTTGATGCGTACAGAGGTTACCATCAGATCGCTATATATGAACTAGATCAAGAGGTCACATCCTTTACAACGCCTAGAGGATTGTATTATTACAAGGTCATGTCCTTTGGCCTAAAAAACACAGGGGCAACATTCCAGCGGATGATCACCAAGATGTTTGAACCATTGTTAGGCAGAACAATGGAGGCTTACATCGACGACATGGTGGTCAAGAGCAAGGATGAGAAGGACCATCTCAGGGACCTAGATGAGATGTTCCAGATTCTGAAGAAGAACAAGTTGCGCCTAAATGCATCCAAGTGTGCATTCGGCGTAGGATCGGGCAAATTCCTAGGCTTTCTGGTGACCAACCGAGGTATAGAAGCAGACCCCTCTCAAATCAAAACAATCCAAGATCTTGAAAGGCCCAACATAGTCAAAGAGGTGTAGCATCTCACTGGCCTAGCAGTCGCACTCAACCGGTTCATAAGTCGGTCGTTATACAGATGTCGACCATTTTTCCAAGCATTAAAGGCCAAGTTTGAGTGGGATGAAGAATACGATCGCGCCCTAGAGGAACTGAAAGAATACATGTCTTCTCCACCATTGCTAGTAACCCCAATACCTGGAGAAGAGCTCTTTTTGTACCTGGCAATGTCACGGCACGCAGTCAGCGCGGTGTTGGTCAGAGCGGAAGGAATCCAACACCTGCCCATCTTTTATGTTAGCAAGACCTTGCTAGGCGCAGAAACCAGGTACTTACCATTGGAAAAACTGGCCTTAGCCTTAATGATGGCCTCAAGGAAGCTGTCGCATTACTTCCACGCCCATACCATAATCGTCTTAACAGCTTTTCGCCTAAAAGCTTTGTTTGAGAAGGCGAACTTTTCTGGGCAAATCTTGAAATGGGCGGTGGAATTGGGACAGTTTGATATCAAGTTTCAGCCCAGAACCGCAATAAAAGCCCAAGCTTTGGCAGACTTTGTGGCAGAGTTCACACCAGGAAGTCATCACATATGCCCAGTTGACTTAACTGGTACAACCGAAATAGGGACGGAAAGGGCTGCAGGAAGTGCGCAACCCCTAATACAGGACACCCTGCCATTTTGCAAACCATACAGGCTTGAGGATCAGAAAGAAGGAATAAACCATGCTGCACCAGGCAAAGACTCATCAACAAACGAAAACTTGGGGCAATCAGACAGTGAAGAGCAAAACCCAACAGCAGTCAGGGACTTGGAAGAAAACATAAGCAGCACGTAGGACCCCAAGACATCATCCGACCCCTCCACTTGCTGGAAGCTATTCGTAGGAGAGATGTGGAAGCTCTTCGTGGATAGAATATCCAACAGGCACGGTGCAGGACTTGGCATAGTCCTCATCTCACTAGATGGCCTAATAGTGGAACAAGCAGTCAACCTTGGCTTCCCAGCATCAAACAACGAGGCGGAGTATGAGGCACTTTTAGCAGGCCTGAAATCAGCACTGTACATGAAGGCAACCGAGTTAATGGTTTATAGTGACTCCCAGCTAGTTGTAAACCAAATTTCAGGCGACTACGAGGCAAAGAATGAAAGGATGGCTAAGTACCAATAGTTAGTCAGAAAGGAGATCATGAAGTTCGAAGTAGTGCGGATAGAGCAGATTGGCCGGGATGAAAACAGCAGAGCAGAAGAACTAGCAGGCTTCACTTCGATGGCAGATACATCCATCACACATCCATTACTGATCGACTTCCTACCAAGACCAAGCATTGAAGAACCCGAAGTAGCAGAGATATCTTGTGCCGAACTAGGCCCTTCATGGATGGATCCCATTATAGTATTCTTAAAAGACGACATTTTACCCAAAGAGAAGAAAGAGGCCAACAAAATAAAAGCAAAGTCACAGTGATTTTGGCCTTCTCCATCAATGGCCTTGTACAAGAAATCCTTCACAGGACCCTACCTGAAATGTGTCCATCCAAGCAAGGTCGAGGCATTCTTGTTCGAGATACACGAAGGCATATGCGGAAGCCACCAAGGAGGAAGATCATTGGTCTACAGAGCAATTTCACAAGGATATTGGCGGCCATACATGCAAGCAGATTTAGAGAAGTATGTCAAGAAGTGCGAGAAATGTCAGAAGTTCGCACACCAAATACATCAGCCAGCCAGAGAACTCCTACCATTAACTAGTCCATGGCCCTTTGCGATGTGGGGCTTGGACATAGTAGGACCACTTCCAACGGCACCCGGCAACAGAAAGTTCTTTCTTGTAGCAACAGCCTACTTTACGAAATTGGTGGAAGCAAAAGCACTCACCTCAATAAAAGAGAAAGATGTGAAGAAGTTCGTCTGGCAGAATATCATCACTCGGTTCGGTATACCCAAGGCTCTAATATCTGACAACGGCACCCAGTTCGATGGCAAAATTTTCAGAGGCTTTTGTGAAGAATACAAGATAGAATTCTACAACTCTATACTGGCATACCCCCAAGCAAATGGCCAGGCGGAAGCATCAAACAAAGTCGTCTTGGATGGATTAAAGAAAAGGTTAGAGAAAGCAAAAGGAAAGTGGGCTGAGGAGTTTCCTCATGTTTTATGGGCTTACCACACCACACATCGGTGATCAACTAGAGAAACACCATTCTCCTTAGCCTACGGTATGGAAGCAGTAATCCCACTGGAAATTGGCCTCCCCACCATCAGAAGCGAAAATTTTGACCCAAAGTTAAATGAAGAAGCCATAACCTTGGAACTCGACCTTGCGGAAGAAAGAAGAGAAAGAACACTGGTTCATATCGCCTTATACTAACAAGAGTTATCCAGAAAATATAACAAAACAGTATATCCGAGTTAATTCAAGATTAGAGATTGGGTGTTACGCAAAGTAATGGGAAACACCTTGATACCCGGAGATGGCAAGTTAGGGCCTAATTAGGAAGGACCTTACAAAGTGGTTGGATTAGCAGGAAAATAGGCATACCACTTGGAGGATGGAGACTGCAAGGGCATTCCCAGGTCGTGGAACACTGCCAATCTCAAACTATTTTATTTTTAGCTTTTCTTTATAGTGCTTGTAACTTTTCCTTTTTCAATAAAACAAGTAGTTTCTTTTCAGTATAATTATTTTCTGCTGTAAAAGTTGTTTTAGTGAGCTAGGGGTATTGAAAGCAGAGTCGGCCGGAATAACCAACTTTGAGCTCTCTTCAGCCAAGATCAGGATCTAGGCTGAAGAGGTTGGCTAGAAAAACCAACACTTCTCCTAAGCCAAGATAAGGATCTAGGCTGTAAGATGTTTGGCAGAAATAACCAAACACTTCGTTCTAGGTTGGATGGAATAACCAACTTTGAGCTCTCTTCAACCAAGATCAGGATCTAGGCTGAAGAGGTTGGCTAGAAAAACTAACACTTCTCCTAAGTCGAAGATAAGGATCTAGGCTGCAGGACGTTTGGCAGGAATAACCAAACACTTCATTCTAGGTTGGCTGGAATAACCAACTTTGAGCTCTCTTTAGCCAAGATCAGGATCTAGGCTGAAGAGGTTGGCTGGAAAAACCAACACTTCTCCTAAGCCGAAGATAAGAATCTAGGCTGCAGGACGTTTGGCAGGAATAACCAAACACTTCGTTCTAAGTTGGCTGGAATAACCAACTTTGAGCTCTCTTCAGCCAAGATCAGGATTTAGGCTGAAGAGGTTGGCTGGAAAAACTAACATTTCTCCTAAGCCGAAGATAAGGATCTAGGCTGTAGGAAGTTGGCTGGAAAAACCAACATTTATTGCTCTTCAGCCGAGATAAGGATCTAGGCTGAAGAGGTTGGCTGGAAAAACCAACACTTAGTGCTCTTCAGCTGAGATAAGGATCTAGGCTGAAAAGTGGTTGGCTGGAATAACCAACTTTTAGCACTCTTTAGCCGAGATAAGGATCTAGGCTGAAGAGTGGTTGGCTGGAATAACCAACTACTCTTCAGCCGAGATAAAAACCTAGGCTGAAGAGGTTGGCAGGTATAGAATAAATCGAGCAAAAAGAAGAAAAAGATTTCATTCAAGATGCAAAAGAGTTACAAAGGAGTGGGACTTCAGCCCGGTTACACATTATTTCCAAAAGTAAGAAGAAGAAAATACAGCATCAAGCAAAGAGGTCGTCAAGATCCATATCCAGATCAACTCGAAGCCCGGTTTTGGCAGGTAGCTCGGTCACACTTTCAACCAAGTCTTCCACTGGCGGCTCCACCTGAGCTGTCTGGACAACGGGATCATTGGCGATGACCGGAGCATTATTGCGTTCTGGGGACTCCTATTCTACCTCAGCTTGAAGAAATTTTTGTTAAATGGCAGTAGCATACTCCACCATGTAGCTCGGTATGAAATGCGAAGGAGGGTTGAAGAAGACCTCGATCTCTGGGCCATGACCGAGCTACGCCACGGCAGCCTTCTACCCACATTTGAAAAATATATCCTTAGCAGCTTCGCACTGCAGGATATAGGTGGCTTCACCTTCTTTATAACCGCGGTCTTCCGCGTATTCCATCTTCTTCTCAAGCTCCGTTATCTCGGTGTTCTTCTTCTTCTCGACTTTAGCAAGCTCGCGCAGATAACGGTCCTTCAGCTCGGTCAAGGCTTTTTGTTTGTCCGCCTCCGCTGAATCTACTAGCCCGGTGAGTCGGACGACTTCTGATTGAAGCTCGGCCATTTTTTGTTTGGCTTCGTTTGGCTCGACTGTCTTGCTATCAGCCTCAGCCACGGCAAGCCTTGTCGTCTTGCGCAGCTCTAGCACACGCTTATGCGCAATGTGGTTTTTCTGCATGGCCTGCGAAAGAAGAGAAAGCAAATAAGTAAAAACCGAACAAACAGACGTATAAAATGAAAAACGATTAGGAGTACTTACTAGCACCATTGACTTTGTCGCCGACCGGATGGCCTTTAGCTCGGTCAAATGGTCATGATATTCCATGTCAGGGGGCAAGCACACACTCCTGGCCAGGTTAAAGGCAAGTGTATGATCTTTGTCTGCAACAACCGAATCCGTGTTTTGTATAGCTCGGTTTTTAAAAGTAAGTTTTGGGGCCCAATCAGAAGATTTAGCCCGGTCGGAACGTTCGGGCTCTGGGCTGGGCCAAGTGATTTGCGGAAGCACGGAAGGCGTGGCTCGGTTGTGGAAGTCTGAGCGCGCTTACTGGGCCGAGATGATGAAGGCTGGGCGGTTGGAAGCGCTACCACGGCCTCTTGTGTTTGGCCGTCTTGTGGTACCTCGGGTTGGTTTGTTTCGGTGATAAGTGCTCTGACTGCCCTCTTCTTAGCCATCTCTTATTCCCCTGTTAATGGAATGAGGTTGATTTGTGGAAGGGAAGGATCAGGTTCTGGTCATGGCTCTAAAAGGAAGTCTGTCACTCTGGTCTTCCTCCTGCTACTGTATCGATATGTCGGCTTAAAGTTGAATAATTCGACCCAACCTCGATCGGGATGTCTTAGTGCGGTGTGGAGGGCGTCTAGGTTGGGGTAACTGTACTGCGACTTTAGAAGGTTTAAATCTGCATAAAGAAAAAAGACAACGGTTAGTGCGGCTCAAAACTTACAAACAGAGTAAAGAATGCAAAAAGTGAGCCGAGGTATGTACACTGACTACTCCTTTGTTCCAATTGATGCGGTCTCCTGGTATTTGGGCTTCTTGGTCCTCAAAGCTACCAGAAACTTAGAAAAAATCATCGTCATTTACATCTTTGTCTAGGGTGTTCTTTATTATCTTTTCTCGGCGGCGTCTTATTCTTAGGTAATATACCCAGCCATCTTCATTCTGGCCAAGGGAGTATTGGTGGAATAGTTTGGCTAAACTGAGGTTAAGGCCAAGCCGGTGGTTTAGCTCAGCGATGCCGTTTATTATCCTATATGAATTGGTGTTAAGCTGGGTAGGGCAAAGTCTGGTTTGTCTGAGGAACTCACAAAGAAGAGGCTGTACAGGGAATCGGAGTCCGGTTTCTATGAAAGAAAGAAGGGTGAAGGGAACGAAGCCCGGTTTTCCCCAATGAGTGGTGTCTAGTTCGGCTAAACTAAGATAGACATCATCAAGGATATGGTAGTCCCTTCGGAACTCAGCCATAGCCCCTGGAGAGTTTACTAAAAACCTATATTTATCTATGTGGCCTTAAGTTATGTATAAATTAACTGAAGTACTGGCTCGATGGTGAGATGATGCTGAGTATCTCGGTTGAGCGATCAAGGGAGTGCCTGGCTAACCTAAGTCTGCAAAGTGAAAAAGAAAGGTGTTAAGCACAGATCGTTGGACCGTGCTAAAAGAAATAAAGGCAAAATAAATGGAGTCCTAGCTCGGCTACGGGGGATACTATCCGTCCTTAGCTCGGTTGAAGCGAAGGACTTTAGCCTGGTTAAGTTATAAGGGGTTCATATCCCGGTTGAAGCTTAGGGTGCAGCATTCTTAGTTCGGTTTTGACTAAGTCAGAGAGCTAGTTTGGCCCCCTTATAGCACGGTCGTTGGTAAAGGCTTCCTAGTGCGGTAGTGCGCAAACCTAATACAGCTCGCTAGCCCGGCTAAATGATACAGAAGGTTCTTAAACTGATTGCAACTATAGGTATGGCGTGAAGTTTTAGTCCGGTTGTTAGAAGAGTTATCTAGTTTGGCTAGGCTTGCACCTAATACAAACAAGATCCTAGTTCGGTTGGAGTATTATTTTGGATCAAAAGTATCGTTTCTCAGATTTTTCATGAATCTAGTGGTTCTATTACATGGTTTTTAGTGGTTATTTCTCAGAAAATTGGAAACCAAAACAGTGTGTTTTGAGAAACATGCGAATAATGTGCTACATAGTACAAAAAATAAAACAAAGGGTAGAGATTCAGTTACTTACCACTACGAAATGGAAGATCAAAGATTGGAACAGCAAGGGTGTTGGCCAAAAATGCAAAGCTTCACAGACACAGTGAACAAGGGAGAAAAAACTCAGAAGGTGGAGAGAGAAGATGAATAGTAGTAGTGGTGGGTTCAAAACCTAGGGTTTTTGTATAAAGGTATATGGAAAAGGCGGGACTGTCCAAATTTTTCGGAGTACGAAGACGGCGTGACAGCTACGCTGGGCCAATGAGAGCTAGCCACGTGTCCATGGAATAGAAAGCGATTCAGTTACAGTGACTGAAAAGACGTTGTGATCGGACAGATTAGTAGCCCGGTATGAATTCAACTCGGTTGAAGACCATTTTTTAGCTCGGCAGACTGAAAAGTAATCCCAATCATGCTACGCAGATGGAATTATAGGGCAATTGAGAGGGAGTTTTATATGTGCAAGGGCTGAGCTAGGCCCATGCGTAGTAATGGGCCGTTTTGTGGGCCGAGGTAAAAAGGGCTTTGTGAAGTGGACCATGGTGTTAGTGTTTAGCTCGGTCCAGGCAGTTACAGTCACCGCGGTCAAGATGGTGGGCTCCTTAAGCTAGACCTCGCTGCTTTTAGCTCGGTCAAGACTTACTGCAGATTAGCCCGGTCCAAACAGGTGAAAACCGAGGTACAAGTAAAACATGAGCCGAGATACATGTTGCATATAAAGGCGCCGGGATAAGTATGAAAGAGATGGCGTTAGCTCGGTCATACTATTGTCCAAACCGAGGTAAAACTATCTCATTTGGTTTAAGCAGTGAAGGGGGTGTTGAAGGATAAGCATTATCTTTCAGGAGTGCGATTCCTAGGAGGACTCTACATGGAGGAATAAGAGTCCTACTAGGATTGTGCCACACGGAACCTATAAAAGCTCATAACAGAACCTATGGAAGAGGTAACACAACTTTGATTCTCGAATACACAGAGCTTTTGTCTATTTGTCTATTTTGCTGACTTAGGCATCGGAGAGGTATCCGGCACACACCCGCCGGCTAGCTCATGTTTGTGTTTTCAGGGAGTAAAGCGACGACGTTTGGAGGAGCGCAGACTTGATCAACAGGATTATACGAGAAGATTATTTCATGCTCGTACAATTGGCGCCGTCTGTGGGAATTCCAGAAAGAACAAAACCTCTTGATCAAGTTTTTCCTCTCTAGTCGGAAGCAATGGCGCACAATGAAGACTTGCTACAATCGGCTATCGACGGACAAACCCCGGAGGGGGGTGGGAGGCGCGAAGGTTTGCCTTTTATCCCTCCCATGGCGGATTTAGAGCCCCAGCGTCAGATCCCCCGGAAGGATGCGAGGGGGAGGCAGGCTAATTGCCCCCGTCGCTCTCAAAGTCCTGAAAGACAAAGGCGGAGGATGGACCCTCAAGTTCTGGAAGATCGCGTGAAGGAGTAGGACGAGTTGATACGAAGGATGGCGGCGGACATGGAGTCAATGAAGCGCCAGATAAAAGGAAATAGGGTTGCGACAGGAGAGGGGTGCAAAAGCAACACGTTCCCTCGCCACTCGGAAGATCGTGGTAGGCGTACCACACCATCACAAACAGAAAGAAGGAGCCTTGGAACAGGCGACACGCAATCAAAGACTTCCAGGACTCGTTACTCCAGGTCTGAGAGAACGAGAACTGAGAGGTCATATATTGAGGGAAGCACCTATTGGCCTTCACACACGCACCAGACGTCATCTAGGACCACGGAGTTGCCTAGATCATCTGACTTGCGAACTGTGCTTGAAGAAAGGGCATGATGGAAGGAAAATACCAGGGCACGCGACCCGCGCCAAGTTTCAGCCTTTCAGCGGTTGGCCCCTCGAACGCATGGGAGCGTCGAGGTAGGAATGCCAATACACACCTTGCTTACGAACCAATGGACAAAGCATTAGCAGCAGAGCTCGCCGTTCGTTCCGGCAATTGAGAACGCACCACTACCTTCGGGCTTTCTCCAGCCCAAATTCACTACTTATGAAGGCAAGACAGACCCCTACGTGCACCTAAGCCACTTTCGCCAGGTTATGGCAGTATACCGACGGAACGAGGCTTTGATGTGCATCCTTTTCCCATCAAGCCTTGGCGACCTAGGTTTAACCTGGTTCGAAAGGCTACCAGAAGGCAGCATCGCCTCCTAGGCGCAATTGGCAAAGGCGTTCGTGACTAGGTTCAGAACGAATACCAAAACATCAGTGGAGATCGATCAGTTACTCTCCATTGACATAGGCGACAAGGAGACGTTGAGATCCTACAATAGTCGTTATTGGGAAACCTTCAACCAGATTGGGGATTGCCCTACAAACCTCGCCATTGCACAATACAAACGAGGCCTGCCAGTCGGCAACAAATTGAGGGACTCAATTACCATGACGCCACCCCTCACAATGGAGGCCTTGATGGAAAGAGTGCATCAGCATATTCGGGTGGAGGAGGATGACACCCGTGCTAAAGCAAAATCTGGTGCAACAGTAGTGCCAGATAAAAGGTCTACGGCAAAAGTCAACACGGTAGAACGACCCAGCAGGAATGGGCAAGGCAGGCGGGCCAACAGAGAGAACCCAGACAAAAGGTGGTTAAGAGTTCGCACTGCCATTACCACGGTGTTCAAAAAACCAATCTACCGAATTCTCAGTGAGATACGCGACGAACCTTTCGTCCGATGGCCAGCTAAGTTGGGAGAAGCGCAGAAAGACTATGACGAAAGGTCTCGGTGCACCTTCTATAATGAAAAGAGCACCGCACTAAAAATTGCACGCCGGCATAAACTATATGAATGTAACCAACATAGCTCTTTTGTGTATATATAAGCGCATTTTGACAACTTTGACTTTTTTGTTTTTGTTTTTAATTTTTAATAATTTTAAGTCATATTAATTTTTTATTTTTTTATATATTTTTAAAAAAAAATTTTAAAAATCAAAAAATCATTTTTGAAATTACTTCTCAAAATAACCTTTAATAACAATTGATGCAGTGTACATGCAAAAGCTTGATCCTAACGGATTTGGGGTGGCTGTTGTGCGGGGTGCACAGCAGTCACTGTTATGCAGTCAAATGGACCGATTTTGGGGCTAATTTTGATAATTCGAACTGTTCATATTTTAAAATACATTAAGTAGAATATATTTTTAAAAAATAAAGTTAATTGAATATCGTTTATGCATTCATCGATTCACATTTGTATCTACAAAAATAAATAATAATTGTGATTTAAAGTATTAAAATGAATACAAATGTAAGTGGATGAATGGGTAAACGATATCCGATTAATTTAATTTTTTACAGTTATGTTCTACTTGATGTATTCTAAAATGTGAATATTTCGAATTATCGAAATGTACTCCAAAATAGATCTATTTAACTGCACAACAATAATTACTGTGCACCGCACAGCAGCAGACCCAAACCCTGATCTAACATACTTGGTTAGATTGGATTGTACGGATGGAAAGCATCCCTTTGATCTATGGCTGATAATTATGGTTGGGTGTTGGGTCTGGTCCCCAGGACATGGACTATTCTTGCCTCCACAACAATGCAAAGACTACTTTTGCTATATTTGGGATATTAGTTTGGGTTAAAATAGGTATATATAGGATAAAATTGGCTATTTTAATCTAATAGAATAAAATATCATATCTAATTTATAATTATTTTATTTTTTCTTTTACAAAAGTTAAAAAAATTAAAAAAATCAATCACAAAAGAGGCTTTTTAACCCCAAGCTAAAATAGTTAAAATGTCAAAAAGTCAACCCACATTTCAAACGAACGGTTTAATAGTTGACTTCTAGTAAATATCTACACCAATGTCGAACACTAATAAAAAAAAATGGGACACTCACATACAAGTCCTAATTTATGAACTTACACTTCATTAAATTCTAACTAAGATTTTTTAAACTTTCAAGTCCCATTAAATTTTTAATAGTTGGAATTACCTTTCGAACAATGATTGTTTATCATTTATGATTATCTATAAAAGAACATGATGATTTGACATTTATTTTGATTTTCAAAACTTTAAAATATCAATTTTCAAATTGAAAAAACTAAAATATATATATATATATATGTGCAAAAAAAATAAATAAATAAATTTTTTTTTTGAAAAAATTGAATTATTTTTTTGTATAAAATTGAAAATTTTGTGTCTGTAAAGGAGCATAATGGTGGAACATTGATGTGCAAAATTGAAAAAAAAAAAAAAAACTTTAAAGATGAAAAAACTGATAATGCTTTCAGTTTTAAAACTAAAAAAAACTGTTAATGTTCTTAATTTTATTGGATAATTGAATCAAACCAATAAGTAGAAAGACAAAAACGTTTAATCTCATCTTCTGTTTTTTTATTAGTTAGTAAAACAATTATTTAGAACATTAGTATGCAAAATTGATAATGTTCTTAGTTTAAAAATTGGGAAAAAACTGATAATATTATCAGTTTTACTAAATAAGACTTATTGGTTTAAAAAATCTTAAATAAAACCTGAGCTACCATAACATTTGTAAATACGACTTTTAGATAATTAACACTAAATCAATTTTAAAATTTGGCAAAAACTAAATAAGTACACTTATTTAGATAAATATATTTATTTAGGCCATATCACATCTTTATTTTCTTTTACATATTTTTATAAAAAGTTTAAAAATATATTTATTTACATCATCCTAAACAATTCTTATATTTATAAAATTTCTCATAGATCAATAATTATTTGCTTAAATATATACATTGAATTTTTCTTACAAAAAATCGATGCAAGAAGACTCTCCATGGAAGCCCACTCCACTCCAGAGGATCCAGACACGACAAATTTTGAGGAATGTCGTAGAAAACACACTTGCTTTATTTTTTCTTTTCAGAATTGATTTTTATTTAGGGTTATTTATACAGAGAACTATTAAGAACTTTAACTTTTTAAATTTTAAAAGCGTGCAAATGACATTTCTAAACTATTAAGTATTACTTTATTTCCTTAAATCTATAAAAACATACGCATAGACCCTCTAGACTACTGATGTATTTCACTTTGACTCTTTTCATTAACGGTCACATTTGTACATTTTTATAATGGGTTCTGTTATGGTGTGCAACCCCTTAAGGTTGCACACCATATGCAACCAATACAAAAGGTGTAAGTGGAAGGTGTAAACATAAAATAGGACAGCAAACAGAAAGGCGTAAGTGTAAGGTGTAAGTTGCACACTTAAGAAAAGTCCTTTTATAATTTAGAGACATTTATACGCTTTTATAATTTAGAAGGCAAAGTGAGATACTTCTTAATTGTTTAGAGAATCTATTTGTACGATTTTATAGTTTAGGAGATTAAAATGATATTTCTCAATAGTTTAAAAAATTTTATTATACCCAATCAACTGGTAATTATTATTTTTATTTAGTTAAAAAATCAAAGGGAAATTTATATATCAGTGGTACATCTAAAATTATTACATATTTATAGAAGAATTTATAACTTTAATCAATAAAAGTGTATAAAATTTATCATGAATTTATAATTATTTTTTTAAATTAATAGTGATGTGTTATTTTTCCAAAACCAAACTACAACCCAAAATAGGTGGTTTCCATGTCGATTGATCGTAATTGCTATTAGGCAATCTCTGGCACTTGCTAAAAAATTTATTCAAATCTAAGTAAAAATTTTATTTGCCATCAGATAAATTCATATACAAGCATAAATTTAAATTAGTGGCTAACTTGAGATTCGCAAATTAATTTTATGAGAAAATTATTTCTGTATAAAACAATTATTTAAAAATCCAGCTTAAAGAGTGTATAAAACATTAGATTCAGTGGATTTTTTTTTATTGGTGAGAGATCATGCTTTATAAAATAATTTGGTAAAAAATCATTTTGTTTGTTTTGAATGACATTTTGTTATCAATTTTACCTCTTAATTTATCGGTTTAATTTTTTTTTTTTTGACTATTTATTCAAACTTATATATATCTCTTCAAATTTTTTATATCTGTTCAAATTTTTTTGACTATCTACTTAAATTTTTTGACTATCTCTTCAATTTTTTTCCCTTATCTGTTCAAATATCTATCCAAACTTATTATCTATTCAAATTTTTTATTTTATTTTATCTATCTGTTGATAATGAGAAAAAATTTCATGAAAATTTTTTAAACATATAATTTTGACAACAAGAAAGATTTTCTAATACAATATTATGCGGTAAAATAGAGAGAGAGAGAGAGAGAGAGAGAGAGAGAGAGAAAGACAGACAGACAGAGGAGAGTGTAGAGTCTTACTCTTTCATAACCACTGGTCGATCCGCTGGAAAAGCTTGATACCTATGGCTTTGGAGGACTACCTCGTCGGAGATGATGCTGTCAAGTCAACATTGGAGAGGTTCCAAATCTTCCAGATCTAAGACATTACCATTCTACGTTCATCATTAGCATCATCTCTAATTGGAAGAGAGAGAGAGAGAGAGAGAGAGAGAGAGAGAGATCTGAGATCTAAGATTTAAGGAATGAGAGAGAAGGAGGGCTACCTGATAGAGAAATCTGAGGAGTACAATGGGTGGTCAGTTATAATGTCTCGGGCTTTTGGGCTTGAATTGTATGCTTTTCTTTTGGTGTTTTGTTTATCGTATTGGGCCGTTGAGACTCATTTTCTACTCCTACTTAACCTCTCTTAACTTTTCCCGGTTGAAAATTTTAAGTTTTGGTCATTGGAACTTTCTTTGGTCTGCAAAATCACTTTCTGAGTTCTGGGAAGAACCACTCGTGTGGAATTGAAAATCGCTCGAGTAGATCCTCACAGAGTTTTCCAAAAAATTTTAGAGTTTTCTAGATAGAAAATCACTCAAGTGGATTTTGGGTAATTTTCTATGCAGCTCTCTAGAGCAATCCGCTCTTAAGGCAAAAATTTCCGCTCGTGCAGATTGGGAATTTCGCTCATGCAGAATTGAAACCGCTTGTGTGGATTTCGGTATGTCTGTCTTGAAATTTGTGCTATTTTCCTCAAACTAATGCCAAAGGTGTTTTTTGCATAGATTTTCTTCTTTCTTCTCTCTCTTTCTCTCTCTCTATATATATAGCTATTCTCTCTCTTCTCTCTAAAAACACACTCAAATCCAACTTTTTTCTAAGATTTAGCTCCAATCTTTAGGTGTTTGAGTGTGCTTTTTACACCAAATCGAAGAGGGCAATAAGGGCTACGTTTATGACCAATTGGATCGTGTTTTCACCAACGTTGATTTCTCGAGTTTTCTTCCTCTTCATCTCTCAATCTTGAGGTAGGGATAATCTTTGAGTTATATATATATATATATATATTTTGCAAGTTTATACATGTTTTGAGTATTTCATCATGTTTTGAGTAATGATTTTGGGTTGTTGAACCCTAGATGATGTTAAAGGTTGATTTCACCTACTTTTGCTAAAGCTTTTGAGAATATGAGCATGTTCTAAGGTGTAGGTGCTGTTTTTAGAAAAATCTTTTCAAAAAAAAAAAAAAAAGAAGAAGAAGAAGAAGAAGGAACAAAAAACTTGTTTTGGTGAAAACCCTGTTTTGGTGAAAACCCTAAAATTTGGGAATTTTGGGAAAATGTTGTGATGTTATGAAATTGATATTTGATAATTTACTATGTGAGTAAATGATGGAGGAAATTCTATAGTTGTATCAAATGAAGAGATTTCATGAGAAATTGTAGAATTAAAAAGCTTGAATAATAACTTGTTGGTGTTATTTTGGAAAGACCAAATGCTAAAAATGATGTTTAACATGTGGAGAATACATAAATGTTGATATTGTTATATTGTCTCTTGGAAAAATATACTATGATGTTATATTGATAAGAGATGTGGGATTTGATCACAATGGAGAATTGTGTGGATGAATTGAGAAATTTCAAGGCATTGATATATAAATATATTGCATTGGCACTTGATTTAATTATCATCACCTTTCGAATTGATATTGTTGAGATGTTTGAGTGAAACTTTATTATTGCAATGGACATTTGCATCGCCATTCCATTTTGACATTGGTGCAATGGATTTTGAATATTGCATTGGAAAAATGTATTGTTTTGAGAAAGGAAATGATTTTGTGAAACAAGATCATATTGAATTGTGTTTTTTTTTGGGTAAATACGTTGATAAGTCCAGATAGGAGATGTAGTTGATATTGGTTAAGTTAGCTTGAGTGTCCATGGTGAGAAACCAAAAACAAGCGTGGATGAGGTACCACGTGTCTTTTGGTTAGCTACTAGCAAAGTAGGGATTGGCAGTGCATGTTATGCCTACTTACAGATACCAACCTAGAGATTACCTGAATCGTATTTACCACCTCTTTGAACTACATTAAAATTATTGAATTGTTAAATTTTCATGATTGCATTGTGTACAAAGGTTTCAAAAGATAAAGATATATGTTTTTGAACATGGCATGGCATATGCATTTATCCCATGAGATTGTATAAAATGTATATAATTTGTTAAGATTTTTCTTACTTGGTTTTGTACTCACCCTATGAAAATTTGTGCAGGAAATGATGTGGTGATCCCGCCGAGTTAGAGGCGTGGAATATGTTTTGAGAGTGTAACTATAGCATTTCTAGTTTCAACTTAACCCGTTTGACTATGGATTCAGGTTTTTTTTTTTTACCTTTCCCCTTATATAGTTGTTCTTGCCTTGTTTTCCACTGTTTCTCCTTGAATTGGACTATTGGGTTGTATTGGTTGCGTTTGGAACAGGTTGGTAGCTTGTTTTTCAAACTTTTGTTGCCCAGAATTTTGCTCTGACTCTCGAGCATCACTTCTTGCATTCGAGTGGTCTTTGTGAACTCTCAATACTTTTGCAGGTCTGCAAAAGTACTGGGAAGTGGAATTCTACGCTCGAGTGAAACTTCTTGCACTCGAGCGGTCTTGGCTCGAACGGCCCTTATTGCGCTCGACCGTTGGTCTTCTGTCTATAAAAGTACTGGGAGTTTATATTTCACGCTCAAGCGTCAACTTCTTACGCTCGAGCGGTTACATCTTTTGGGTCTTACGCTCGAGCGTCACTTCTTACGCTCGAGTGGACTATGCGTATATTAGTCTGTAAAAATTACTTTTTACATCACTTTTTCATTTCACCCTCTCTCTAAACTTTCTAAAAACTATAGATCTACACACATACACACACACACACTCTCTCTCTCTCTCTAAAACTCACATTTTTCCTTTTAAAACACCTAGATCCTTTGATCTCTCTACCTTACTCCCTTTGAGAAAAAGGTAGAGCTCACTTGGAGTTTCATTTTCATCTGAGCAAAGTTGAGTTTCGGTGTTGTTGAAGCTTTCTCACACTCTCTCTCTCTCTCGTCTTCTAAGCTTGAGGTAGGGATTCTCCACACTCTTGTATAAGTTTTACCTTAGTTACTTGCTATTTCAAAGGATTATAGTGGTTTGGGTTGTTTTGGTAAAACCTAGGGGTTGAAATCAAAATGATAAAGAGGGGTTTTCAAATGGTCTCTTGGAAAAGCTTGTGGGTATGAAATTGGGATTGATATATGTTGAAATGAGATATTTCCTACATTGAAATTGATTTTCAAAGAGAAAGGGGTTTTTTGCCAAAAAATGTGAATGTTTGAGATTGTAAAAAGAAAATAGAATTGACTTGGAAATTGTGAAATTGAAATGATGATAATGATGAGGGTGGAGTTGGATATGTATTATCACTCCCATTTTGAGATTATGGAAAAGTGTATCTATAATGAAATTAATTTATCTGTTCAGTGCACTTGGCTGGCTAATCCATCTGGTGCTTTCTCTGTAGCTTCTCTGTGGGATTGGATGGCCTCCCGTAAAGGGTGTAATTTCAGATTTGTAATGAATATCTGGAAGAATATTGCTCCTCCTAAGGTACAATTCATGTCAGGGTTAGCTTGGAGAGGTAGGATGAAGTCTACTGCTTTTATGCAATGGGTTGGGGTGCTCAAGCCTAATGCAAGTATTCTTTGTGTTTTTTTGCAAGACAGATGTGGAGTCATAGAATCATGTTTTGCTGCATTGTTGTCACGACCCGAACCCTCCCATATGGGTTAAGGCCATAACCGACCAGTAATCACGAGATTACCTACGGCCTCAAACCAAATAAAACAAAACTCATCAGAGTAAAGGGGCCTAACGGAAGCAAATTTAAAACTTTGTCCATAGATCCGTGCTTATATGTACATCATAACATTCCAAACACTTATATGTTAATAACTCACATCAAAATATGTACTAACACAGAACACTGTACATACAGGATCATACAAGATTAAGTCAGTCGAACCCAAGACTTATATACAAAAGTAGTCCAATGCTTTCGCCAACATAACAAAACTATGAACAAAGGACAAAGGCGAAGACAGTCTCGTGCGTGAGACGTTTGGGCTGACTCCTCAAAACTTTGACTGTTTCTCACAATTTCATCGAGGCTGGTTCTGGACATCCCTTGGCTCACCTACATGCACATGAATGAGCGTGAGCAAAAGCCCAGTGAATAATATCGAATAAAGAAGATACATAAGCAATCTTTGAAACAGTTACAGCAGACGGCCTTTGGCCCAATCACTTGTATCAATCGGCCTTCGGCCCAATCATTCATGTCAATCGGCCTTCGGCCCAATTATCTATGTGAATCGGCCTTCGGCCCAATCATCTATGTCAATCGGCCTTCGGCCCAATCATTCATGTCAATCGGCCTTCGGCCCAATCATCTATGTTAATCGGCCTTCGGCCCAATCATTCATGTCAATCGGCCTTCGGCCCAATCATTCATGTCAATAGGCTTTCGGCCCAATCATTCATGTCAATCGGCCTTCGGCCCAATCATTTATGTCAATCGATCTTCGGTCCAATCATCTATGTCAATCGGCCTTTGGCCCAATCATTTATGTCAATCGGCCTTCGGCTCAATCATTCATGTCAATCGGTGTCCACCATTCAAATTAATGAACTTACAAAACTTACATAGAAGTAAACAATTGGACAACAACATATTTCAAATATCTTGTTAAGATATTACTCACAGTGATCGGCTTGTGGATTTGCCCTGGAGTTGACCCTACACATCATATAGCACATATGGGTCACAAATGATTCAATCCGTTCTTTAATTCACATATTCCTCTTTAGGCTTCATTCTTGTCTCTTTAACTCAATTACAATGCTTAATGCATGCCTAAGAGTGCTTGCAAGTGAAAGAGAATGGAAAACGAAACACAGAATACACTTTCAAAATTTCAGAAAACAGGGTCCCCGCTCGAGCGTGGGATTCCTCGCTAGAGTGGACCCATTAGGTCTGCAAAAGTGTTGGTTGTATCATTTTTACGCTCAAGCGTGAACTCAGACGCTCGAGCAGAAGTTCATCCTACATAGCTCCCCGCTCGAGCGTGAACTTCCCCGCTCGAGCGGATACCATGCCTACAAGAAAATACTGGGAGCTCGAAATCCCCACTCAAGCGGCGGTTCCCCCGCTCGAGCGGACATCAAAAATTCTGGGTTTTCCAGAATGGTTCTTGAGGTCGAATTCAACACTCTAACCAACATTTCTTGCATGCCATGGCTCAAATTTCACATATACATATGCTAACATGATACCAACACCAAATTACAACACAATGAAGCTCAATTTCTTGAATTACTTACATGCATGCCTCAAATTAACCCAAACTCATCACCAACACATCAAATTCAAACATGCAAAGCTCATACCTCCATGATCTACTCTTGCATGTGAGAAATATTCATTCATATCAACTTAATTGGTGAAGAGATGATCAAATACATGGATTTCAAACAAGATTCAACATAGATTATACACATTGTGTTCAAATATGGAAATTCAGAGTAATTTCCTACATGCATGCATATATTGACTTCAAATACAACGAAATCAACCCAATTTCCTTATGATCAAACTAACTCATGTTCTTGACCATTAATCAAACTTGAATTCATAATTTACAAACAAAAATCCATGAGCCAATGATTGGTTACTCACCTAGGAGCCTTGATTCTCACAATTGTGGCTAAGTCTTGCACCTAGCCTTCCCAATTCATAAATTATAAGCCAAAATACACCAAGATGCCTCCTTTCCCTCTCAAGGTCGGCTCTCTCTCTCTTTTCTAAGACACAAATTCTAATTTTTGAGCTCAAGTGAGTGAATTGGGTGTAGTGCATTTCCTTACATAAGTCCCACTAATTCCAATTTATTAATATAAAACAATTGGGCACTTAATTCGTTAATTTAATCTAATTAATTTGATTCGAATCAATTTTCAATTAAATTTCACCGTAGGTTCTAAAAATTACGTTAAACACAATGGCGTAATCAATTTCGGGCTCTGTGGCCGATAAGGCCTTCAATTAAATTTCCAAAGCAGATAATCAAACAGATATTCCTACGGTGAACAGATAGAAATTCAAAACCACATATTTTCACATAATGGCTCACAAAATCATATTAAACACATAATCATGCTCATATTAAGGACCAATTAACATATTACGGAACAGGGATATCACAGTCTTCCTCCCTTTAGGAAGTTTGGTCCTCCAAACTTATTTTACCTTCGTTGGGAAACAAATGTGGATAGCGTAGTCGCATTTCCTCCTCTTTTTCCCATGTAGCATCCGTCCCATAATGTTCTTTCCATTCCACTTTCACCATTGGGATGGACTTGCTTCTCAACTGTTTCACTTGCCGGTCAACAATTCGTTCCGACCATTCAGCGTATTCCATATTCTCATCCAAAGCTACCCGGTAATGATCAATCACATGAAACGGGTCTCGGAGGTAACCCCTCAACATCGACACATGAAACACATTGTGGATTTGCTCAAATCCCAGTGGCAAAGCAACTCTATAGGCAACTGGGCCAAGCCTTTCCAGAATCTGAAACGGCCCAATATAACGGGGCGACAACTTACCCTTCTTTCCAAACCTGACTTGGCCTTTCATCGGAGATACACGGATGAACACATGGTCACCAACCTCATACTCATGAGGTTTTCTCCGAACATCTGCATAATTCTTTTGTTGGTCCTGAGCTGTTTTGAGCCTTTGTCGAATGATCTTGATCTTTTCAGAAGTGTCTTGCACAATTTCAGGCCTAAGCAAAGCTCGATCCCCGACCTCTGTCCAACAAATTGGTGATCTATACTGCCTACCATACAAAGTCTCGTACGGCACCATACCGATACTGGAGTGGAAGCTGTTATTGTATGCAAATTCTACAAGTGGCAAATAATCTTCCCAACTCCCCTGAAAATCTAAAGCACACATTCGAAGCATATCTTCCAAAGTCTGTATTGTTCGTTCTGATTGCCCATCTGTCTGTGGGTGGAATGCAGTACTGAACCTTAGTTTTGTCCCCATAGCTTCCTGTAAACTTTTCCACAATCTAGATACAAATTTCGGATCTCTATCCGACACAATAGATACTGGAACTCCGTGTAAACAAACAATCTCATCAACATATATGGTAGCTAATTTATAAGCATTAAACGTAGTTCTAACAGGTAAAAAATGTGCAGATTTAGTCCGTCTATCAACTACAACCCAAATAGAATCCATACCTCGAGGAGTCCGAGATAAGCCAACAATGAAATCCATAGTCACATGTTCCCACTTCCATTCAGGAATAGGGAAAGGTTGCAGTAGACCACCTGGTTTCTGATGTTCAGCTTTAACTTGCTGACACTGAAGACATTTGGACACATATTCTGCAATCTCCTTCTTCATTTTAGGCCACCAATAGGTTTGTTTCAAATCCCGATACATTTTATTATTGCCCGGATGTATAGCAAACACTGATTTGTGGTCTTCATCTAAAATCCTCTTCTTTAGTTCCGGTACATCTGGGACGCACATTCGGTTTCAGAACTTTAACATTTCATTTTCAATACTAGACTCTGCCTTCGGACTTGTCTCAAGCTCATCAATCACTTTCTTGAGGAATCCATCCTCTTTCTGTTTCTGTTTAATTTCTTCAATGATTACCGGTTCGGCTGTAATAGTGGCTATCAATCCGCTCTGTTCGCACAATACCACTTCAATTTCAGACTTCTCAAAATCTTGCAAGATCTCTTTCTGCTCGATAAGCAAACAAGCCATACTCCCTGTTGATTTTCTGCTCAAGGCATTAGCAACTGTATTGGCTTTCCCGGGGTAGTACTGAATCTCAAGATCATAGTCTTTTATCAGTTCAAGCCATCTCCTTTGTCGCATATTCAGCTCTTTCTGTGTAAAGAAGTATCTCAGGCTCTTGTGATCTATGTAGACTTCACACTTTGCCCCATACAAATAATGTCGCCAAATTTTCAAAGCAAAAACAACTGTGGCCAATTCTAGATCATGTGTTGGGTAATTTTTCTCATGTGGCCTCAACCGCCGAGAGGCATAAGCGATAACCCTTCCGTTCTGTATTAACACACAACCCAAATCTTTATGAGATGCATCACTAAAAATTACAAAATTTTCCGTACCTGATGGTAGTGTCAAAATCGGTGCAGTGGTCAATCTTGTTTTCAATTCATGAAAGGCTGATTCTCTTTCATCGTTCCACTCAAAAGGTTGCCCCTTGCGTGTCAGTTGGGTAAGAGGCACAACTATTTTCGAAAAATCTTTCACAAACCTCCTATAGTACCCAGCGAAACCCATAAAACTGCGGACTTCTGTTACATTGGTCGGTGTAGGCCAATTCACAATCGCCTCTATTTTTTGTGGGTCCACTGAAATCCCTTCCTTGTTGATCACATGCCCTAAGAAAACAACTTCATCCAACCAAAACTCATATTTCTTTAGTTTAGCAAACAATTTCCTTTCCCTAAGTATTTGCAGGACAGTTCTCAAATGTTGTTCATGTTCAAGTCTATTTTTAGAGTATATCAAAATGTCATCAATAAAAACCACAACAAATTCGTCAAGGTAGGTTTTAAAAATTCGGTTCATTAGGTTCATAAATGCTGCCGGAGCATTAGTCACTCCAAATGGCATAACAAGAAACTCAAAATGTCCATACCTCGTTCTGAATGCGGTTTTCTCAACATCTTCCTCCTTTACCTTCAACTGATGATACCCGGATCTCAAATCAATCTTGGAAAACACTTGTGATCCCTGCAACTGGTCAAACAGGTCATCAATACGGGGTAAGGGATATTTATTCTTTATTGTTACCTTGTTCAATTCCCGATAGTCGATACACAAGCGTAGGGTTCCATCTTTCTTTTTCACAAACAACACCGGTGCACCCCATGGTGAAGTACTAGGTCTGATAAATCCTTTGTCAAGCAGGTCTTGTAACTGTTCTTTCAATTCTTTCATTTCAGCTGTAGCCATTCTGTAAGGGGTTTTAGAAATAGGCTGGGTGCCTGATACAGTTTCAATAGTGAATTCTATCTCCCTGTCCACCAATTCCCCTGATAGTTCATTTGGAAACACATCTGGAAATTCTCTAACAATAGGGATATCATTCAATTCAGCATTTACAGATTGTTCAGACAACACATAGCACAAATAACCCTGATACCCTTTCCTAATCAATTTACATGCTTTCATTGCAGATGTCAAATAAGGTGGAGGCACTACCCTGTTACCCACAAACACATTTTTTTCTTGTTCTGGTGGTCTAAACACAACCCGTTTTGTCACACAGTCAATGGTGGCACAATATCTAGTTAACCAGTCCATGCCCAGAATTATGTCAAAGTGCCTAAAGTTCAAGGGTAACAAGTCCACATATAGAATGGCATTTCCAATTCGCATGTCATAAAAACGATAGACAGATTCACACAATACCGATTCCCTAGATGGAGCAGACATACATAGTAGATATGGCAATAATTCTAGAGGTCTACTCAGTCTAGATGCAAATGCACATGTTACAAATGAGTGCGTTGATCTAGAGTCAATTAACACAAAAGCATCCTGATTACATATAGAAATGGTACCTGAGACAACTGCGTTGGCATTCCGGGTATCGCCCAAAATAAGAGCAAAAACTCTCCCTTGTCTCACGGTATCTCCGACGGGAGTAGATCTCGTAGCATTTCCTGGTTTTGGGACTGATGCTGTCGAACTAGCAGCAAGTTTTCCACTGTTCTATTTGCAATCTTTGGCCATACGCCCCTGTTTACCACAATTAAAACAAGCTCCTGACACACGGTAACAAACCCCACGATGCCTGTTACTACAAATAGTACACAACGAGGTTGTATCTCGGGAAGAATTAGAAGTATTCGAGGAGCCCGTATTTTGCTTCTTTGAAAACTTCTTCTTTCAAAAGAAGCCCTGCCTTTTACTACCCTTCCAGTCAGTTGTCGGTTTAGTTTGTCTAGCTATATTGGCTTCTGATATTATGGCCCTATCTAGTACCCCAATGTAGGTTTCCAGCTTCAAGACATTCACCCTTTCTAGGATGTCGCTTCGAAGCCCGCCTTCAAAATGTCTCACCTTCTTATAGTCTGTATCAATCACGTGTGGCACAAACCTGGCCATTCAGTGAATTTGGCCTCATACTCGGCTACAGTCATACTGTCTTGCTTCAGTTCCATGAATTCTGCCACCTTCCTATCCTGGACACACTGCGGGAAGTACTTGTCATAGAAAATTTCAGAAATTTCGCCCAATCAGCATCTTTGTAATTCTCACGCATTAACATCCACCATCTTCTTACTTCGTCTTCTAGCATAAAGGTGGCTAGAAGCACTTTCTGTGTCTCCAAACACGGGAATACTTCAAATAGTTTTTCGATGCCGAGAACCCAAGCTTCAGCTTTCAAAGGATCTAATCCACCATGGAACTATGGTGGTTTCATTTTCTTGAACTCTTTGGTGAGAGCTTTGATTCGGTCATTATTCTGATTATCTGGCACAGGAGGTGCCGGAGGCGGAGGTGGAGGATGTGGTTGCTGCCACTATTGTTGCCATTCCTGTTGTTGCCTCAATGTCTCTGCCATTTACTGAATCAGTCTTTCCATTCTATCCAGTCTGGCCGTAGAAGATTCCTCTATCTCATTACCTATTGTTCTCACCATCTGATTAAACTTGAATTATACTTTATACAAAAGATACACAGGTATGCATATACTAAAGAGCATACATAATCAAATAATTTGAAATGCAAGCAGTTCACAAACTTATAACACATAGCTGTTCACATTTAACAATTAAGCATATTCTTGATGCTTTTAGATTCATACTTATCACATGAATGCATCCTAGATCTTTTCTAGACGCTTATTGCTCTTTTGGACAAGTGTGTAAGTTATTAACTCGTGCTCTGATACCACTCTGTCACGACCCGAACTCGCCCCTATGGGTTAAGCCCATAACCGGCCAGTAATCACGAGATTACCTACGGTCTCAAACCAAATAAAACAAAACTCATCAGAGTAAATGGGCCAAACGGAAGCAAATTTAAAACTTTGTCCATAGAGTTGTGCTTATATGCACACCATAACATTCCGAACACTTATATGTTAATAACTCACATCAAAATATGTACTAACACAGAACACTATACATACAGGATCATACAAGTTTAAGTCAGTCGAACCCAAGACTTATATACAAAAGTAGTCTAATGCTTTCGCCAACATAACAAAACTATGAACAAAGGACAAAGGCGAAGACAGTCTCGTGCGTGAGACGTTTGGGCTGACTCCTCAAAACTTTAACTGTTTCTCACAATTTCACCGAGGCTGGCTCTGGACGTCCCTTGGCTCACCTACATGCACATGAATGAGCGTGAGCAAAAGCCTAGTGAATAATATCGAATAAAGAAGATACATAAGCAATCTTTGAAACAGTTACAGCGAACGGCCTTTGGCCCAATCACTTGTATCAATCGGCCTTCGGCCCAATCATTTATGTCAATCGGCCTTCGGCCAAATCATTCATATCGATCGGCCTTCGGCCCAATCATTCATGTCAATCGACCTTCGGCCCAATTATCTATGTCAATCGGCCTTCGGCCTAATCATCTATGTCAATCGGCCGGCCCAATCATTCATGTTAATAGGCTTTCGGCCCAATCATTCATGTCAATCAGCCTTCGGCCCAATCATTCATATCAATCGGCCTTTGGCCCAATCATCTATGTCAATCGGCCTTCGGCCCAATCATTTATGTCAATCGGCCTTCGGCCCAATCATTCATGTCAATCGGTGTCCACCATTCAAATTAATGAACTTACAAAACTTACATAGAAGTAAACAATTGGACAACAACATATTTCAAATATCTTGTTAAGATATTACTCACAGTGATCGGCTTGTGGATTTGCCTTGGAGCTTGACCCTACACATCATATAGCACATATGGGTTACAAACGATTCAATCCGTTCTTTAATTCACATATTCCTCTTTAGGCTTCATTCTTGTCTCTTTAACGCAATTACAATGCTTAATGCATGCCTAAGAGTGCTTGCAAGTGAAAGAGAACGAAAAACGAAACACAGAATACACTTTCAAAATTTCAGAAAACAGGGTCCCCACTCGAGCGTGGGATTCCCCGCTCGAGCGGACCCATTAGGTCTGCAAAAGTGCTAGTTGTATCATTTTTACGTTCGAGCGTGAACTCGGACGCTCAAGCGGAAGTTCATCCTACATAGCTCCCCGTTCGAGCATGAACTTCCCCACTTGAGCAGACACCATGCCTGCAAGAAAATACTGGGAGCTCGAAATCCCCGCTCGAGTGGCGGTTCCCTCGCTCGAGCGGACATAAAAAATTCTGGGTTTTCCAGAATGGTTCTTGAGCTCGAATTCAACACTCTAACCAATATTTCTTGCATACCATGGCTCAAATTTCACATATACATATGCTAACATGATACCAACACCAAATTATAACACAATGAAGCTTAATTTCTTGAATTACTTACATGCATGCCTCAAATTAACCCAAACTCATCACCAACACATCAAATTCAAACATGCAAAGCTCATACCTCCATGATCTACTCTTGTATGTGAGAAATATTCATTCATATCAACTTAATTGGTGAAGAGATGATCAAATACATGGATTTCAAACAAGATTCAACATAGATTATACACATTGTGTTCAAATATGGAAATTCATAGTAATTTCCTACATGCATGCATCTATTGACTTCAAATACAACGAAATCAACCCAATTTCCTTATGATCAAACTAACTCATGTCCTTGACCATTAATCAAACTTGAATTCACAATTTACAAAAAAAAATCCATGAGCCAATGGTGGTTACTCACCTAGGAGCCTTGATTCTTACAATTGTGGCCAAGTCTTGCACCTAGCCTTCCCAATTCACAAATTATAAGCCAAAATACACCAAGATGCCTCATTTCCCTCTCAAGGTCAGCTCTCTCTCTCTTTTCTAAGACACAAATTCTGATTTTTAAGCTCAAGTGAGTGAATTGGGTGTAGTGCCTTTCCTTACATAAGTCCCACTAATTCCAATTTATTAATATAAAACAATTGGGCACTTAATTCGTTAATTTAATCTAATTAATTTGATCCGAATCAATTTCCAATTAAATTTCACTGTAGGTTCTAAAAATCACGCTAATCACAATGGCGTAATCAATTTCGGATTCTGTGGCCGATAAGGCCTTCAATTAAATTTCCAAAGCAGATAATCAAACAGATATTCGTACGGTGAATAGATAGAAATTCAAAACCACATATTTTCACATAATGGCTCACAAAATCATATTAAACACATAATCGTGCTCATATTAAGGACCAATTAACATATTACGGAACAGGGATATCACAATTGTAGTAGTATTTGGAAAGTATGGTCTGGGATTGTTGATTGGTGGGGTTTGTGCTCGGCTATTCCTGAATTAGTTCAATCTCTACTAAGTTGGTGGGCTGGTTTTAAGGTAAAAAAGAAGGTCAGGATGTTGTGGAGAATTGTTCCTATGGCTGTGTTATGGTCAGTTTGGGAATTAAGAAATGCTTGTTTGTTTAATAATGCTCAACCTTATTTTGCAAATTTGGAAGAGTTGGTAAAGGTTAGAATGACATTGTGGGCAAAGTCTAGTTTGAAGGATCTGTATTATTCTGTACATGACATTATTTCAAATTTATGGCAGATTTGCTATTCAGTGTAATGGGGTTGCAGCTGGTGTGTTAGCTACAAACAGAGGTTGCTGCTGGTGAGTTGGGTGTCTGGCTACGGATGCTGCTGTCTTGTGGCTGCTGCTACGATACCAGTTGTGCTGTGATTATTGAGGGTGATCTGTTTTTGCTTACTGTTGTGGTTGAACCTGGGCTGCTAAGGGTATTCGGGTCTCTTTTCCTTGGTTGTGTTCTGTTTGTGTGTGACAGGGATGAGGTTCAAGTTTGCAGTTTGAATTGATTTTAGCTGATGGTATGGTTTCTAGGCTATGGTGTCTGCTGCAATCTGGTTTTGGGATCTGTCTCTTTTTTGTGTTTTGTCTGGCTGTTGTCTTTTTTTGTTTCTCTTGTTGGTATTTCTTCTTGTTGGGTTTGGTTCCTCACCAAACTCCTGGGGTTGAGCTTGCAAATGATTGGGCTTTCTTCTCAGTGCTAACCTAGTTGGGATTGAGTTAGTTTACTATGATGCTTGTTGCTCTCTCCTTCCTTTATTTGATGTATCTTCACTTCATGTTTGGTTTTTTCATCAATAAAGGTTTTTTTGTTGATCCAAAAAAAAAAAATTGGATCTCACCAGGTCGAGTTCATTCAGTTCTACCTAGAAGCAGGGTAATCCCAATCTCTCTCTCTCTCTCTCTGCAATTCCTCTGTTTTTTAGAGTAATCTAATTTTGATTGATTCGATGTCTGTGTAGATGGGTAGAGCACGATCCGGTGGAGATTCTAGACAGGGTGAGGGTTTGTATAGCGTAGGCTATTGACAAGGCCACTGCTAATGCGCTCAACGTGGACAGTGGTCTCAAGACAATTGGTGTCACCAATCAAAGGGAGACCACTGTACTTTGGAGCAAATCTAGTGGATGCCCTCTCTACAACGCCATTGTTTGGATGGATGTCCGCACCAGTTCTATTTGCAGGTCCATTTTTTTTTTTAAATCAAATTTTTTTTTTTTTTTTTTTGCAAATTGAAGATTATGAACATTTACTGATTGTGATCGTTGTCTATTTCTTGAATTGTTTAGTTTTCAATTGGGTTTTGATTGATATTTGTTGGTTTTTTGGGAATGGGAGTCTAGTTCTTTTCTTTTATTTTTTTTTTGATCGGGCAAAACAGCAGAACAACTACATAGAAATGGAAGATAAGCACCTAACAAGTCCCATAGGTGGTTGGGCAACCCAATTAGGGGTTAAAACATTTCGAAAAAAAGCAAAAGTAACCCAGTGGGCAACTCTATTGTTGTTTCTAGGACACCATCGAAAGACGCACTGCCTGTGTGAGGCCGTCGATCGTACATCACTCAGTACAGCAAGCCATTTCCACGGGGGGACCCCTTTTGAGACACAGAGATGAATAACGGGTTTGCAGTCACTTTCAAACTCCACTACGACAAGATTGAGAGCAACAGCCATAAGATACGTTGGGCGAACTGCCAAAATTTCGCCTTGAGCAACTGACCTCACTCTTACCTTACACACCACTCCATCCACCAGAATGCCTAAGTGGTCCCGAAGTAGAACTGCTACAGCTTCAATGCCTTGATTCAAATCCACGGCTACGTCGCAATTAAATTTCCACTTACCTCTAACAGGAAGAACCCACGCAGCCCCCCTGCTGTTCACCCCCGTGGCCACAGATGAGGGTGTTGAGGGCACTTGGCAGGAGGCCACGAAGTCAGTTTCATCAAGCTTTGCCTTCTCTATCACTGCTGTAGAATCAACCAGACAATGATTGAACAGATGATCATTTCGACCTTTCCAAATGGTCCAAGCAACCTAAACCATTGAGCAAATCACGGACTTACCCCAAGTAGAAGCACCCAGAGATTCGAAGCATTTTCTAAACCAATCCCGAGCCGAATAACTGCTAAGAGGATCGCATCTTAGACCAAGATCACACCCAAGCCAAACTCTTTTAGACCATTCACACTCAAACAAAAGATGCTCAATAGACTCAAACGCTTGCAAACACACAAGGCAACATGGCGAATTTGCACACCGTCTATTATAAAGGTTCTAAGAGGTGGCCAGAGCATTGTGATAAATTTTCCAAACGAAATGCTTGAGTTTTGGAGGTAAGTTCAGACTCCAAACAATCTGCCAATCTTTCTGAGACCAAGCCATAGAAGAAGATGGTAGATTTGAGCTCAAGTGCGCTTGTTTCACTGCTTCTTGGTACCCCGACTTAACCGTATAACAGCCCTTGGAGTCATGGTGCCAAAGAAGAATATCGAGTTTATCCTTGACTGAAAACTGGGATTGAGAGAATAGCATCGCAATTCGATGCAGACACAAGGCTTCTAAGCTTCGGAGCATCCTAGGACTTGCAAGAAAAATTAATCACCTCATTCACCTTTTGCACTGAAACCCCACTATGCTTCACTGATTGAACACGAAAGCTCGGAGTATAAGGGATCCACTGGTCATCCCAGAAGTTGATAGATTTACCATTCAAAACCCGCCACCGTAAACCCCTAGTGAGAATGTCTCTTCCCTTAAGTAAGCTAAGCCAAGCCCATGAAGGTCGCACCCCTCGCACGGCATGACGAAAATCCGAATTGGGGTAATATATGCCTTTGATCATTTTAGCAAATAAAGAATCTGGGAATTTAATAAGTCTCCAGCCTTGACGGGCAAGAATAGCTCGATTAAAAGCCCGAAAATCTCTAAAGCCCAGGCCACCATTTCTTTTCGTCAAGCACAATTTATGCCAACTGGCCCAATGAATACCTTACCCCTCTGGATCACCTTTCCACCATAAGTTCCTAATGTAGGAGCTCAGTTTATCACACAATTTGTTATGAACCAAGAAACATGCCATGGCGTAGGTGGGCATTGCCTGGGCGACCGATTTAATTAGGACTTCCTGGCCTGCGTGTGACAGTAATTTCGCCTTCCAACCTTGCAATTTAGACAACACTTTCTCATATAAAATATTAAAAGCTTCAGCCTTAGAGCGACCCCAACATGACGGCAGGCCCAAATATTTGGTAGAAGCTTGCATCTGAGGAATACCGAACAAATCACACACCTCTATCCGTCGGGACCTTGGGACATTGCCAGAGAATTGCACTCCCGACTTGTCAAAATTAACTGACTGGCCCGAGGCTTGACCAAAGACTTGCAGATTGTAAATTTCACGACACTCCGCACTGTTGGCCTTGACAAAAAGCATCGCATCATCCACAAAAAACAAATGAGTTAACGTTGGACAGCCCTTTCGGATTCGCAGCCCAGACAATCTCCCATTTTGAACACTACAATCGATCAATTTCGAAAGCATATCTATGACAAGTATAAACAAATAAGGAGATAGAGGGTCCCCTTGACGGAGACCCCTCATAGGTTTAAAGCTAGTCTGCTTGGCCCTATTAACGAACACGGAAAAAGAGACCGTAGAGACACATTCCATCACCCATTGAACCCATTGAGAGTGAAAGCCCATCTTAGTCAACACGGCCTTGAGAAAGCTCCAATCCACACGATCATAAGCTTTGTTGAAATCCACTTTAATCGCCATATCCTCCACCTGTCCTTTGCGAATTTTCATTACATGGAAAGCCTCATGAGCCACAATAATGTTGTCTTGAATCAGCCGTCCAGCCACAAAGGCCGACTGATTTTGCCAAACCACAGCACTTAGAATCCCTTTCAGCCTGTTTGCAAGAATCTTGGTGATCACTTTCATGTTGAAGTTGCACAAACTGATTGGCCTAAACTGCGATAGTTTTTCTGGGGCTGCCACTTTGGGAATGAGAACCAAGTTCGTATGATTGAGCTCCTTCAACAAAAAACCCCCCCGAAAGAAGCTTTTCATCGTAGAGCACAAAGATGGCCCCACAATATCCCAATGATGGTGATAGAAGTACCCGGGAAATCTATCTGGTCCGGGAGCTTTCAATGATCCGAGTTGAAAAGCGGCTGTTTTAATCTCCTCATCCGACACATCTCGAATCAACAACACGTTCATGGCATCTGAGATAACTCTGTGCACCACATCAAGAGC
Organism: Camellia granthamiana; assembly: GCA_036172215.1. Classification (NCBI taxonomy): domain Eukaryota; kingdom Viridiplantae; phylum Streptophyta; class Magnoliopsida; order Ericales; family Theaceae; genus Camellia; species Camellia granthamiana. The sequence continues at coordinate 24,672,416 of CM069917.1, read as the reverse complement.
TTCAGTCATATCACCTCTATCACGAACCGAAAAAAGAGTCGAAAAATAATTGAACAAGTGAGAATTAATGTCCGACTCCGACGTCAGCAGACTGCCCCATCACATTTCAGTTGCAAGATCTGGTTTCTTTGGCGTCGCTGATTAAGTGTAGCATGAAAGAATGCAGAATTTCGATCTCCAAAGCTGTGCCAGCGCACTTGAGAGCGCTGATGTAAATACATCTCTTCCCTCTTCATGGCCGTATCTAACTCTTGGGACAAAAGCTGGTATTGCGCTGCATTAGCCATTGTGCAAGGTTGACTTTGAAGTTGAGCAATCTGTCCCCTAAGCTTCTCAATGGTCCTTCTTCCATTACCAAATTCCTTAGCACTCCAAGTCCACAGACTCTGTTGACTCCTCTTTAACTTTTGAACAAGTTTAAACATCTGAGAGCCCGAATAATCTTGGTCCCACTCTGATTGAATAGTAGCCGCATAATTTGGACTTGTGGTCCACAGTGTTTCAAATTTAAATTGTTTTGGCACTCGAGCAAGAGGGACACAACAATTAATGACCAAGGGACAATGATCCGATCCGAAAACAAATTTCATGAAAGACCTGGGCATACGGAAAGAGGTCCCTCCAATCCACCGTTGCCAAAGCCCGGTCCAATCTTTCTCGAATATTAGCCTCGCCCCCTGGTTATTGGACCAAGTAAAAGCATTCCCCTTAAAACCCAAATCAGTCAGATTACAATCCGATACCATCTCTTGAAACTCACTAAGCTGAGAAGAGTGACACGCCCTGCCACCTTGTTTTTCCAAAATAGAACCCACTTGGTTGAAATCACCAATACAAAGCCATGGATAATGCTGCTCCCGAGCCATATCACATAAATAATGCCAAAACGCCCTCCTCTCCCATCTACGAGGAGGGGTGTAAATAAATGAGGCAGCCCAACTCCTTCCTGCATTTGTCGAAACAGTACATTGCAAAATATTTTGTGATTTAGACCGGACATCCAGCACAACCCCATCCATCCACCAAAGAGCAAGTCCTCCGGAGATGTCGATAGGATCAACATAACAACTATTCTGAAAATTAAGGCTTCGCCTGATCCGTTCCAGCTTAGCTCTCTTATTCTTTTTCTCTATTAAAAAGATCACCGAAGGCCGATGGGTTGTACACAACCCTCGTAATACCCGAACTGTCAGGGGACGACCTAATCCCTAACAGTTCCAACTTATGATTAACATGAACCTTGTGGTTGTTTTGGGTCAGCCACCACCACCCTTTCAATGTTAACAGAAGTCCCCACCCCTTCTTTCGTCGAGGTCCAAAGTGTGCCAGAACCTTGTGTGCAACACTCGTCATCATCCAACGAAACAACACCAACTGGAACATCACCCCCTTGGCTCGGTATGACAGCGGAAGCAAAAGACTGGACTTGGATGTCAACAAGATAGTCCCTCCTCTGACGACTCACTCTTTGAGGCACTGCCCTTGCTTTAGGCTTGCGAGCAACAACACACATTGCCTTTAGGTCGGTAGCAGCACCTTCCCTCTCCGATTCAACCCCCTTGAATTTTTTCAACAGTTGATCGCACGCGACCTCTTCACCGTGAGGCCTTTTCAAAGAAAGACAAGTGAACACCTGGGCTATACTCAAATTTGTAATAGCATCACTAGGCTTGTGCCTTTCTGGACTTGGGCTGGGGCTAAGTTCTTCTACACTAATAGTAGAGTGAATCTTGTGACCCATGGGCTGGGAAACATCAGATTCAGCATCAAACGGCTCGGTTACAAAATAAGAGTCTTGAGGCCTCATCATAGAATGCACCATTTGGGAGCCCAAACTAGTGCGCTCCACACCCACTAATTCGGCTGGCCCAATATGCGAATGACAAAGGGGAGATGGTCCACACACCAAATTTGATGCAAGCGTGGGGGGCCCAGGTCATAAGAAGGTTCTAGAGACAAACCTGATGAGCATGGACGTAGGAGTCCGGATCTTCTGCCATGGTTTCCTGCCATTGTTCCTGTAGTGCCCCCAAAACGACGTCGTTTTGGGGGCAAAAAATAAAAAAATAAAAAAATGAAGGAAAGAAGAAACTGAGAGAACCACCTTTGCTTCCATCACAAACCCTTCTTCTTCCTCCGCCGGCACCAGCTCCCTTCTCTCTCTCTCGCACAAGTCTTGTTCGGCAGAGAGAGAGACGCCAAAAACAAACCCACTTCTCCTCTGATTCGAGTTTTCAAGGCCGAATTCGAGTTTCCACCATGGTTTTCAACCGAATCGAAGCAATTGATTTCAAACATATACAGAGAATGAAAGTGAAGAATAAATATCAATGTCACTGTAAAAAGTTAGGCAAACCAAAGGTTTAATGAACATGTAAAAGCTGATATATATAAAAATAAAAAATAAAAAGGTGTATATACATATGCTAAGATAATCCAAAAATGACTTGAAAAAATAAGCTTCGACATGGTTCAATTCACTATCTCTTCTCTCTCTCTCTCTTTAGAGCATGGGCCAGAAAACATCAAAACCAGTGACCCAAACTCTGAGAACAACTTATTTATTTATACTCATTATTAGAGGGAAAACAAGCTTTAAAAAAAAGACATAAAAGTTACATCTATTGAAGACTGAAATTTTTGACTTTGTCTTTCTAAGAAACTTCACAAGAACCAGATGCTGGCAATGATGATATGCTCGTGATAGCAAGTTGAAGCTGTAGGCAATGAAGCTTTCCGTGGCTCTGTGTTGTGTTTTATTCGTCAATCTCTCTTTGAAAATCCTAGATCTGGGTTTGCACGCTCCTCCTCCCTCGCCTTGCCTCGTCGCCACAGTTTCGCCTCACCTCGCTTCTGACTCACCGCCGTTTCGCCTCATCGACTATTCCTTCAGCTTCGTCTCTCTCATTTCCTCTATTTTGGTTCTCTCATTTCCTCTGTTCTGATTCTGTCTGTTGGGTTTAGGTTCTAATGGATGAGAGAGAGAGAGAGAGAGAGAGGTGGAAAGGAAAGAGGAAAAAAAAAAATAAAATAACAAAACGACGTCGTTTTATATACCACTGCAGGAACCATTGCAGGCTACCACGGCAGAGGATCTGGACTCTGGACGTAGGACCACATGCTGAAAAGTTTCCATATCTCCCAATTCCAGTACCCGATTTCCTATTGAACGTACATCCACGTTTTCAGCCAGCTTGTGTACGCGGGACGTCGCAGACCCGCTCGCGTCAGCCCCTTGTTCCTCTCTTCGACGCCCCTCCGTGTGGCTGATCGGAAAATTCATAGGTTGTGCAGGCTTCTCCCTGCCAGCACGTTGGTCCTCCATAGGTTTCCTAGTTGGATTATGAAGGGATTCAAGCTTCTTACAGCCCCTGTTCGTTGGTTTGGGCCATAGCCAGAAGATAGACCCTCCTCTCTTGAGACGAATTTACAAGACAGCTTATCATGCCCAATGCAACCACAATGGTAACAAAACTCTGTCAGTTTCTCATACTTATAATAAACCTTGATGCCATCATCACCTGGCCCCGAACCACCCCGCCGATGCAAAACGAACCCCTGAAGCAGAGGTTTAGTTACGTCCACCTCTACGCGCAGTCTCAAAAAGCTACGATGCAGGAGAAGTCCGTCCGAGAGAGCCTCGACCTCCACCAGTCGGTCACTTCTATTGCCGATGATCTCCCCATGAGCACGAGTCATTTTTTCAAAAGAAAGGCCATGAACTTGAACCCAAAAAGGGCTCCAGCGGAAATCCAATTCATCTGCAGCCATTGCAGCTTGAAGCGTCTGAAGAACCAGCAAACTCCCCATGACTGACCAAGGAGCCTCCTGGTGGACCCTAAAACGATCCTCCAAATCTTCAAACTGGAAAAGATAGATGTTCTCTTTCCAAGGGGTAATGGAGACACCTGCCCTTGCCTTCCAAGCAACAAGTAGGATGTTAGTAACAGTTGGTTTGTTCAAGATTTTGGGAGCAAGAATCCTCCCCACTAGACACCGGTGAGAAACATCCTCACACTCATCCGTGACCTCCGGCAACTCAAAGGACTCCATACGCCAACCAAATACCCCTCCAATCAAAGACGGCGCGATGAGCACAAGAGACTAGTAGACGGTAAAGAAAGACCCCAAGGGATAAACCCTAACAGCTAAACTTAGGCAGAGAAAGCTCTCATTCTAGAGAGAGAAAAAATCATGACATGGAGTCTAGTTCTGTTCTGGGTATTTGTTGTTTTGGGGTTTTTGATCAATACCCATTTGTTAAATGATCTAACTTTGAATTGGTGTGAGTATTTTGGAATTTTGCATCCTTTCTTTGCATTTGTTCCTCCCTGTTTTTAAGAAGGGCCTATGTCATGATCAAAAGGGAAAGAAGGGGCTATGTCTGTAGTTCTATTTAATGAAAAAAATTCAATTAACAGTGATATGATACCATCTCATCATAATTCAACAATCAATTACCATGAGTGAATCCCATTATTCAAATATAACTACCATCCTATACAATCTAATAACTACCATATTCGTAAGCGAGATTGTGGCCTGAGGTGGCCATGGTCCTCGTTTAACTTTTTGAAAACCTTTTTTTAAAACCCATCTTATATATGATATATATAGCTCATAAATATGTTTTGTTCAATAGTGGCCCACTTAACAATTGAATTAAATATTAGGTATAATGGTGATATGAGTGACAATATTATCAACAGCAATGCTAGGTATCATGAAAAGTCTTTCATGAAAATGATCATGAAAGATTTATGATCTTTAGATTACACTTAAAATAAAACACTACACACTAATCAAGGTAATGTAAAGGTCACAAATCCTTCATGATCATTTTCATGAAAAAAATTTCACAACCCCTAACATTTCTCTATTATCAATTACTGATTACTGAACAATCTCACATTACTGTAGCGAGACTACATGATTGGGTTAATGGAAGATAAGTAGCTTCCATCTAATCTCATTTACATTTTATAATTGGCCGCTGATAAGACAACGTAATCTGATCGCTACTAATTGAGTGCTATTGATTTATTGGTCATTTATTGTTTGTTTGAAACATGCAACTTTGTTTTTGTTTTTGGGTTTTTTCTAATTTTTTTATTGTATTTGTGTTTTTGATTCATGATGACTTCTAAGATTTTTATTTTGGAAAATAACTTTGAGCAATGCTAGAGACACCAAGAAAATTACCAACATCTCTATCAAAATGTTGGTAAATTTCTTGGTATCCCTAGCATTTTTCAATAACTTTTACTTATTTTTTGTAGAAAAAATTATTGATTAAAATTTGATGAATTTCTTGAGGAAAAAAAAGAAAGAAAGAAAAGAAATGCGGAGTACCATTTTCATAGTGGACCAAGTGGTTTTGTATTAAAAAAATTATTCATATATTTTTTTCATGTATATATTTATTTACATTGAATATTTTGTCTAATATTTTTTAATTCATTGAAATTAGGGTCTGAAAAATATAAATATAGTCCTTTTTATCTGTCTAAATTTCACTATATAATATTTGTCCCCCAAAGATAAAATCCCGGCTCCATCCCTCCATCCGATACGTGGATTATTGGATGATAACACAACGTGTTAGTAATGATATGGTGTTATACTGTTGCACTCAATTTACTTGTAAATTTAGAAGAAATAATTTTTTATTTTATTTTAGATTTTCCATATTATTTTGTATTTTGTACAGGAAATTAGAGAAAGAGTTATCAGGTGGACGAACCCATTTTGTTGATACCTGTGGTTTACCCATAAGCACATATTTTAGCGCAGTAAAATTGTTGTGGTTGTTGGACCATGTGGATGCTGTAAAACAAGCTGTGGCAAAAAAGGATGCCCTGTTTGGAACTATAGACTCCTGGTTGATCTGGAATCTGACTGGAGGGGTTAATAATGGTTTACATGTCACTGATGTTTCAAATGCATCGCGAACTATGCTCATGGATCTGAAAACACTTGATTGGGATAAATCCACATTGGAGGCGCTCAAAATTCCTGCTGAAATTCTACCCAAAATTGTCAGTAACTCTGAGATTATCGGAAACATATCAACTGGATGGCCAATCCCAGGAATCCCAATTGCTGGATGTCTCGGTGATCAACACGCAGCAATGCTGGGGCAAGCGTGTAGGAAAGGAGAGGCAAAAAGTACTTACGGAACTGGGGCTTTCGTACTTCTTAACACTGTTGAAGAGTTGATTCAGTCTACTCATGGTCTATTAAGTACTTTAGCTTTTAAGCTTGGCCCAGATGCTCCGTCAAACTATGCTATTGAGGGCTCAATTGCCATTGCAGGAGCTGCTGTTCAGTGGCTCAGAGACGGTCTTGGGTTAATTAAAACTGCTAGTGAGATTGAGGACTTGGTTATGCAGGTTGACTCCACTGGTGGAATTTATTTTGTGCCGGCATTTAATGGATTATTTGCTCCATGGTGCCGTGATGATGCTCGTGAAGTTTGTATTGGGATTACAAACAAGTTTCACATTGCTCGAGAGTATGTGTTTCCAGGTGAAAGATGTGTTGGATTCAATGCATAAGGATGCAGGGGAGAAGGGTGAGGTCAAAAATGAAAAGGGGGACTTCTTGCTTGGGGTGGACGGTGCTGCTACTGTTAACAACCTTCTGATGCAAATTCAGGTCAATTTTCCTTACATTTTCTGCTGTGTGCTGAATTTCATTGCTATTTAATTGAATCTAAAACTAGGTCAGCTTAGGGTAAGAAATACTTTTTTTATTATTGATCTGTGTTTGAAGTTACTTATTTATGTTGGAAAGTTATCTAGTTCTGGATTGAATTGATTCTGCATTGGAAATGAGCCTAACCAATTTGATTTTAGTTCTCCCATCTATATAATTGGATAATTACAAACATTTCTGCAGAAATCATATTTTTCGTTTATTATTGTCGTGGCAAATATTTTTCCAAACGTATTTGTCATGATCTTGTGTTGTTCACGCATGATCTTCCTTAGGTAGTTAAATTTTAAGTCTACTCTATTGTATTTTTAAGTTTTTTTGGGCATATTTTTTCATCAGTTCATATTTGGATAATTGGCTGCTAATTGTTTTCTCTCTATCCCAGTCATATATGTCACAGTTTCATTTTGAACTTGTGATTTGCAGGCAGACTTGTTGGGTAGCCCAGCTGACATAGAGACAACGGCTCTCGGAGCAGCCTATGCTGCTGGGTTAGCTATTGGGGTTTGGACAGAAGATGAAATTTTTTCTTCTGGGGAAAAGAAGGAAAAAGGTACCATTTTCAGTCCAACATTACAAGAAGATCTGAGGCATAAAAAGGTGGAGTCTTGGTGCAAGGCTGTTTCAAGATCTTTTGACTTGGCCGATCTATCCTTGTGACTGACTCTTCTTCATTATCTTACTCGCCTATTCATTTTTTCATTTTCTCCTTCCGGTTTACTTTCTATAATGCTTATGCAGGTGTGAATGCTAGAAACCTTACTTTGATTTTAGTGGTGAAGTTTATATCATAATAAAATGTTGATTTGGGAGTATTGCCACCATTACATCATCCAATGATTTTAAAATAGCCCTGTAAACTTGTCTTTATTTCAAATCCAGAAAAAGTCATTACAACAACTGATGTGGCTTAAAAGTTCAAAGCTAACCTGGGTTGCATTAGCACTTGGAAGCCTATAATTGAGAAATTTAAGAAGAAATTGGCCTTGTGGAAGCAAAAAGACCTAGCTAATCTGCCCATTTATTATCTGTCGCCTTTCAAGATCCCTGTGGACGTTGCGAAAGAATTGGAGAAATTTCAAAGACAATTCTTATGGGGGAGATAATAGTGAATTGGAGAAATTTTAATATGATTTTGCTTTGAAAGTCTGGTGGGCATGTTTAAGTTGGAGGGGGATGCAGCTGGTATGTTGTGGCTCTTTGGAGACTTTAATGCTATGGTGGAAACATAATTCATATTGTATTGCTAATTTGTACTATAATCATGCAATACCCTGTCCCACATCGGAAGTTTGCATGGGTGATCTTGGGCATGTAAAGCACCACTACCTTACTACTAAATAACTTGGACTTAAGCTTTTGGGTATTGTTGGTCGACTCACAAGTCACTTGGGTCAGCAAGTAATGGGGCGTTATGCGAGGATTTACTCGTGGTATTCTGATTGATTATAGATTGATTATAGACCCTCGCGAGGACGTGAGGATTTATAAGTGAAGGAGTTTGTAACACCCTATCCCACATCGGAAGGAGTTTGTAACACCATGTCCTACATTGGAAGTTTGCATGTGGGCCACTTATTCTGGGCTAGGATGCGAGGATTTATAAGTGAAGAAGTTTGTAACACCCTATCCCACATCGGAAGTTTGCATGTGGGCCGCTTATTCTGGGCTGGCCATGAGTTTGTCGTGATATTGTGATTGATTATAGACCATCGCAAGGACGCGATGATTTATAAGTGAAGGAGTTTGTAACACCCTATCCCACATCGGAAGTTTGCATGGGTGATCTTGGACATATAAAGCACCACTATATAAGTGGGGGAGTTTGTAACACTCTATCCCACATCGGAAATTTGCATGGGTGATCTTGGCATATAAAGCACCACTACCTTGTTACTAAATAACTTGGACTTAAACTTTTGGGTATTGTTGTTTGCATGGGTGATCTTGAGCATATAAAGTATCACTATATAAGTGGGGGGAGTTTGTAACACCCTGTCCCATATTGGAAGTTTGGGCTTAACCTTTTAGGTATTGTTGGTCGACCCACAAGTTACTTGGGCCAGCAAGTAGTGGGGCGTTACAAATCATTTTCAAATAAAGTATTTTCTGTGATGAAACCACGAATAACGCATGGTAAAACTGTGGCTAATACACCTACAACTCCTGTCATAAATGGGTTCAACGTCCAGTTATGAAAGAGAAGTCTGTTGAAAACTAACAGTAAAATTACAAAAATTATTATTTATTTTTTTTGGTTGCAAAAATCACTTTGTATTCAGTATTAACCACTACTAATTGATGGCTAAATTTTATTTCTATTATCCAAATCTAATGATTAGAATTAGTTTTTGATATGGTATCCACCCTTTTTTCTTTTCTTTTTTTATCAAAGAAAAATCCGCAATTGAAATTGGAGATTTCCACTGTCACGTCTCGAGTTATTTTAAAAATCAACGGTTCTACTTATATAGAATAAACCATGTAATCAAAGAAAATGTTATTAAGTGCACTATAAAAAGGTGCATATGGTATTTTTTTTTTTTTTTTTCTATTCATAATAACATCACAAAATAAATCATAAAATGAAATTTTTTTTTATTATAAAAGGTATAAGTTTTTGTTTATTACAAAAAATCACAATTTTTTTACTTCATAGGTTTTCTGGATAAACAATCATAAAAATGCTCTTTCGCCTCACAACTGTCTAAAGGGTAACCATTAATATTTTCGTCATTGTCGTGCAAATTGACGGAGCGGGAAATTGAAAGAGCATACAAAAATGTTAGGGGAGATTGTGAAAAAAAAAGAAAAAAAAAAAACCCTTTTTAAGTCTTAACAAAATAATTTTTGAGTTTTAAATTTATCAATTTAAACCCTAAGTTTTTTATTTGTTTTTAATATAAACATTTGTTTAGCTAAGTTAACTAAAATCGATTAAAAAAATGAATATTTTACAACAATATATGAGAGTTTTAGAAACAAAATGTTTTAGTCTTTAAAAGTGAAAATTTTGATGCAAAAAATATTTAAGAACCAATTTCTATCGTCATAAGAATAGTTGTTAAAAGGTCGTTCCGAAAAGTCAAAAACAAGACTTTTGACAAAATTTTAAAAATGTCACTAATAAATAGACAAAATAATTTGGTCTCAAAATGGTTTATTTTTTTAGACAAAAAATTTGGTCCCAAAAGGATAATAATTCATCACTAATGTCTAATTTTCGTTGCTAAAAATATAATAATGACACTTTTCGCAATAAAAATATTTGGTCTCTAAAAAATAATTTTGTCCCTAAATTTTGGTCTCTAAAACCTTAACTTTTTGTAGTGTTTTAGTCATTAAACTCAATAAAAAATAGTATTTTAGACATGTTATGTATAACTCTATTGAGTTTAATAACTAAAACATTCTTTTTTCATTGGTTTTAACGAAAAATATTAGGGTTTAAATTGACAAAATAAAAAATTCAGAATTTATTTTGTTATAAGGCTAAACGTTTGATTTTTTTTTTTTTTTGTGGTTGGTAATTGTCGCAAAATATTAAGTTAATCAATTATTTTAATTATTTGTGTTTATCATTTAATGTTATATACTCTATATATTACTCTTAAATATTAATGCTATATGTATCAATAATAATATAATGTGACACATTAAATGGTAAGAGTGACGTACTCTATAACATGTGCTTGTCATAGGTTCTTTCTTAAAAACCATATCACCTTTGCTTACCTTATTCATATAGTTGGAATGAAAAGAAGAAAAAAAAAATGATTTTGATTCAGCTTAGTAGGTTTGGAATGCAGAAAAGGTCCAGATTCACCTCATGATTTTTTTTCCATTTTCATCAGGGATGAGTCTCTTTTGTGTATCGTGTAAAGTCTTTGTGTACTCACACAAAAATTCATACATAGTATAATTATTCTTTTACTATTCCACTAAAATATAATTACTGCAATTTGTTTCTATTGAAGATTAAGTTTTGGAAAAAGTGAAAGAGAGACTTGTCATACTGCAATTACGGTATAGTTCACTTACATTATTATCCACACATGGATTAGTTTACAATTTTTAATTTGACAATCAATCTTGCTATGTATCGTAATGACTATATAAGATGGTATATGTGGGATGTAAAATCGAAGCTAGAAGTCACGTGATGCTTATTGGGGCTGATCCGGGCCAGAAAGGAGAGTCAGATCAAAAGGTCGAGCTAAGAAGTTAAGCCAGAGATAGCTCGTCACCAAACTAGATTTAATCTTGGACCAATGGTCCGCGGAGCCTTAACCAGGTCCGCGCTTATTCCACTCAACATGGATTTATCCACTCCTAAAAATTCACAAATGTGAGACATGATTTCCTAAAAAGCAGGATAGAATGGAGGAGTTATAGGGATTTCTCAACCGCCTCCAACGATTGGAAATGGAGCCTATATACCCAAAAGGTACACAACAATGGACAGTCAAGCTCTAACCTTTTGGTGTTTATTTTCATAATTGACTTAGATATCAAAGAGTCCTCTGGCTAATCACCAACCAATATTATTCTTTTGAGTATTTTTTAGGCGATCCATCCTTCAAGTTAGATTAATCTGACGCCATTACAAGTTGTGATAAGTTTTTCTCTACACAACATAATACCTTACATTATTTGTTTTGTGGTGATATATATATTTGACTCACCGTAAAAGCATAGGAAATTTACGTATTCCATGCAAAAGATTAGCACAAGTAAATCAAAACAAAAATGGCATTAATTTGGACGATGATCCCATTACTTGGAATTTCCTCCAAGACTACATTTTTAGAGTCATTATTAATCAATAGGTCACGAAAGTCTTAGACATGTGCAAACCTGATATAAAAAATTATATAATCAATAATATTACATTTATCATCTTTTTATACTGCATTCAGTATACTATTTCATATAGTATAATCATAATCATTGGATCTTAATACAATTTATGTGGAATCTATTACATTAATGGTTGTGATTGAGGTACATAAGAGGGTATATCAAATGTTATATAAGAAGATAGTAAAAGTGTAACATTTGTTATTAATTATTTAGGTATAAGTTTAGTCAAATTTAATTTAGAATTTGCAACACTTGACTAATAGCATAAACAATAAGTGATTGGTCAATTTAGGCTGTGTTTGGTACATGATTTTAGGTAGGAATTTGAAAAGAGAAAGGAAAAATGTGGGTGAAGTATAGTTACATTTTACACACCTTTCACACACTTTTTGCCTTCTCATTTCTAAATTCCTACCAAAATCCATAAACCAAACACAACCTTTTGAATAATGAGTGGATGATAATTTTTGCCAAACATGACATTTTCTCAATCTTAAAGAAAAACATTTCTAATTTGTAATTTCAAACTTTCTCATGTCCTAAATGTTAGTTTCTCTATTTTGAATCTAGAAGTAGCTAGCTAGTCAGACATGCCAAAGTAATTGTCAATCAAAGAATTAAAATAGATTTCTTATATATGTATTGTATCTTTTCAATTTTTGGATATCCAATGAACTTTTTCATAAATCCATATTATTTCAATGTATAAAGGGAAATGCGATACTTACCAAAAACCTTTCAAACTTTGCTTCCAAATTATATATATGTTTTCTAGGACCCTATATATGTTTTCATAGCAATATTTCCAGGCAGCATGAAATGAAATGAAAACAAGTAACAAATAATGCATACTATGTCTCCATTTATTCATTCATAAGCAACACAAAGCTAGCACTATTACAACATGGGTAAACTACCAATAGGTCCTACTTTGGAGACTTATTACCCAATAGGTCCTACTTTGGAGACTTATTACCCATTAAGTCCTATTTGATAAATTTATTAAGTGATAAAGATAAATTTATCAGTCTTTTTTTTTATGAATAAATTTATAGTGATAAATTTATCAGTCTCTTTGTTTTTATGAATAAATTTTTAGTGATAAATTTATCACTCTCTTATTTTTATAATGTTAAATTTATTAGTTAGGACCTGTAGGTAAATAAGTCTAGTTAATAGGACTAATTGGTAAGTACCCCTTACAACATTTGCCATACTTGTCCATGCCTAACAGCTTGTAAAATGAATCAGAAAACAACATTTGCTATACTTGTCCATGGAAACAAACCATAGCTACTAATACAGAAGGCGTAATATCTTGCAAAGAGAATTAGAAACAAAATAGTAACTAGAATACATACCCTCCTCAATCAGATAGAACCACCTTTGTCTCCAATACGGGTTGATGTAAAGAGTAGCAGCAAATCCAAACAAGAAAGTAATGTGTGCTCTGACAAAACTTGCAGAAAATACCACTAGATCGATATCATACCATTTCCCCCCAGTTGGCAAGTGTGGTGAGTCAACAATGGCTGTACAAATTTTCTCCAATGGCTGTCCACAAAGAAATGGATTTCCCTCATAACTGCTCGCTTCAAAGGTCCCAAATTGTGCTTTCATGTCTATTATTTTTCCTGATAAATTGTTGTGAGCCACAGTGAACACTGCCAAAAAATTTAGATTGATTAGTTCACTTGGGATGTTTCCACTCAAACTGTTATAAGAAAGTCCAAACTCTTTACTTGGATCAGGTTTGAGAAGGTCTTCGGGATGGGTCCAGTCAACAGATTGTGAGACAAGTTCAGTGCATGAACATTACTTAGATTTCCTAATTCAAAAGGTATGTTACCTGTTAGTTCATTACATGACAAATCCAATCCGGACATTTAATCAAGGATGTTGCGCATGTAAGAGCTACTCCTACGTTGTGATAAACTCAACTTCGTCTACTTTATCATAACCCTCATGCTCATAAAGGTACATAAAAGTACTGTCTAAGAGACCTCCAAACTTCTGAGTCATGCCAATGTAAGAAAAATACTTAGACGTCTCATTGAAGGCAAGGTCACTAGCCCTTATTGTGCCAAAGGTGATATTACAACGAGGTATAGAACCATTGAAAAAGTTATTGGAAAGGTCCATCAAATTTATCTTATTTAGTTGACACAATTCAATTGGAATTGAACCGCTCAGTTGGTTCCCTCTGAACAGAAGAATTCTGAGGCTGGAAAGTAGTCTAATGGAATCAGGAATGCTGCCAAAAAAGATGTTGTCTCTAATATCCAGAGTCAAAAGATATGACGAATTAAGGAGAGCTCTTGAAATTAACCCTGTAAACTTGTTACCTTGCAAATGCATATGCTTCAAGTGTTGTAGATTTGGGTTTGAGCAAGAAAGAAGTACTAATCCCAAAAATGAGTTATAAGAGATGTCCATAAACGCACTTGGAACCAGTGTACATGGGAAATCACCATTGAATGAATTATTTCGCATGATTAGTGTTCCTAACGATGTCATGTTATCCATTGAACTTGGAATCTTAACAAACATGTAGTTGTTGCTAATATCAAGGAAATACAATTCAGGCAATTTGGAGAGCACATTTGCCAGAGGTCCTGTAAATTGATTATCATTCAATTGCAAAGTCATTATCTTAGTCAAGTTGAAGTCAACTGACAAGATTTGACCATGAAAATTGTTATTTGATAATTTTAAAACCCATAAAGATCTGCAATTTCTAACTAATTGGTTCGGTACCTCCCTTGAAAAACTATTAGAGAATAAATCCAGAAACTTCAACTCACTCATCTTACCAAATGAGGATGGCATACCACCTTCCAAAGCATTCCTTGATAAGTTTAAGTATTGAATATATGGAAATATATCCCCAATATTGGCTTCAATTTGCCCACTTAAGTGATTGTCAGAGACGTCAATTCGAGAAGTACTAGTATAGCAGTATTGCGGCAGAAAAAATAGATTAACAAAAGAGTTATTCCGCAGGATTAAATGTTCTAGTCTCTTGTTGTTCACCAATAACCAGTTTGGGAAAGAACTTGTCAAGTTATTGTGAGAGAGATCAACGACCATTAGCTTGTTTTGGTAAAGGAGAAATTTTGGAGCATCGCCAGAGAGCTTGTTCAGATTGCAGTTTGATAGAACATGGACTTTCAACTGCAACATGGGAATCTAATTTGTCAATTCTGTCTCTACCTCAAATTTGTCATTATCATTTATCAATTCAACCACCTCAAGGTTTGAATGGTTTGCAAATGAGCCGAATGAGAATAAACCCTTGAAACGATTATGACTAAGACCAATGTACTCTAGGGGGTTGAGGCTTCCAAACAGAGATGGAGAAATGTTTCCTGTGAATTGGTTTAGAGAAATATCAAAAAACTTGAGAGATCTCATATTGCTTAGGCATGGAGGAAGGATCCCTTCGAAGAGGTTATGGCTGAGATCTAGCTCTTCAAGTTTCTTCAGTTTGCACAAACCTACAAAACAAGAAGCTTATGAAACATGTATAGTTTGTAATGCCATGGATTTATATAATACTCTGTAAAAAAAAGTTCTTATTATAATATGTATATAAAGTGTTGTTTGATAACACAATTCAATATTTAAAACTGAATGTATTAAATGAAAATCAATTACATTCATTTAATAACCACAATTAATATCACTTAAAAATTCAAATGGGTCTAAAAATTTATGCTAAAAGTTAAATTTTTTTTAAGTGATATGAAAGTTATTTAATACTGCTTGAATTTGTAAATACATATGCACAAGCATCAACATATACTGTTATAACTTCACCATCACCACCACCACCATCACAATATAAAATTTGAAAGATACAATTTCAAAATAATAATTTTCAAATTTGATCTCTTATATATCAAACAATTTCAACATTTAAATTTTTATCAAACAAATTTTCAATTTAAAGAATTCAACTTTCAATTTTCAATACTTACCTTTCAACTTTTGGGAAACACTATGGTGTACACCTTTCAAAGGTGTGCCATATGCACCTTATAACTTAAAAGAAAAATAGTTTAACTTCACTTTTTTGAGTCATAACTTAAAAAAAATATATATATATATATATATATAATAATTAAACACAATATGAGGCATAACTAAAGAACACGTATGTCATAACTAAAATAATGTCATAACTAAACAAGAAAATTGATCATAACTAAAGAAGAAAATGACGTTATTAAAAAAGAAAATAGCATAATTAAGAATTCATACGATGCACCTTTTTTAAAGGAGTGTAGATTAGAATTTTCCTCAACTCTTAGTTTTTAGCTTCCAATTTTATCAACCACCAGCGAACTTTTGAAAAAAGAAAGATGATGCTAGTTCATAGTTTTTTTCAATCCTAGTTTATTTATTTGCATGACGCAAATAAAAAAATAAATAAAATAAAAGAAAAGAAAAGAAAGGAAGCAATAGAATTTTTGTTGGCCTTTGAATTTCTATTTTGTTAACCTTTTAGTTTAGAGAAAATTATGTAAATAGTCCCTGTCAACAGATCATCATGACTATCAAAAATTACAAAACAAAATCTAATTTCCAACCCTAGATCAAAAAATCACAACACAAAGATATCTTAGGGTCCTCTCCATCAACAGCCTTCAAACCTTGCAATTCCATTATAAACTGTGAAACCATCATATACTGACCATCATTTAACAAAGATATCTTCGGGTCATGCTCGGCGTGAGCTTGTCTCAGCTTCCCCACAACAGTTATATGAGAACCCAATGTCAATCCACATGGAAGAACAATGATTGCTCCACGGTTTGTGAATTCAAACCCTAACAATGAAATCGAGTATGGGCACGACTCGGATCGATTCTCTGTAGTCTTTTTCACATCGTTTCGAGCTTTCCCTAATTCGAGATCATCCCAGAGCTTCTTCCCCAATTCGAATGCCTCTTTCGCCGACTTCAAAATCCCTGAAAACCCATTTTTACTACTACTATTCTTAACACTATTCTCGAAATTCAAACTCGATAGAGTTTTGTACTCTTTGATTCGCCTCTCGGGCCTTTTCGATTGTGAAGGTTAGTGATTCGAATCTCTTAGAGGGACCTCCAAGGGCCGAATCGGAGCTTCTTTTTCTACCAATTCTTTTTCGCTTTGAAGCTCTAGAGGCCGAGATAATGCGTCATTGAAGAACCCATTGAAACCCTCTTGTGTCACAGCACTGAACCCAGTTCTTAACACAAAGATGCATGTATGTACAGAGATATATATACATATCTATCTCCCTCTTCCTCCCCTAACTCTTCAACGACACCTCCTCCTCGCCCTCTTCTTTCTCTCTCTCTCTCTCGTCTGTGTATAGAGATATATATATATATATATATCATTGAGTTAAATGGGAGTGAGTTAACTCACTTTGAGTTAGATGGATTAATCATTGAGTTAATTGAGAGTGAGAGCAAATTGATTTTTTTACCCATAAAAACTTTGCACATATTGTCCACTTGGGCCTTTTCTGTCCAAATGCTAAGCGAAAGTTATCTATTGGATCAAATTAATACAAAATATTAAATTTAGGGTCAAAATAGAACAAATTAAAATTAAAAAAATTAAAGGGACCAAACTTATACAACGTGTAAACTACATGGACTATTTGCATAATTTGCCCTTTAGTTTATAATAGATAACCTTAACGAATAGAATTTTTACCTTGAATAGGACCACTAAGGTTATTTTCAGCCAGAGACTCCTATGGATGGAGGAATACTTGCAAAGAAATTATTCCCACTCAAATCTAAGATCTCCAGATGGCGGAAGGATGTCAAACTTACCAAAACATATGATAAAGGTAAAATAGAGCCAAGAGAACTTAACAAAATACAATCAAGATTGCAGGGTGATCCTAAGACAATTTAAATAACAAATTTCTTACCTTCCATTGGTAGTGTTCCATTGAGCTGATTATAACTGAGGAGGAGGACCTTTAGATTGCTAAGATTATAAGTCAATTCTGTAACCCAAGTGAAGAGACTCAATAATTAGATTGAGAAAAAAAAAAAAATAGAGATAAATGTTGTGACCTAGATTCTATGGGACCTCAGCTAGTAGCTCAATGTCAAATGAAAATGTAATGTTAAAAAAATTTAAGGACAATGATACCATTGATGGCAGTAATAGATTCCAAAAAGATATATTTGACAAAGAAGAACTATAAGTTTGTGCAATTTGCTAGCTGTAAGGCTTCATTTTTCCAACAATTTAACTTAAGTAGCATGAATTTGAGAAATAAAAAATACACATACCTTTGTTAGAAAGTGGTCCTTCGATTCTATTAAACTTTAAGGATAGAAACTTAAGGAATGGGAGAGCACCCAAAATCCTGAAGGCATCCTTGTCAAAATGGTTGAGACCTAGATCCAAATGTCTCATCTTGCTCAAATTAGATAGTAGTTTAGAATCTGAGCATATGACCATGATCAAATGTCATTAAAAGTCAACCCCAAAGAACCATAAGTGAAAATGATCAACTTATTGCTTTTACAGGTAATTAGGTACTTTTTAAAAAGACTTTCACTCTGATTCAAAATTGTAGAGAACATATATATAGTGATATGGAATGAGCGCGCGCGCACACCCCCCCCCCCCTTCTTATTTCACCAAAAATAGTAATTAGGTAAACCACAAACCACTAGCTATGTCATTTAATTAAAGAATTAATACACTTCCATTTGTTTCTACTCATGAGGAATTACTTGCTATGTATAAAACCAGACAATGTAGACAATTTCTTTCATAAGTAACATCTAACGTATTTAATCATATTTTCAATTTCAAATCAATAGGTAAGTTGAAGCAGTTAAAAAAATAATAAATGATAAACAGAATGAAACAAAAGAAGTTGTAGAGGTAGAAGTACTAACAACTATTTCCAAGCCTTCTATTTCTTTTTCTTTTTTTTATCTTGCTTTCTCTTTTTGGGCTTTTCTGTTATTTATTTAAATATTTGAAAATCAAGAGCACAATCAGTGAATGGCACCATCATTATTTTACACATAATTGCATAGTAGAAATTTATAATCTTGAATGTTACTATCAAGGAAAGTGTCAGCTATCTAAATACAAAGTTATAACATCATATTTTTATTTTTGTTCAAGTCAAGTAGACGTTAAAATTTGTTGATTTAATGACATTGTGTCAAACCTGCAACGGGTTCTATTTTGCATCAGGAATGATGGCTAAGCTAGTGCGCTAAGGTTTAGATGTGATGTTTGGGGTGTGCTGTGATTTGTTGATTTACTGTTTTTTGTTGTTTTCCTTGGTTGGTTGCTTCCTTTTGGAGGTGTTGGCATATGATAAGATAAGCTTTTTGGTACTCCTAGTTGGGAAGATTTATCCCATTATGATGCTTTGTGCACTCACCTCTCTCTTCTTCTTTTTTTTGATCAGCAAAAAAAAAAAAAAAAAGATTTATTGATGATAAAAGCATAATGCATGCAAAATTACATCAACAAATTAGGGAAGTGCACTAAGTATCATAGCTAACCTCAACAATTCCAACTAAGTTGGCACCGCAAAGGAAGCACAATCATTTCCTAGCACTTGACCCAAGATTGGTGAGAAGCCAATCAAGCGCAACCAAAAGTAGAAAAAACATAACAACAACACAGCAAAAACAACAATCAACAAAATTGATATGTTATCAACAATCAACAATCAACAAGATTGGTGCACTCACCTTTCTTTATTGATGTATGTTATAAGAATCTTACGATTCGCGATTCAATTCACGATTCGATTGGCAATTTTTGCAAAATTCGATACGAATCTATGGGTGAATCTATTTTAGAAGTGAATCTCTAGTGAATCGCACGATTCACAATCGATTCACGATTCGATTTGAAATTCCTAAGTGATTCGTGATTAGATAAAGATTTAATTCCACCAATTCCCAATTATTCAAAACACACAATCTAAATCAACAAGCAGTTACGAAAGTGGTTTAGATTGTTGTTTTCAAAAAGTAATAAATCGACACAAACGATTTTTACGTGGAAAAGCCACAATTGAAGTACCTTCAACTGTGATAAAAAAACCACGGGCGAAACGCCACTAATCAATCCACTACTGAAGAAAGAAAGATTACAAAGACAACCAACAAATTACCAAACGCATCAAATTTGTCTTCAAGCTTCTGTAAATCTTTCGCCACAGCCTTCGTCTCGGAATTGATCAATATGAACTTGAATCCACAACTTCTAATGCCGAATCAACGACCACGCTCAGTATCAAACTCCTTTGATGCTCCACGTGTGAATCTCCGGATTCCACCGAAGAAGAACTCTCTTGAATATGAAGTAACAAACTCCTTGATGTATGTATCTTAGATCATAAGTTTAGAACTCACTCAAATCATCAAGGAAAACTCAACAAGACTTTCAGAAGAAAACCTCAAACAAAACCCTAAGACTCTTAAACAAGATCTAGGAAAAGTAACCCTAGAATAGAACCAACATGCGAATATATAGACACAGAGATCGTGCAGTCCGCTCAAGCGTGGGAATTGACGCTTGAGCGGGGGACTCTCTATTGCTTGTTCTATACAGGGTTCACGCTCGAGCGGAAGATCCCACGCTCGAGCGTACAAACACATTACTCAGTATTTTTGCAGATACGCGAAATACTACGAGTGTGTAAACTCCGCTCGAGCGGCCCTTTCCCCGCTCGAGTGGGAAGAACAAAATTGGAAAATTACAAAACTGATTACAACCTTAGTTTTTTCCATGGAATTTGACAACAAGGGTCCTAACAATCTCCCTTTTTGTCAAATCCCGGACAAAACCATTCTAAAACAATTTTTCTGAACAACCATGAAAATCTGAGATCAATGCCTTTGAACAATCCACCTGAAAAAAAAAACAACCACACAAACCAACCAAAATTTGTGGAACTGTATTAAATAACAAAATATAAAATAACTGAGAAACATACTATCCATCCATAAAAGAAAACAATATACCCATCTATCCAACTATATCAAGTCAATAACCAAGTATATAAACAAGTATATAAACTGTATCAAGTAAGTACTATATCAAGTAAAAACAAAACCACTCCCCCTTTTTGTCTGGGAGGGATCAAAAACCAAGAGAAACAGTAGCCAAAAGCATGACTGGACAGCAATGATCATGGAGCAAGTGGCTGAGACTGCATCTGAAGAAAAGACAGGACCTGAGCCAACTATGAAGACGACTGGGCCACAGACTCCTCAATGCGCTGTGAAGAAGCCTCCAACGCAATGAACCGAGCATCAGCAGTGGTCTCGAGATCTGTGAGCCGTGCCTCAAAAATATCTAGCTGCCCCTGGAGTTAATCAAAACACGAAGCAACAGACTGCTCAAAAGACTAAAGTTGGCCACGAATAGTGCGAACCGGAGGTGGTTACTCCCCCTCACCAATAGCACCACCGGCAGCAACTACATCGAACTCCGCCTCTTCTGCCATAGCAGCAGCATCACATGAACCTATACCAGACCGACCCGCCCCAGTAGAAACCCCCCGAATGTGAGACTGACTTTGAGAAACAATCTTTTTGGTAAAAGGCCGAGTAGGACAAGCGAACTCATCCTCATCAAATGAAGGGACCTCAAACTTGGTGAGAAGCCGGTTGATGAGGCATCCGTAAGGTAAACCAAGGTTATGACACTCATACGCGGTAACCATTTTTTGGATGACCAAAGTGGCAAGATCAATGGAGCAATGTTGAGCGAGACACTGGAGAACAAACCCTTGGTCCTGGTTGATTTCTGAACTATGGGTGGTAACAATAATATTGGCACACACAATGAGGTTGAGCAACCGAAACTGAGAGAGAAGCTCATTTTGTTTGATTAAGGAGCCAGAGGGCCAAGGGTGAGGGGAACCACATAAGGCAGTGGCAACCTCATTGAAATCACAAGTTGGACGCACAAGAAAAGGATAAAAGATGGGGTAGACTTTACTAATGCCTAACAAC
>CM069917.1:24045820-24048320 GCA_036172215.1 Camellia granthamiana | reverse complement strand
TTCCTGTGCATTATTTTTAACATTAGGTATCTAATGTTTATTTGATTTCCTTGCCTGCAACATTAATGAATTATCTTGGAACTGCAGAGGGCATTAAGCAAAATAAGGCAAGAACTATCTTGCAGCATCTAAGTGAAGCATGGCGCTGCTGGAAAGCAAATATTCCTTGGAAGGTATCATACACGTCTAGATGTTTATCTTTTTCTTTCAAGTTGTTTCTTGTTACATTTGTCTCACTGTGGGACTTTATAGGTTCCTGGATTGCCTGTTCCAATTGAGAATATGATTCTGCGTTATGTCAAATCAAAAGCTGATTGGTGGACAAATGTGGCCCATTATAATCGTGAACGTATAAGGAGGGGTGCAACAGTTGACAAGACAGTTTGTCGCAAAAATCTGGGAAGATTGACTCGCCTTTGGCTGAAGGCAGAACAGGTGTGTATTTGGTCTTCTTTGTTGGTGTATTTATTTGCTTTTTCATTGCACTATGGTGATCTATTTTACTGCATACGGAACCCAATTGCAGAAAAGGTCATTTTGGTGCTTTCAATTATTGTATGCCTCTTGTGTGTAGTTTTGCTTATTTTCATTTTTTCACCCTTCTTTTAGGAACGCCAACACAACTATTTGAAAGATGGTCCATATGTGACACCAGAAGAAGCTGTGGCTATTTATACAACTACTGTGCATTGGTTGGAATCACGGAAGTTCTCTCCTATTCCATTTCCTCCGTTGTCTTACAAGCATGATACAAAGCTTCTTATCCTTGCTCTTGAGAGGTTGAAAGAATCTTATAGTGTGGCTGTGAGGTTAAATCAACTACAGAGAGAAGAGTTGGGTCTCATTGAACAAGCTTATGACAATCCACATGAAGCCTTGTCCCGGATCAAGCGTCACCTGCTTACACAGCGTGCATTCAAAGAAGTATGGTTCCCCCCCCCCCCCACCTTCTTTCAATATTTGAGTACGAGTTTTGCTGTTATCTTTGCTCTTTGACTGCCTCATAACATGATCATAAACTTTTAATAAATCTTTTACAGGTTGGCATTGAGTTCATGGATTTGTACAGCTATCTGATTCCCGTTTACGAGATTGAACCTCTTGAGAAAATTACTGATGCGTATCTTGACCAATACCTGTGGTATGAAGGTGACAAGCGCCATCTCTTCCCTAATTGGATTAAGCCTGCAGATTCAGAGCCACCTCCATTGCTGGTCTATAAATGGTGCCAGGGCATAAACAATTTGCAAGGAATATGGGACACTAGCGAGGGGCAGTGTGTTGTGATGCTTCAGACCAAGTTTGAGAAATTTTTTGAAAAAATTGATTTGACTATGTTGAATAGGTGTGTATAGCTTGATTGTTTCCTTTGTGCATTCCGCTTTTGTTTCTGAAATTCAGCAGTTGATTTTCCGTGTGCTTAATTTTTTTTGCAGGCTTCTGCGTCTGGTCCTTGATCACAACATTGCTGATTATGTCACTGCGAAGAACAATGTTGTGTTATCTTACAAGGATATGAGTCACACAAACTCGTATGGGCTTATACGTGGACTTCAGTTTGCTTCTTTTGTTGTACAGTATTATGGACTTGTGTTAGATCTCTTGCTTCTTGGTTTGACCCGAGCCAGTGAAATTGCTGGTCCTCCGCAAATGCCAAATGAGTTCATTACTTATTGGGACACCAAAGTTGAAACTCGGCACCCAATTCGATTGTACTCCCGGTATATTGACAAAGTTCATATATTGTTCCGCTTCACCCATGAAGAAGCTCGGGACCTCATCCAACGTTATCTTACTGAACATCCTGATCCTAACAATGAGAATATGGTTGGTTATAACAATAAGAAGTGTTGGCCAAGGGATGCAAGAATGAGGCTAATGAAGCATGATGGTAATTGTTTTTTCTTAATGTTGCATTTTGACAGAGGAGAGATTAGAAAAAAAATTCAAATTTGGTGATCATTAAACTTTGGGAAGTCTGATTGATTTTTCTATTTTCTCCCTCTTTTTTTTTTTTTTTTTTTTTTTTTTTTTTTTTTTTTCATTTGCAGTCAATCTTGGGAGAAGTGTTTTCTGGGATATGAAGAATCGTCTGCCTCGAAGTATCACAACATTGGAGTGGGAGAACAGTTTTGTTTCTGTTTACAGCAAAGACAATCCGAACTTGCTCTTCAGCATGTATGTACAATATCCTTTCATCTCTATAGATTTTGACATGCAGTCGACTCTGGGTTGTCCAATTGTTTAGTGGCCATGTGTCCTTCATTCTTGGATCTGGGATTCCTCTCTGCATATTTTATCTGTCATGTTGATCAGTGTAGGATACTTGACCTGGGCATTTCCTTGTGAGGATCGTGGCAACATTGATAATGTTGGCCTGGATCTTCTCCAACCCTGGTCCATTATTACTATGCTTTGAAAAAAAGCATTCCTCCACACAAGGTTGAAAGTTGGATGTCACTTCGCAACCTAGATCTCAAAACCCTTCTCTGATTAGATG